>OZ024741.1:106565156-106567656 GCA_964016885.1 Eledone cirrhosa
CGCGTGTGTGTTTATATATGTGCGTGCGTGTGTGTATACATATATATACATGTGCGTGTTTATATATATATATATATATATATATACACATGTATATATTTAACCACCACATAAACCCACATATGCATTTACACATTCACATTTACCAACACCCACATGCTCACCATACCCATATACCCTCCTTATACCCACCACAAACATCAAAACCTTGCTTGCTCCTTTTTCTCAATCCCTTTATATAAAACTACATTTTGACCTCCCTGTCATCTTCCGTTTTACTTTTTAAGGGTTTGCTGTAAGAAGGGGCTTTAATTAAAATCTATTGTGGCAATATTAGCGCGGGGTTGTGGAGAGGAGGAAAGGGTGGAGGAGGGAGAAAAAAAGATAGAATAAAATATAAAAAAATAAAAATAAAAATAAAAATAAAAATAAAAATAAAAATAAAAATAAAAATAAAAATAAAAATAAAAATAAAAATAAAAATAAAAATAAAAATAAAAATAAAAATAAAGATAAAAATAAAAATAAAAATAAAAATAAAAATAAAAATAAAAATAAAAATAAAAATAAAAATAAAAATAAAAATAAAAATAAAAATAAAAATAAAAATAAAAATAAAAATAAAAATAAAAATGCAAAATAAAAAAAAGTATTGATTGTAAGGGACGATGAGGGGAAGCGTAGTCCCCTTATAACATTTATTTCTGTAACGATGACCGCTTACGACAATGTCGCTAGAAAGCACAATAGCAAACCTTACTTAAACTGATAAAGGCAACCATTATACAGCAGAAACCCCTAACGACTGGTAAACTTACGTGAGGACCTCTTTATTTTTACTTCCCACCCGACCCTGTTCTCTCACACTCTCCCTCTCTCCCTCTCTCCATCTCTTACTCTCTTCTTCTCTCACTCTCTGTCCCTCTCTTCCTTTCTCACTCTCTCACGCTCTCCCTCTCTCCATCTTTTACTCTATTCCTCTCTCACGCTCTCCCTCTCTCTGCACTTTATTTTCTCATAGTTGCTCAGTTCCTCTCTTAATAGCAACCCCACTTCTGCCTCCTCATTCTTCTTCTTCTTCTTCTTCTTCTTCTTCTTCTTCTTCTTCTTCTTCTTCTTCTTCTTCTTCTTCTTCTTCTTCTTCTTCTTCTTCTTCTTCTTCTTCTTCTTCTTCTTCTTCTTCTTCTTCTTCTTCTTCTTCTGTCTGTCTGTCTGTCTGTCTGCCCCCCTCTCTCTTCCTATCTACCTACTTACCTATCTACCTACCTATCTATCCACCTACCTACCTACCTACCTACCTACCTACCTACCTACCTACCTACCTACCTACCTACCTACCTACCTACCTACCCACCTACCTACCTACCCACCTACCTAATATCTAACAATCTATCTATCTATCTATCTATCTATCTATCTATCTGTGATAACATTTTACACGTTTTTATTGTATGTAAACTTCCCCCTTTGTATTTGTCCCCTTCTTTTGTGCCCCTGTGGCTAATAAAGAAATCTATCTATCTATCTATCTATCTATCTATCTATCTATCTATCTATCCATCTATCTATCTATCTATCTATCTATCTATCTATCTATCTATCTATCTATCTATCTATCTATCTATCTATCTGTCTCTCTGTCCGTCCATCTGTCTGTCTGTCTAAATGACATAGAGCTATTCCACAGGAAAACGTAGCCGAGAACAGGCGAAGTGGCTAATTGTTAAGAAGCGTTAAGACATCCGGGCATTTAGTGAAAAGCCCCACACCTCTACCCCATCCCACGTCCACCCTTACAACCACTTCTTACAAAAAATTGCAATAAGTATAACAACAAAAAAACAAACTAACAAAACAAATACAAAAGAAATGAAATAAAAAAAGAAAAACATTAATAAAAACGAAAAAAAAAACCCCTGTTTGAATTGAGAGGAAAAAGATGGCAAATTTAGTTAGTGAGGAATTTGTCCTCAGTAGATTCCATTATTACAACTCAGCCCCTGCTCCATCTCAGCAGTACCATCATCATCAACAAAAACAACAACATCGATATTAATAACTTTCTACATTTGGCACAAGGTCAGCAATTTGAAACCCAACCAAGTTCGCACTATAGGCAAACGAGATTTCCGTCCAATGTTTTCTAATTTGCTATATGCAAATGAGAATTTCCAGCAAATGTTCAGTAAGCAAAATCTATATAGGTCAATTTTCACCTATGTACAGGTTGAGTGAATATCGCTGATGAGAGATTAACTAATCTTGAAACACCTGTCTCACATTCTCGTGCTAATGAGATATCTGTGATAAGTTCAAAGAGAGAAAAAATACTTTTTTCATAATGAAAAATATGTTGACTGTATATAAACATATAGTATATGCTTTCATATACACCATTATATATATATATATATAAAAGAAAACACACTAGAGAGACTCTGTGTTTATCAAGTTACAGGGAATACCACTAGCGTATGGAACCTATAAACTAAGAAAGGTG
>OZ024741.1:106572656-106585156 GCA_964016885.1 Eledone cirrhosa
GTTACAAGATGTGTATGATGGGTAGTGTTTAAAGTGCTTTAGCGACCCGAACCTTAAACCTGTAAAATTCGTATATTAGCTTATTATAATCACATCAAGGATGTATTAGAATGACAATTACATAGGTCAATTAAAATTGCCTGAAAAGAAAGTTTCAACACTTCTTGAGTGTACTTCGTAGAACTGTGTACACATCTAAGTGTACATGTAAGTACTTATGTGTACACATCTAAGTGTATCTGCAACCTCGTTTGCATCCAATGATGTAGACCAGTTCTTTTTGGATAAATGCATTCGATATTCAGAGAATGGGATTGACCCCGTGTAAAGCCTTTCATCACTTAAAAAAGCACAGGCATCGATAAAGGACATTTTTAGCGATGCATGGCATTGCTGGCCATAGGTAAGTCCCTAGCAGGACTAAAACGCCATGTCTGTGATGCTCATGCTTAAGTATCAAGTGATGGCATTACTGGAAATTGAGTTGCAACTATCATATATGTATGTATCTATGTTATCTTTTCAGAGTGTATGATGTTCCTGTGCGTGAATTTGATTATAGTTGACGTGGCTTGCACAGAGCCTCACCCACTTTTCAGATGAAATCAACAATGCTTGCTCTTTATCCTCTTATACTGATGTGTTCAAGCAGGCCTGTCTGTCAAGCATCGAGTCCATGACCATGAAATAGCGTCTCCGGCGGTCAGGACAAAAAACAAACCATGACAAAGGGTGGAAGAACTCATAAGAGTCAACGGCCATCCCAAAGTGTGTAAATATGTATATACACATCTACATACGTATGTATATGTATATGTGTATATACATGGGTGCATGTGTGTGTATATGTGCGGGGACATAGAAATAGTCGGGCTGGACACCCGATCGCGCAGTTAAACCACTGGGAGTGAAGGACCCCTAGCCTTTCTCAGAGCATTCTTCTAGGAAAAGGCAACCCAGAAAACTGGGATAACTCCGATATAAAACCTGCGGCTCAGTAGTTACCGATGATGTTGATCTTTTCTTCTTTTCGGATTAAAGCTACTGTCGCTCAGAGAGTGGGATTGGCTCAGTGCACAGTCTTTCCTCACTTTAAAAAATATCTTCACGCACAGGCATTGCACGAATCAGGTATTTCGTGCTAATCTCCTGTTTTTGGATTGCAAAAGCGTATCCTTCAAAGTGGGAGCCAATATAGCGGTTGTTGGTCCAAGATAGACTACTTTCCTTATCTATATTACTCTCACTCTGGAGCTTCCTGGCAACATATCCATGCATGATTTTTTGCTGATAGGCATGCAGTTTTTCATCCATGGATTCACTGCGATACTGCTGAGCGACATCCCTGGGTGTGAGTTTTTGATTACACACAGGGAATATCTCTCAAGGAGTTCCTTCCCAACTCTCATGATCTTATCTGTTTCATGCAGATAGACTTGCTCGAGAAGCGGGCTCCTACGCTTCGAGGTTCGTATATGTTGTCGGAGAGATATGATGTGACATTCAAATGTTGTGTGGACTGATTTTAGGCCTCTGCCTCCCTGCTTACGTTTCAAGTAAAGGCGGTCTATGTCACTGTTGATGTGGAAGTTTCCGGTGTTGTTCAGTATTTTTCGAGTTCCAACATCAACTGCTCGGATTTCGTCTATCGTCCAATTGAGTATTCCAAACGTTGGTGTTAGGACAGGCACAGCAAACACATTGTGAGCCAAGGTTTTGTTTTGCGCAGAGAGGTCCGATGACCAGATCTTTCTTAATCGGGTGTAGTATTCCCTGGTTACGTGTTCTTTATTACAGATACCATTATAGGATATGTTCTCATCTATCCCTAGGTATCTGTAGCAGTCCTCATCAGATATCGGTGAAACAGTTAGGCCATTGATGACAATGTTGCTAGATTGGGTTGTTGTTTTTCCCGCTTTACGGTCATGTATGAGCATTTATCTTGGCCAAACTCCATTCCTATATCCTTTGAGAACGTTGTAACCAGGTCAAGATTTTTCTTCATCCCATCCATGTTCTTGGCATAAAGTTTCAGATCGTCCACAAAGAAGTTATGGGTTAGGTTCGTATTTCTGTCCTCCTGTGAGCCAACGATGTATCCCTCACATTTCTTGAGCAGAAAGGACAAGGGGTTTAATGACAAGATGAACAATATCACAGAGAGACTGTCCCCCTGAAATATACCCCTGCAATATTTTATTTTATCAGTGAAAATAGAGTCCTCCCTCTCTGTTTTTAACCTTAGGATAGTAGCCCAAGAAGAAGACAGCCTCTCTATGGCTCTGACAATAATGTCTGGGACTTTAGCAAGTTGGAGGGCCTCTATCATCCAAAAGTGGGGAACAAAATCGAAAGCTTTCCTGTAGTCCAGCCAGACTGTAGACATATTCCTCCTAAGTTGTCGCACCTCCGACATCGCAGTTTTGTTGATTAGGAGTTGTTCAGCACATCCCCAAACCCTTTCCTTTCCAGCTGCTTGTTCATCTGTGATGATGTTATTATTTTCACAGTGATCTTGGAGGAATAGGTTCAGGCAGGCTGTATACATCTTATGCATCAGGTATGTATGTATGTATGTATGTATGTATGTATGTATGTATGTATGTATGTATGTATGTATGTATGTATGTATGTATGTATGTATGTATGTATGTCGGGTCACTCTTGAGTGCTACTGGTAACATGTAACCCAGTACAACCTGTCGCATGGTCGGGTCGTCGGCGACTAAACCGGCAACCCCACCAAGTTTACTTGGTGAGGAGGGTGATTTTGGACACCCTGCAGGACAAAAAAGCCAAACCTGACAAAGGGCGGAAGAACTCATAAGAGTCAACAGCCGTCCGTAAGTGTGTAAATATATATATACACATGTACCGCGTGGTTAAACCACCGGGAGTGAAGGACCCCTAGCCTTTGTCAGGGCATTCTTCTAGGAAAAGGCAACCCAGAAAACTGGGATAACTCCGATATAAAACCTGCGGCTCAGTAGTTACCGATGATGTTGATCTTTTCTTCTTTTCGGGTTATAGCTACTGTCGCTCAGAGAGTGGGATTGGCTCAGTGCACAGTCTTTCCTCACTTTAAAAAATATCTTCACGCACAGGCATTGCACGATAGAATTAATTAATATTTATTAATAATGGTATATCGTGCAATGGCCATACTCGATAACGAGGGAACTGCCATCTTGTATGTATGTATGCATGTATGTATGTATGTATGTATGTATGTATGTATGTATGTATGTATGTATGTATGTATGTGTCAGGTCACCAGTTGGTGCTACTGGTAACATGTATCCCAGTACAACCTGTCTCATGGTCGGGTCGTTGGCGACTAAACTGGCAACCCCACCAAGGTTTCTTGGTGAGGAGGGTGGCTTTGGACATCCTGCAGGACTAAAAACAAAACCTGTCAAAAGGCAAAGGGGCTCTTAAGAGTCAATAGCCATCCAAAATCACCGGGAGAGATGACCCCCTTAGCCTTTGTCAAGGCAGAATTCTAGGAGAAGGAAAACTCTGATATAACACCTGCAACCCTGATGGTATCCAATGATGTTGAATTGTTCTTCTTTTTGGTAAATATCATCTTGGTTAAGAGAGTGGGACTGGCTTTGTGTAGTGCCTTTGCTCACTATAAAAGCTTCACAGCACAGGCATTGCTTTATATCTGGAGATCTCTCTGCACTTGTCGTCACATGGTACCATGGGCCCAGCACTATGTGTCAATAATTGTCACAAGTGTAGTGTTTGTACCAGAGTTTTCAAGTCGCTGGCTGGACTAAAAAGTCACATTCGTTCAGCGCATTGGTAGGGGTTCTCCTACATGGATATAAAGTAGTGGCCGTACTCGAAAACGAGTTGGCAGCCACCATGTATGTATGTATGTATGTATGAATGTATGTATGTATGTATATGTCTATATATATATAAACGTATATATCTATCCATTTCTCTCTCTGCACACAGCCATCTTAGTCTTAGTCGACGACCTCCTCCACTTGATTCTGTCACTGGCGGCCTTCTAGCACCTCTCCAGGTAATTCCCATCTCCTGCAGGTCCCCCCTGAATGTGCTCCGCCATGTCTTTCGTGGTCTTCCCCGTTCTCTCCTGCCACCTTCTGGTACCCAATCCAATGGAATATGAGCAGGTCGATCTGCCGGCAAACGAAGGATGTGGCCCGCGAACCGCCGTCTCTTTTTCCGGACAATGTCCCTTAACCTCTCCAATCCTGACCTCCTCATCACTTCCTCGTTGCTAACTTGGTCTCTCCATGAAATTTTCAATATGGTCCGAATGCAACGACGGTGGAATGCATCAAGCTTGTTACATACACTTACCGTCCACTTCCATGTCTCACAGGCATATATCGCTATTGGTACTACAATGAACATGTAAACACGGAATTTGACGGCGTTGCCAATGGAACACCTGGACCATACGGGACGGAGTCGCTGGAAGACCGCCGCTGCTTTTCCCAGCCTTGTCCGCACATCCACCTCAGCATCCCCAACGTCAGAGATGTTGCTGCCAAGGTATTGGAAGTGGTTTACACATTCAAGTTACGCTGACCAACCATGATGGGAGGATTTGGAGGGTTACCTGTCGACATGGTCTTGGTTTTTTCACAACTGATGCGCAGGCCAACTTTCTGTGCATTGTCATTTAGAACGTTTGTAATCTCTTGCAGGTCTTCTCGGGAATGGCCTATCACTGCGATGTCATCGGCAAAGTCCAGGTTGCTTAATCTCCTTCCATCCCAGCTGATGCCAAAACGAGGGTCACTCATTGTCTTATTCATGATGAAATCGATGACAATGAGGAAAAGGAAAGGCGAAAGGATGCAGCCTTGTCGAACACCCGTCAAGGTGTCAAACATTTCCGTGTTTCTGACCTTTGTCCTAACGCAGCACCTGGAATGTCGGTACAGCGACCTGAATATGTTAATATATTTCTCTGGGACACCGTAGAGTCTTACAATCTTCCACAATGACTCCCGATGAACACTGTCGAAAGCTTTCCTGAAGTCAATGTAGTTGACAACAAGGGACTTGTGGAACTCCCGACATTGTTCAATGATATTTCGGAGAGTGAAGATCTGCTCTGAACAAGACCTTCCACTGCGGAAGCCAGCCTGTTCTTCTCGAAGATGACGATCTACTTCTGCTCTCAGCCGGTTCAGGATGACTGTGCAGAATACCTTCCCTGGCACTGATATCAACGTGATCCCTCTCCAGTTGTTGCAGTCGCTGAGACAGCCCTTCTTCGGTAGTGGTACAATCACTCCATTTCCCCAGTCCTCCGGCACCTCCTCTTCTTGCCAAATCACATTGCATAAATGGGTGAGCTGCTCCTCTATTACATCCTTGCCGTGCTTCAGAAGCTCTGCAGGAATCTCATCCAGCCCTGCCGCTTTGTTATTCTTTTGGCAGCGGATGGCCTTGGCCACCTCAGCTCTTGTGATGTCGTCTAGTCGTACATCCAGCCGGTAGCTCGCTTCCTCCCAGTCAAGCTCGAAGACTGTGTTGGGGGATGGCTGATTGAGGACATCACGAAAGTGTTAGTTCCACCTCTGGGCCTGCTCTTCACTGGTTGCAAGCATCCGTCCATCTTTGCTCTTGGTTGGCAAACTGCTCCCACTTCGTCCTCCAGTTAGCTCTCTGGCGATCCGGTACAGCGTCTTGGAATCATTTCCATACACAGCCATACACATATATAATTGTTTCTACGTTAGGCACAAGGCCAGCAATTACCCAGTGCATTACTGGTACTTTATTTTATCTACCCCGTAAGGATGAAGGGCAAAGTTAACCCATACACATATATAATGCGCGCGTGTGTTCACCCCACTATATATATATATATATATATAGGAAAAAGTATGACCCCAACGGCAGAGCTCAAGCTGTTTCGACAGCTATTTCTGGACTCCAGAAATAGCTGTTTCGACGGCTATTTCTGGACTCCAGAAATAGCCATCGAAACGGCTTGAGCTCTGCCGTCGGAGTCATACTTTTTCCTATTACCCACTCTACTAGCCTAAGTATTGAGTACTCTGGTGCGTTATAGTCCATCTGGTTCCTTACCACAATTCCTTCGTTATATATATATATATACAAATAAAGATTCAGCGATAATCGCATTTTCGGCGGGCAGGAAAAACGAAGCGAAACGCAAAAATCAGAAATGATACTGGCAAAGTGCTCAATAGTTAAAAGCCAGAGCTAAACAATGTGTTAAAAAGCCATACAAAACTGAAAAGGTGGTCAAGAAAGCATTAACCACCCAAGCCAAAAACCAAAACAAGCTAAACAGGTCAAAACAAAATAAATGATAAAAAATAAGTGATAACCAGACTTGGTCTCCCGGAATTGCTGTTAAAATCCGACGTAGAGTTTCTGTGACACCTAAATCAAAATACAGTCTGCTTAAAAATATAAGCTTTGTGTTTAACGATCGAACAAGGAATATCACGTTATCAACAGGTAATTTCGCTTTGTACCAAATAAGTGAATGACACGGTGGTAAGTTAAACCACGTGTGGAAATCACACGGGGCATAACCCCAGATTTGGCAAAGTAATTCAGTTGGTGTAGATCATGCAAAAAATAGCATAAATAGCACATCGAATAAGTTCTCAACCGAGTACTTTAAAATAAACTTAAACAATTAGCCTGTCAATAGAAATTATTAACAAGTTAACTGTAAGACACGGGAGATTAATACAAATAAAGATTCAGCGATAATCGCATTCATATATATATATATATATATATATATATATATATATATATAACGATAAATTAACGGAGGCAAGGCCCTCGCTATTCCCTGTAAATAATGTGCTCAAAGGAGAAGAAATCCCGAGCTCTTTAAAATACAATATGTTGAAAAGGTAACACACAAGAGAGAGATATACAGTGCGCTATCAATAAAACAGGGAAAAAAACCACCAGTGTATGGAATCTATAACCTATATATATATATATATATATATATATATATATATATATATATATATATATATATATATATATATATATATATATATATATATATATATATATATATATATATATATATATATATATATATATATATATATATATATATATATATATATATACACATTTATAGTCAGTGGCAGATTGGCCTAGTTGCCAGGCTGCCCAATAGCAAGTGGGCCCCAGGGGGGCCACGGTAGCAATGCAGGAGTCCACAGTACCATTGCAGGACCCACTGTAGTATTTTAGGGGCCAATACTTTGCTTTCAAAAACAACCTGAAATCTAAGAAAAAGAATTTAAAAAAAAAAATAAATAAAACAATTAAGCAAAGCATTTGGTCAACCAATTCCCCAGGAATTACTAGAAACCAAAATATATGATAGTGCAGATAGCTGGAATCAGTGGTTGTACATTCTACTAAATCATTCTACTACATATGGTTGTGTGTCTGTGTCTATATCAGCGCTGCCGAAAGTTTTTTTCAAAACGTACAGAATTTTCTTTCAAAACGTACAGAATCTGACCAAAACGTACAGAATTTTACTAAATCCCCCAATTACAATCAAAAACACTCTTTTTATACATATTTTTGAAGTTAACAATATTTATTGACAATTTAAACATAAGGGCATCAAAATCTTCCTGAGCAGATTCTCTGTTGTACCAATTTTTTTTCAAATAATGCTTTGCAACGATGTTCATCGGGCTCCCACGTCGTGCAGTCGGCATGTCGTAACAAATATTTCGACCTAACAAGAGCGTTAAGAGGGGAAGTTTTCAAACAAATTCGATTCTTTGTTTTAATAGAGTGGAGAACAGAGAAATATTTTTCAACCGCTGCGGAGGAGTGGGGTAAAGAAAGAAGACTAAGCATAAGAGATGACAGCAGAGGGTAACGGTTCTCATCGCCACACTTCTCTTGTGAGACAGCAAACCAACATTTTTCTGGATCGTTGTGCGGGATAAAGGAAGAACCTTGAATCGTCAGGTAGCGCCATTCCTGATTTATCTCTTCGTAATCTTTCTCATCACAAAGACTTGGAAATCGCATAACAAGTGGAATTATTGACCTCGGCATTCCCTCCATCACGTTGGTTGAGTCTAACACCTCAAGTAGTTCCAAATTGTTCTGCATATTACAAGACAAAAACCGCATTAGCTTTGGTTTGAAAGACAAACAAAGAATCGTAGTATATTCTGTCGGAAGGTCAGCAATTCATCAAGGGCAATGGTGGTAGAATTGTCGTGTAAAAGGCTCTCAGCTACAACACCAAAGTAGATACGATCTAATGGTTGATGTGCCGTTGAATCGTTGACATTAATCTCACACACATTGATGACAGAAAGTAAATCAGGTTTAATGAAATTGCTCAAAATTCATGCATAAACTTTTGAGTTTATGCATCCGATAGCTTTCGGCCTGGAATTGTTGACGTCGTTTAAAATAAAAGATAGAAATGCAAAATACATCTTTGTAAGAGGATTCTTCATTTCAGGAGAATTCTTCGAGCCGTAGACGGACACCCATCCTATAATGTTGCTTGGGTGAAATATACCAGCAATGCTGGCCACTGCTCTAAAATGCGCTCCACAACTTGCTTGAGAGACAGCCACCTCGTGCAGCTTGCATGCAGGATTTTGTGAGGATCAATTGAAGCTATTTTCTGCAGACATTTGTATTCATTGATCCGCTTAGGACTGTGACTAAAGTATGCATAAATACTTCTTGTCAATTCTTCCACGGAATTTGGTAATTCATTGCACGCTTTTGATGAACATAAGTGTAATGAATGACAACACACAGGCTTGCACAAGTAGATCTGGTCTCGTTTGCTTCAACAAATGCTGGACGCCTCCTTTGCTGCCCATCATAACACTCGCATTATCACAGGCGAAACTTATCAAATTTTCCAAAGGAATAGCGTGTTCGTTGAAAAACGATAGTAGACAGTTGTAAATACCCACAGCACTGCAATCATTTATTTCTATAAGCGTTAGAAAATCGTCGACAGTCTTTTGAATTTCAACGTCGTAATATCTGGATACAAGGACGAGTTGTTTAAGTGTTGAAACATCAGTTGTTTCATCAATGATGAGGGAGAATTTTGTCGAATGAAGCTTCTTTAATAAAGCGTTGAAGCCATAGGAGCCGATGACGTTTGAAAAGATGGATGGATGTGCCTTTTGTTCTGGCAGACTTCACATCCTGGGCGATTTTAGAATAAGGACAGGCGTTTACAACAAGGCCAGGCAAGTGGTCCAAAATAGAGATGGGTTATGCTCAGCAACAAATACACAGTACTTTAATTCAGCAGATACTACTTTCCTAGAGTGTAAAGAAAACGAAGAGGCTTGGATAAAATTTGTCAATTTCGTTGCTTTGTTCGCTTCTTTTGCATTCTTGCGGTGCTTTTCTGTCTGCTCATGTAAAATTTGACTCAAACTGCCGGCAATTTCACATTTGCAAAATATGCATTTGCCTTTAGTTGTATCGTTCTTGCCCACTTCCAAACAAGAAGAAAATTTTTCATCGTACAACAATTTGGACGTAAGCTTCCTTTCATACAATGCCCATCTAGTCTTCTTATCTGCTGCTTTACGTTCGTTATCTGAAGAATGTTCTCGTTTCACAGTTCTATCACTCATATCTGGTTCAAGTTAGTTCTATAAGATTTATTTGAATTAATTAAACTATTAAAAACATCACATACCGTTTACACTGTAGGTTATAAGAATTCTGCTTTTGTGTTCAGACTGATACGGCGTGGTTGTATAAATTAGCTCTGTAAAATTAAATCTAATCTATCAAACTTTTGAAAAAAAATTCACGCACCTTTTACACCAGTTTGTGAGAAAAATCCTGCGTTATGACAGATATGGCGTGGTAAACTGGACATATACTTTCCCCAAATTAACAGACACCCTTGACCTCATAAGTCAACGCGCGCTTGCATGCACAAGTCTCGTCTGCATTCTCACGTGCTTTTATTTTTGTGAAGCTCCGAAACGCGCGTATGCGAAAATGCACTCAATCAATGCGTCAAAACATGAATTTTATAAACCGATGGCAAGATCACTAAAACGTACAGCAAATTCGTCCCAACGTACAGCACATCAACATTGTGAGCAAAACGTACAGTTTTGTACAAACGTACAGTCATCGGCAGTGCTGGTCTATATATGTATGTTTGCATGCATGAATACATATATATTTTTATTTATTTATATATATATATTTATATACTTACACACGAACTACTGACCAAATAATATTTGGTATCAATGGGTTAAAGACATCTAGCAAATCAATTAGTGGTGAAGGTGGTGTGTATACACACACACACACACACACACACACACATGCATATATACTGAGTGAGTGTGAAAGACCAAAGGTAATTATTGAAAGTCTCTGGATTTCGCAAAATACATAATATTTTTTATTGGTGAAGGTAAGATATTTTTCCGCAAAAATTTTGAAAGTAGGTTTATAAGTATGAATTTTCAAAAGATTTTCGTAGTTGTCTCTGTAGCCTAGCGTTAGGTACTAGAAACGGTGAAGATCTTGGCCTTGGGTTCAAACCTGGTCAAGAGGTACGAGTAACCTTTTTCAGTTTTTATTTTACAACCAATAGAAAAAAACTGAAAAGGTTTAGCGGGAATCCTACTCCCGACCAGGATCGAACTTCAGACCAGGATTGAACTTCAGACCATCTATGATTCCTCCAACTCGGCCACCGAGACAGCTACAAAAGTATAATGAAAATTGATAATTATAAAGCTACTTTCAAAATCAAAGTTAAAAAAATGTGGTGTCGTTCATGGCTTTCCTAGAGCTATTAGTAATATTTAGGGTCGACTTCTGGTCATTATTGAAAGTCTCTGGATTTCGCAAAATACATAACATTTTTCATTGGAGAAGGTAAGATATTTTTCCGCACTAATATGATTGCACTGTTTCGTTTTCACTTATGTATTTTTCGAAATATTTTTCGTATATATATATATGTGCTTCGTGTGTACGTATGCGCGCCTTTGTATGTATCTACGCATGTATGTGCTTTTGTCTGTACGTATTTATATATATATTTATATATATATATATGTGTATGTACGAAACTATGTTTGTTTTCTATTTTTTCTAGTGTTACTTTATAATTGATAACCCCTCCCTCTTACTTTCTCTTTGATTTAATTTTTTTATTCTCATATATTTTTTCATTTTTTCATTTTTATATATGTATCGACCTTCAGCCTGACACTGCTTTGACTGATACACTCCCTTCCCTGTATATATCACCCGCATGTATGTGGTTGCGCGTGTGTGTGTGTTTATACGTGTGCTTTCATACTTGTATGTGTATATATTTCAATCCTTAGTACCTGAGTCTGGATGTATGTTAACTCTATTATCTTACAATTTCTTTTTCAACATATATTATATACGTATTTGTGGTCACACATACATTGATATGCTTGCCCTCATATATGTACTTACGCACACATTTTTTCACTATACACATGCATTTGTACATACACACATATGTACATTTGTGAGTGAATATACACACATTTATACACATACCCTAACTATATTTCCTTATTTTATTTTTATATATCTCTTGCATTACTTTTATTTATATATTTTTTGCCCGTTAAACTTTTGCCTTTCTTGAGGAGATTTTTCAAATATTTCACTATGTTTTAAATTGCCTTGTCCGACGAACGAATGAGGACGTTTCTTGTATTCGTCTTATTCAGGAAACCTCTGGTAATGAGGTAATTGTATTGTTTATTATACATTAAATTTAGCTCTGGTACTTACATAGAGCACTCTTCACTCCTATGACTTTTTCAATTTTCAACGAGAACTTCAATCCCCCCCCCCCACATATATATAAATATATATATATATATATATATATATATATATATATAAATACATGCATGCACATACATACATGCATACATAGATTCGCACAAAATCACCCACCTCATGATATAATTGAAAATATGTACTGCCGCCGGATAATTGCTTTTCTTAGGTTTCATACAAGGAAAGTCAAAGAAACACCGAGGGAGTTTTCTCTATTTCTTTGTTCCAATGAAGGTGAGCTGCGCTAGATGATTGCTTCAGTAGCAAACAACATGGCGCTACTAACAATATTCACTATAGTTAGGTCCCAATGAGCTGCGTAATGTTGTAAATTGAATTAAATATGGAGGTTTTCAGTGCTCAGATCATGCATAAAATCATGACCGTTCGTTTTTATCGCTTGAGTTTAGGGTATTTTAAATTTTTTTTTTATTATTTTCGATTATTTGTTTGTGTTGGTATGGGTGCATTTGTGTGTATTATGTTTGTGTATATATTTTGTACGCGCGAGTGTGTGTAAGAGTATGTGAATAATCTTGCACATGTTTTATATGGAAGGGCCAATATATATGCAAGTATATATATATACGTATTGTATATTCGCATGTGTCACA
>OZ024741.1:106590156-106605156 GCA_964016885.1 Eledone cirrhosa
ATTAACATCACTAACAACCATCTACCATCAACATAGGTGTCTCTGATATAGTGACCAGTTACCAGTTACCAGTGTTAAATATAACAACGTGATATATACACCACCACCAACACCACCAACAACCAGCCACCATCTACCATCAACATAGGTATCTAATATAGTGATTAGTTACGACTGTAGAACATACCAACTTGATATTTCCACCAACAACCATCCACCATCTACCATCAACATAGGTGTCTAATATAGTGACCAGTCACAACTGTAGAACATAACGTGCTATTTATTCCACCAGTAACACCACCATCAACATAGGTGTCTCTATTATAGTGACTAGTTACCACTGTAGAACATAACAATGTGATATTTAGATCAACACAAACACCATCAACAACCAACCACCATCGACATGGGTGCCTCTAATATAGTGACCAGACATAACAACTTGATAATTACATCAGCAGCCATTCACCATCCATCAACATGGTTGTTTCTATTATAGTGACCAGACAACAACTTGATAATGATAGCAGCAACCATTCACCATCCATCAACATGGTTGTCTCTATTATCATGACCAGTTACAACTGTAAGACATAACAACTTGATATTTAAACTACCACTAACATCACCCACAACCAACAACCATCCATTCGGTAGAGGGTCGGACGCCATGCTTTGACGCATAGAGTTACAGCCCTTGCCATTCTGAGTTCAAATCCCGCCGAGGTTAACTTTGCCTTTCATCCTTACGGGGTCGATAAAATAAAGTACCAGTAATGCACTGGGATAATTGCTGGCCTTGTGCCAAAAGTAGAAACAATTATTAACATACGTGTCTCTAATATAGTGACTAGTTACCACTGTAGAACATAACTTGATATTTATGCAACTGTTAACATCCACAAACAATCAGGAACCAACAACCATGTTCAGTCACTTTATTACTTCTTAACTGATTGTATTTGTGTTTGTATCTTTTATTGATTACACTATATTGATAATATACTGGCTGTTAGGCTGGCTGGTTGGCTGGCTGGTTGGCTTGTTGCCTGGCTGGCTGGTTGGCTGGTTGATGGACTGGATGAATGGCTCGTTGGCTGGCTGGGTCTTTGGTTGACTGGCTCGTTGGCTGGTTGCTTCATTGGCTAGCTGGATATTTGGCTGGCGGGCTCGTTGGCAGGCTGGCTCATTGGCAGACCGACTTGTTGGCTGGTTCGTTGGCAGACTGGCTCATTGGCAGACCGACTTGTTGGCTGGTTCGTTGGCAGGCTGGCTCATTGGCAGACCGACTTGTTGGCTGGTTCGTTGGCAGGCTGGCTCATTGGCAGACCGACTTGTTGGCTGGTTCGTTGGCAGACTGGCTCATTGGCAGACCGACTTGTTGGCTGGTTCGTTGGCAGACTGGCTCATTGGCAGACCGACTTGTTGGCTGGTTCGTTGGCAGGCTGGCTCATTGGAAGACTGACTTGTTGGCTGGTTCGTTGGCAGGCTGGCTCATTGGCAGACCGACTTGTTGGCTGGTTCGTTGGCAGACTGGCTCATTGGCAGACCGACTTGTTGGCTGGTTCGTTGGCAGGCTGGCTCATTGGCAGACCGACTTGTTGGCTGGTTCGTTGGCAGGCTGGCTCATTGGCAGACCGACTTGTTGGCTGGTTCGTTGGCAGACTGGCTCATTGGCAGACCGACTTGTTGGCTGGTTCGTTGGCAGGCTGGCTCATTGGCAGACCGACTTGTTGGCTGGTTCGTTGGCAGACTGGCTCATTGGCAGACCGACTTGTTGGCTGGTTCGTTGGCAGGCTGGCTCATTGGCAGACCGACTTGTTGGCTGGTTCGTTGGCAGACTGGCTCATTGGCAGACCGACTTGTTGGCTGGTTCGTTGGCAGACTGGCTCATTGGCAGACCGACTTGTTGGCTGGTTCGTTGGCAGACTGGCTCATTGGCAGACCGACTTGTTGGCTGGTTCGTTGGCAGGCTGGCTCATTGGAAGACCGACTTGTTGGCTGGTTCGTTGGCAGACTGGCTCATTGGCAGACCGACTTGTTGGCTGGTTCGTTGGCAGACTGGCTCATTGGCAGACCGACTTGTTGGCTGGTTCGTTGGCAGGCTGGCTCATTGGCAGACCGACTTGTTGGCTGGTTCGTTGGCAGGCTGGCTCATTGGCAGACCGACTTGTTGGCTGGTTCGTTGGCAGACTGGCTCATTGGCAGACCGACTTGTTGGCTGGTTCGTTGGCAGACTGGCTCATTGGCAGACCGACTTGTTGGCTGGTTCACTCTTTAGTTGGCTGGCTGGTTGGATAGTTGGTTGGCTGGTTAGTTGGTTGGTTCGCTCGTTGGCTGGCTGGATCATTGGCTGGCTAACTAGTTGGATGGCTGGTTAGATAGCTGGCTTGTTGCCTGACTGGCTGTTTTGTTGGCTGGCTGTCTGGTTTGATGGCTGGTGTCTTTTTTGATCGTTGGTTGACTGGCTGGTTATTTGGCTGGTTGGAAGACCGTCTGGCTCTTTGGCTGGCTGATTGTCTGTTTGTTTGGCTGGTTGGCTGACTCACTGGCTGACTGACTGGCTGGTTAGATGGTTGTCTGATTATTATAGCTTATTGATTAGCTGGCTGGCTTGTTGGTTGGCTGATTGGTTGGCTGGTTGGTTGGCTGGCTGGTTAGCTGGTTGGTTGGTTGTTTGGCTTGTTGGCTGGCGGGTACTTCTGCAGTTGCTGGTGGTGGTACTGGTTGTGGTGGTGCTGCTGCTGTTTGTGTTTCTCCTGATGGACACACACCTCGCTCATTTATATTCTATTGGTGCACCTGTTGATGTGGTTGGTGTTTATTTATACTATTACTGTCGCTACTGTTGCTGTTATTATCTCTCTCTCTCTCTCTCTCTCTCTCTCTCTCTCTCTCTCTCTCTCTCTCTCTCTCTCTCTATATATATATATATATATATATATATATATATATATATATATATATATATATATATATATATATATAAATATATATATATACATGTGTGTGTGGGATATATATATATATATATATATATATATATATATATATATATATATATATATAGTTTTTTTAAAGCCTTGGGTCATGCAGGTACTTGTGAATATAAAAGGTAATGGTAAAATGGATCTAACTTATATCTTATTTCTTTTTATTTTATGAATGAGGATGAAAAGGATGATGAAATGCAAGAACCAAAAAGAGATCCTCTCTCATATAAAGAGAGGAATTGGGGAAGGAAGGAGTAAGGGAAGGAAGGAGTAAAGAGTAAGTAGATGAGAAGGGGTGATGTAATGAAAGATCACAAGAATAATTTAAATATTTAAGCTATTAGCAAATTTATCCTTCAGGTGGTATGACTTAACAATAGAAACATCAGGTGTGTTTCATGTGTTTTTTAAAAGTACAATTTCCCTGTAAGTACCACAGACATTATATTTGTTGCTGGTATCCATAAATAAATTTATTCCGATCGTCTGTTTCAATTTCAGTCATTTTTCTTCCAATCTCCCGCCGCGGTAGAATTTATAAAAGAATTTCAATATAAATCAATATATAAATTAAGGTAATGTGCCATAGGGCACAAGGCACTTTTCTTCTGAAGAGCACCTAACATCGCTAACTCCAGTGATGCAGGCCCAAGCGGTGTCGGGGAACTCATGTACAGGCCGCCTTGTGGTTCCAGTAAACAAAATGGAGAAAACGTTGTCCCGAAGGATGGCAAGGGAGATAGCTATTTCAACTTACGGCGTTCGCTCCTGCGGTTGGCCAACTCCGACCCGATAATAGTGAGTAGGGAGGTGGGCCAGTGACTAAAAACACCGGAAATCTCCACATTTACAGGTTCGACCACAAATCAATCGGAGAGCAACCGATTGGCCTGACGAGTAGCAAAGCCTCAGTTGGTCGCCGAATGCACCAGGTGGTAGTTAAGGAATTCGTTTTCCAACCATATGGTGTCGTGTTCATTCTCGCCGCGTGGCACCGTGTGTAAATGTCTTCTACTATATAGCTTCGTGTTGACCAATGTCTCGTGATTACAATTTGGTAGACAGAAACTGTGTACAAACCTGTCTGTGCGTAGTTACTCGAACCTACTAGATATAACAGCGAAATCGCCTCAAATCTTAAAAAAAAGATGGGCCGAATAAATTCCTCTGAGTTTCCTTCATACCTTTGATCATAGGTCTGGTCAATTAGGTTTGACCTTGGGCTAAACAAATACAAGAATAACATTTATGCATATTTTCACACACACACACACACACACACACACACACACACGCACGCACACACACACACACACACACACACACACACACACACACACACACACACACACACACACACACACACACAGCTTCTCTCTATCTCACATCAATCTATCTCAACTCAATTATTTCACATGGTCTGAGTTCAAATCCCGCCAAGGTTAACTTTACCTTTCATCCTTACGGGGTCGATAAAATAAAGTACCAGTAATGTACTGGGTAATTGCTGGCCTTGTGCCAAAAGTAGAAACAATTATTTCACACGCATACAAGGTGGTGGATTGGCAGAATCGGTAGAGCGTCGGACAACATTCTTAGCGGCATGAAGTTATAGCCCTTTAGGTTCTGAGTTCAAATCCCGCCGAGGTTAACTTTGCCTTCATCCTTACGGGGTCGATAAAATAAAGTACCAGTAATGCATAGGGGTCGATTTAATCGACTTTCCCCTCCTCAAAAATTGCTGACCTTGTGCCTAAATCAGAAACTATTATTTCACACGCTATATAAACTCCAACAAAATCTCTCTTGTGTCACTCACTAGTTCTCTCTTACTGTCTCTCTTTCCATCTAATATTCACTCCGTCGTTCTTTTTCTGACTTTCTTTCTCATAAGCTTCCTCCCTCTCTCTCTATCATAAACTCTCTCCTTCTCTATCTGATTTTCTTTCTCACAAACCCCTTTCTCTCTTTCACAGTTCTCTATCTACCTTTCACTCTTTTACACTTCCTTTCTTACTTTCTTATACACACCCATTCTCCATTACTCACCCTCTCCTTCTCAAGGCCACTTTCTCTCTCATACTCACTCATTGTCTATTACTCTTTTTCCCTCTCACACACACTCTCACACTCTCTCGTTCTCTATCAGACTTTCTCTCTCCTACAAGCCCGCGGCCAGACTTCTTCAAACGTCTAGAAACTTTTCTGGGAACGTCCCGCTCCTTGCTTTTAATGGGGGACTGGAATAGAATCCTAGATGCACGTTGGGACTATGTGGGAGCATGTCCCGATAAAGGGGGGTGTAATAGCCTCAAACAGTTAATCGGCCGATTTGACCCGGCTGATAGATATCGACTAGATTTTCCGACTGTTCCACTGTGGACGTGGAGTAATCGTAGCGGAACATCTAGATCGTACCTAGATAGGGTTCTAGTTAGAAATAAGGATATGGACATGTTAAGCTGTCCACAAATGTTCATGGTTGCCTATTCAGATAACAAACTAGTGACCTGCATGGTCAGCCTTGATAGAACCCATAGACAAGGACCCGGCTACTGGAAGCTGAACTTCGTAGACGGATTAGCACTTTAGTTAAACAGCACTTGACAGGGGCCATTGTCAACAACAGATGGTGGTACTCTCAAAAGAGGGCAGTTAGATTAGACTCGTTAGTTTTTAGTAAAGAATTAGCGTTAGATAGAAATAGGACCGAGAAGGAACTGGTAGATAAAGTAGAAGAGGCAATTAGAAGTGGTAGCGTAGCCAGCGTGCTAGCAACGAGAACGGCCTTGGACCAGTTCTTCGACGCAAAGCACGAGGGCTTCGTTGTCAGAAGCAAAATACGTACTCTGGGAAACGAGGGAGCCAAAGCTGTTAGCTGGGCCCGAGTGACGGAGGCAAAAAGTGGCAACAAGTCCACGATTCGGCCTTTGAAGGACTAAGACGGACGCGTGATACGTGAGCCGAAGCAGATGTGTGCAGCCTTTCAGCGGCACTTTGCTCAACTATTCGGGCAGGGCGGCGCGCCGGGAGGGGCTATGGATTTCGGTCCATACCTCGACGGCCTACCGCGACTCTCGGACAACGAAGTTCTGCGAAAAGCCGATTTCAGCGGCTGAGATAGGGGACGCGCTGAACCAATGCGGCAAACGCAAATCTCCAGGTCTCGACGGTCTACCCTACGAATTTTACGTAGCAATGCCGGACTTATTCTCCGGTCTCCTGGAAGTGGTCTACTGCAACTGGCAGCATAACTGGAGAATTCCCAGTTCTGTGACCGGGGGCGTAGTCACACTAGTCAGGAAGGACGAGAATAAGGGGGATGACATAGGCAACTTCCGGCCCATAACTCTGTTAGACACAGAGTTACAGATTTTGGCCAAGGTGTTGGCAAAGAGGCTAGCGCTTGTAATCGAGAACCTGGTGGGAGAAGCGCAGACATGCGCAATCCCAACCAGGTCCATACACGACAGCCTCCACCTCTGCGATACATCATAGAGAGGGTAGGGTGTAAACCCGGCTTCGGTGGGGGCCCTGATTAACTTGGATCAGTCTAAGGCTTTCAGAGGGTTGACCATCGTTAGCTGGATGCGGTGCTCGAGGCGGCAGGCTTCGGACCCGTGTTCAGGGGCTGGATTGCTGAAATGTACAGCAGCAACATCTGCTCAAGGGTCAAGGTGAACGGCTACCTCTCGGAGCCGTTCCATATCACAGGGATGCCTTCTCTCCTCCCTTCTGTACGTACTGACTCTCGAGCCACTACTGCGGAAGATGGAGCTATTGCAGGGCATCCCTCTGGAACCGGGACTGCGGAAAGCGGCGTCGGTCTACGCCGACGACGTGACAGTAATGGTGTCGAGCACCTCGCAAATCGGGGAGGTCGGCACCTTACTGGAGGAATACAAAAGGTTCACAGGAGCGAAGCTGAACCGGGACAAGTCCATCGGTTTGCAACTCGGATCGTGGAGAGGCAAACCGATGCCTTCCGATGGCGTCGTCGGACGCCGGACGGAAGGACCGGTAAAGCTGCTCGTGGTCTGGTTTGGTCCGGACCTCCAGGTGGAGAAGAACTGGAACGAGGTAACGGCAAAGGTGTTTGCACTCACCTAGAAGTGGGCCGAGTGCAAACAATCCTTGAAAGGTCGAGCGGAGGTGGCGAACACTTTTATAGCGTCCGCCATCTATTACCGCTTGACCGTCGTGCCTTGTCCAGCCAAAACGCTCACCAAAATGGAGCGCGCGCTCTTCCAATTCCTTTGGAAGAGGCGGGCTCCTTTGGTGAGAAGATCCATCTGCTGCCAACACCTTTCCAACGGAGGGCTGGGGGATGCCGTGGCTGACGATGCGCAAACACGCGCTCAGGCTGCGGCATCTCTACCTCACCGGACAACCGGTATGGACCCCGTTCGTGAGTGGAGCCTTCCCACGACTCGTCTCGCTGACCGAGGAAAATGGGCGACTAGCACATAGAATGTGCTCAGGCGCTCACAGCCCTCTGGCAGGCGGACCCGGCGATCAGTGGAGACTCCACTTCGTCATTCTATAGAGGGTTGATCCGCAGCAAGTGCGACGATGCGCTCGGTGGAACTCTAGGCGTAGAGGAAGACGAACTGGCCAGTCTGTTCGGTACGACCTTCCGCCCGGGACCGATGGACAACTTCCAAAAGTCCCTGACCTGGCAGTGCTACCGAGGAGCACTACCAGTTCGAGACAAGCTCTACAGACAGATCTTTTTCGAAGGGACCCTTCGAAAAAGATCTGTCCGAGGTGCGTGCGAGACGAAGAAACCGTCGCGCACGCATTCATACACTGCCCGGGCGTTACCGACCTGTGGGGCTATGTAGAACGACTATTGTCGCGGGTGGGACCAATCCGGTTGACCACCGAGTTCATTGTCATGATCAAACCGCCACCCTCCTTCAAAAACGAAGGAGAGGCGGTTTTCCTTTGTGTGATAGCTATGGCGAAAGAGGTTGTATGGTGGACATGGTTGAAAGAGCTGAGGTCAGACACCTTTCTCTCCGGCCAACAACTGATTGCTTTTTTCAAATACCACTTTGGAAGAAGAATCAGGATGGAGAGAGAAGTACTGTACCCCAGCAAGTTTTATGAAAGGTGGGTGAAAGTGGCGAGAATGGCCCGAGTGAATGGGCCTTCTTTCTATGTCAGCCTGTAGGTTGAGGAAAAAGAGGAAGAGAGGAAAGGGGTACAAACTCTTCGTACTCCTGGAGATGAGGGTTGCACATTTTTTCGAGAGTATGTGTTACCCATATGTAATGTCTCCTCCTATTGGGGAAAATCGACTAATTTTTAAATTGCATTTGTGATAATATTTTACACATTTTTATTGTATGTAAACTTCCCCCTTTGTATTTGTCCCCTTCTTTTGTGCCCCGGTGGCTAATAAAGAAACATATCTATCTATCTATCTATCTATTACTTTCTTTATCTATCTATTACTTTCTATCTCACCCTTTCCCTCATACTCTCTCTCGTTCTCTATCCGACTTTCTCTCTCACACAGTTCCCTTTCTCTCTCTTACTCTCTATTTCACTCTCTCCCTCACAAACCCTCTCATCTCTACCCGACTTTATCTTTCACACAACACACTCTCTCTATCTCTCTGTTAATTTCTATCTCACTCTCTCCCTCACATACCCTATCATCCTCCATCCATTTTCTCTCTCAGACAACTCCCCCCTCTCTCTCCTTTCTTACTTTCTACCGCACTCTCTACCTCATCCACTGTCTCGTTTTCTCTCCGATTTTCCCTCTCATACTCTCCTCCACTAGCCACACATATTTAGAAACTAAACTCTATTAATTCAGGCATTACAGCTCTCCTTTCTCTGTCTGTGTGTTTGTCCGTGATCAAAGGGTGTAGCTAGTTGCCGTTGATAATCAGACTAAATCCCAAATATATTGCTTGCCAAGGATTATGATTACTATTATTGTAGCTACATATTACTATTAGCTTGGACAGCAGTGATAACATCCTAGATCTGTGTAATGGCAGGATCAACAGATATTAGAGTTCATGTCGCTCGTTAAACGCCTTCTCATATATATATAATATATAATATATATAATATATATAATATATATACATATATATATATGTATATGTATATATATATATATATATATATATATATATATATACATGCATGCACACCCCACGCATATAAACACAGAAATATATGCATATATATATATATATACCCACATGCACACACACACACACACACACACACACACACACACACACACACACACACACACACACACACACACACACACACACACACACACACACACACATGTATATACATGTGTATGCGTGTATGTGTGTGAGGTTATGTTAGCATAGTGTTGTTATGAGTAATGCTTCCATCATTAATCGCCTATTTTTGTGGAAGACTCTGTATAGTATGGACGTATTGTCCGCTTATGTTTTTCTATTTAGTTTTTCTTTCTTTCTGTTCAGTAATTTCAACACATAAACAACAAACATACATCGTGAACAAAATAAACACGTGATTAGTGACGTATAAATCTAAACACTAAATTTCACATTTCGGTTGCGCCGTCTATATATATCATTCACATACTCTACCAGAGGCAGTAACAAACACCAGCAAAACCTCATATACTGAAGATGAATCTGTGTAAGTCTAGAAACTGTGATGATAGATATAGGAACTCTATTGTCCCTCAAAATGTACAATGAATATAGATGAAAATATGAAAAAAAACTTTCTTTCAAATTAGAAGTTATGCTGGTGTTTGGTGGGAGCAGGTCGTAATGGATGTCACCTTTCCAGTCCCACAAGATGCTCAGTACAGCCTTGCGATGGTGGAGGCCAGCCTTTGCTTGCCATAGTGGCGCACCCTTTTGCGTAGAGACATTGTTTTTCATCATCAGTGACAATGGAGCACAACCAGTTGGTTGTGCGATGGTAGGAGTGCAGAGGAGACGCAATTGCCGCCCAGCATTCACGATTACGGTAAGTCAGATTGTGGGGCACCAGTTGGTTTAGTTTGGACACCTTCCCTATTGCAACGAAGTGATTGAGAATGGTTGTTTTTGATGCCTCAAGTACTTCGGAGAATTGAAGTGATGTCTGGCAACTTGAAGTTGGATGGACGCCCTGCGCGATGTCGACATTCAAAGCTGTAATTGCCGGAACGGAAGCGCACGAACCAGTCCCTAGCACTGCGTTTAGACATTGTGTGTGACCCAAATGCATTGTCAATACGACGACTTAATGCTGCTGTGCTTAGGCCAGATTTGAACTCACAAATAAAGGCTTTGACGGGATAACAGATAATGAGAAATGCACACATACCAATATCACTTTTCATATATGTGTGCGCATGCACAACTTTCAACATTTCAAGAAAACTCTACTAAAATACATCATTTGAAAAATGCTTGAGACTTTCAGCCCAACCCATAGAATAGAATCGTGTTTTCAATCGATATCAAAATGATAAACTGGGTCTCCATGTATACGAATGTATGTATGTATGTATGTATGTATGTATGTATGTATGTATGTATGTATGTATGTATGTATGTATGTATGTATGTATGTATGTATGTATGTTTATGTGTATGTTTTCAGGTTGTATACATTATCTGAAACAAATCTCTATACGTAGAACAGTAGAATAGAAAACTAACTTATTTCATATCAACAAGAGGCTTGTAATAAAAGTTTCAACTAAAGAATGCAGCCATGAGATGAAACCTGTATTGTATGTATCACTCGCTTTACGCGTTTTAATTGTCCTAATAACTTAATTTAGTTATTATTGCACCAACGTGAGGTATATGATTTTTAATGCAATGAAATATCTATGATCGTCGGCAAATCACTGATGAGGGACTCATTTTATTACATGTTATCCATGTGCAACCTGCAGTATTCTTCTCCCCATTTTTTCACATATATTTACCTAAACTGCGATTCTGTTTTTTTTTTCTCTCTCTCTCTCTCTTACTGCTCCCTCGTTCTCTCTGTTTCTCCTACTTTCTTTCGCCCCCTCTGTCATGTCAGTTAACTCTTCCTCACACTTCCACTCACTCACTCACTGTTTCTCCCCTTCTCACTTCACCCCGTTCGCGACGAAAACATTTTCTCTCTTTCTCACATTTGGATTCATCTCGAAAGGTCTTTTTTCTAAGCGCTCATATATTCACCTAGCTTATGCTAAAAGAATAACTATGTAGCTTGTTCCCTTCCTCTCTACGGTTAGCTCTCCTATTTGTTGTTATCTTGTCTCACTCGCTTTACGCGTTTTAATTGTCCTAATAACTTAATTTAGTTATTATTGCACCGACGTGAGGTATATGATTTTTAATGCAATGAAATATCTATGATCGTCGGCAAATCACTGATGAGGGACTCATTTTATTACATGTTATCCATGTGCAACCTGCAGTATTCTTCTCCCCATTTTTTCATATATATATATATATATATATATATATATATATATATATATATATATATATATATATATATATAATTAAGTTAGAAGTGTACATCCACATATGTATACTGAAATACTAGTATGCATATAAATACACACACGTATACATATGTAGATGTACCGAGTTTTTCACTGGACACTTTACTGTGAGTGTTCAGCTAGTCTGTATGTAAACACACAGACAAACCGGTTTTAGAGTCATACTGGTTTTCGAGGAAACACCTTTCCTCTATTCTCCAGAGGGCCAGACAGGAATATTGGACTAGTTTCGATGTTGTTACATCTCATCAGCAATATTTACCCATCCTCCGGCCCCTCTAGAGAATCGTAAAAGCACATATCGTTATATGCTTTTTCTATGAAAATTAGTAGTGGGCAGACTAATTTGCATAGAGCGTGAGTACGTACCGGTTCAGCGGAGGCGATAAATATATAAGTAGTTACACTACAGTTAGTTCACCATACCGAGAACAATTGTTTCACCTTCGCGGATCTTCAGCTCGGGATGTGTATGGTTATAGGAACAGGAAGGACGAATGCGCATGCGCAGAAACTCGGTCACTTCACACAGACAATACTAGACTGCGTGCGGAAGGTGTAAGGGAGATAACTGCGAAAGTCCGGAAAGTTTTTAGGTTGAAAATAAAATTAAAAAAATTAAAAATAAAATTACAAAGAATCAGTCCGGAGCCTTGTAGTTATGCAATAGATGTTTGGTGACGTGTGGACAACGTGTGAAAAATTCACTCCTCGTGTTTAGGCAATCACTATTGCGTAATCACTTCCAACCGACCAAACGAACCACAGGAGGTCAAATCCTATGTGGGCATGGCGGTGGGCCGATTCAAGGAGCGTTTCCTGATCCACCAGTCTACTTTCAGAAACCCGGACAGACGTTCATCCACGAAACTCGCGAGCCACGTATGGTCCCTCAAGGACTCAAGTATAGGCTACTCCATTCAATGGAAAGCCATCACTAAGTCCAAGCCATACGAAAGGGGAAATCCGACGTGTGGCTTATGTATTGACGAACGAATAACTATCCTAAAGAGATTACGCAATAGTGATTGCCTAAACACGAGAAGTGAATTTTTCACACGTTGTCCACACGTCACCAAACATCTATTGCATAACTACAAGGCTCCGGACTGATTCTTTTTAATTTTATTTTTAATTTTTTAAATTTTATTTTCAACCCAAAAACTTTCCGGACTTTCGCAGTTATCTCCCTTACACCTCCCGCACGCAGTCTAGTATTGCCTGTGTGAAGTGACCGAGTTTCTGCGCATGCGCGTTCGTACGGTTGTCCTCCCTGTTCCTATAACCATACATATCCCGAGCTGAAGATCCGCGAAGGTGAAACAATTGTTCTCGGTATGGTGAACTAACTGTTGTGTAACCACTTCTACCTAACTCGTCCCTTGGACTGAGTGCTCTACCACTACGGATATTACCTTCCAGTGTTCCACCACTATATATATATATATATATATGTATATATATTGTATTTGCAATACACTGTATGCTTAATTAAAAGCATTTTGAAGACCTTACGCTATTGTTTTAAAGTAGTGACAATGTCACTTACTTCTATTTTCAGCAAACAAGGGGAGATAAGCTGACAGAGCTCTGTTTCGTACTTGTTGGTACTTATCAAAGCTCAGCACTCCTCCTGTCTGCTGAAAATTATGAATGTTGGATTCCTATAGAATTCCAGTAATAATCAGGAACTGATTATACAGAGCGGTTGCCGGTCCAGCAAAAATTGAAAATTAGAATTGGTGCTCTGAAATAGCGATATATATATATATATGAATGTATATATAGTGTATTTTTCTATACACTGTATGCTTAATTAAAAGTACGAAACCGAGCTCTGTCAGCTTATCTCCCCTCGTTTGCTGAAAATAGAAGTAAGTGACATTGTCACTACTTTAAAACAATAGCGTAAGGTCTTCAAAATGCTTTTAATTAAGCATACAGAGGATGCTGAAGCAATGGAGGATATGTAACCGGAGAGATAGGGTGATGGGGCGGTAGGTGAGGGGGGGAGGGCGGGGGGTGAGAGGGTGGTGATACGGTAGATTTCACGGGCGCAGGTGAGGGCATCTTCGATCAGGATGGGGGATATCCACATTGGATGAAGAGGGAGGCCATGTGTTGGGACTGGGTCTTGGCTACAGAACCAACGAAGATAGAAGAATTGGTGACATGGTATGGAGAGTTTGGTTTGGATGGGGATGGAAGTAGGTGAAGTCAAGGCAGGAAAGGGAATCAGTGGGCTTATAGAAGATAGAGGTAGAGTGTGTGTGGTGAGTGTGGTCAATAGACAGACGTCCAAAAATTGGACTGAAGTGTTGGAGACAGAGGTGATGAAGATGAGGGCAGGATGAAAAGACTGGACAAAGGAAAAAAAGGAATCGAGCTGTTCACGAGAGAGAGAGAGAGAGAGGTGGCACTGATACAAGCGTCGATGTAACGACCGTATAGCTCAGGTGTTGGGCCAGTGTACTGGGTGAAGATCAAGGCTTCAACGTAGCCAACGAAACCATTGGCGTAGTTAGGGTCCATTCATATACCCATGGCTACTCCAGAGATCTCTTGGTAAAACACTTCGAAAAAGGAAAAGGTATTGAGAGTGAGAACTAGCTCAGCAAGGCGAAGAGTAGGTATATATATATACTATATGTATACATTAAATTTATTTTCATATATATGCATATATATATATATATATATATATATATATATATATATATATATATATATATATATATGTATATATATATATATATATATATATATATATATATATATATATATACTATATGTATACATTAAATTTATTTTCATATATATGCATATATATATATATATATATATATATATGTATATATATATATACTATATGTATACATAAAATTTATTTTCATATATATGCATATATATATACATATATATATATATATATATATATATATATTATGTATATATATATATATATATATATATATATATATATATATATATATATATATATATATATATATATATACGTATATATATACATATATATATATATATACGTATATATATACATATATACGTATATATACGCACTCTGTATGAATATGGTGAGAGAAAGAAATAGGAAAAGAAAATTAAATTTGAAAATGAAATAAAATAAACACACATTCTCAAGCAAATACATAAACACACACATACACACATACAGGCACCCATACATACACTCACAAAACAAATACATACTCACACAAAAACACACATACATACACACAAAAGCACACATGATAAAACAAACAGAAACAACAACACAACAATCAAAAAGAAATAAAGAATAAAATTATTACAAAACGGATAAAAAATAAAGAGAAGAAACAAAGAAGAAATAGAAAAAGAAGTTTCCGTATTGACCAAAAGTATTTCGAAAATTAAGTCCAGTTGGAAACAATTGCGTTTAAAAGAGGAGACGGTGAGTTCATA
>OZ024741.1:106607656-106617656 GCA_964016885.1 Eledone cirrhosa
TGCGCAACGGTTTCTTCGTGACGCACGCATCTAGGGCAAATCTTTTTCGAGGGATCCCTGCCCGGGCGCCCGAGTCTGTAGAGCTTTTCTCGAACGGGTAGAGCCCCTCGGTAGCACTGCCAGGCCAATGACTTCTGGAAGTTGTCCATTGGTCCCGGGCCGAAAGTCCTACCGAACAGGCTGGCCAGTTCGTCCTTTTCCATGTCCAGCGACTCTCCAAGGGTGTCATCGCCCCTGCTAGCCACCAACCCTCTATAGAATGACGAGGTGGATTCTCCACCGATGGCCGGGTCCGCTTGCCAGAGAGCCCTGAGCGCCTGGGCACACTCAGTGTGCCAGTCGCCCAGTTTTCCGGATCTTTGCTTGACCCAGGACTGCAGCTCGGTGAGCGAGACGAGTCTCAGAAAGGCTCGTCTCACGAACGGAGCCCACACCGGTTGACCAGTGAGGAATACCTGTAGGTGCCGTAGCCTTAATGCGTGCCTACGCATCATCAACCACGGCATCCCCAGCCCTCCTTTCGAAGGTTGTTGGCAGCAGATGGATCTTGTCACCATAGGAGGGCGCTTTTTCCAAAGAAATTGAAAGAGCATGCGTTCCATGGTGGTGAGTGTTTCCTTAGGGCAAGGCACGACAGTCAGGCGGTAGTAGGTGACGGACGCTATGTAAATGTTCGCCACTTCCGCCCGACCTTTCAGGGACAGCTTACACTTGGCCCATTTCTGGGTCAGTGCAAACACCTTGCTCGTAACCTCGCCCCAGTTCTTTTCCACCTGGAGGTCCGGTCCAAACCAGACCCCAAGAAACTTCCCCGGGCCCTCCATCCAGTGTCCGACGACACCGTCGGGAGGCATCGGTCTGCCTCTCCACGTTCTGAGTTGCAGCCCGATGGATTTTTCCGGGTTCAGTTTCGCTCCTGACAACCTTTCGTATTCCTCCAGTAAGGTACCGATCGCCTCGATCTCCGAGTCGGTTGATACCATTACTGTTACGTCATCGGCGTAGGCCGACACCGCTTTGCTCAATCCTGGTTCCAGGGGGGATACCCTGCAACAACTCCAACTTCCTCAGTAAAGGCTCGAGAGTCAATACGTACAGAAGGGAGGAGAGAGGGCACCCCTGTCGAATGGATCGTGTGATTTCGAACGGCTTCGAAAGGTAGCCGTTCACCTTGATCCTAGAACAGATGTGGTTGCTATGTAAGGCAGTGATCCAGCCTCTGAAAACAGGACCGAACCCAGCCGCCGCTAGCACCGCATCCAGGTAACCATGGTCGACCCTATCGAACGCCTTAGACAGATCCAAGTTGATCAGGGCCCCACCGAAGCCGGGTTTGTTGCCAACCCTCTCTATGATGTATCGCATGAGGTGGAGGTTGTCGTGAATGGACCTGGATTGGATAGCACATGTCTGCGCATCTCCCACCAGGCTACCCACGACAAGCGCTAACCTCTTTGCTAACACCTTGGCCGAAATCTTTAACTCTGTGTTTAGCAGGGTTATGGGCCGAAAATTATTTATACTATCCCCCTTGTTCTCGTCCTTCCTCACCAGCGAGACTACGCCCTTGGCTACAGAACAAGGAATTCTCCCGTTCTGCTGCCAATTGCAGTAGACTGCTTCGAGGAGTTCGGAGAAGAAGACCGGCATTGCCAAATAAAGTTCGTAAGGTATACCATCGAGACCTGGAGATTTGCGTCTGCTGCATTGGCTCAGCGCATCCCCGATCTCATAGACAGACATAGATAGATAGATAGATAGATAGATAGATAGATAGATAGATAGATAGATAGATATATAGATATATATATAGATATATTTCTTTATTAGCCACAGGGGCACAAAAGAAGGGGACAAATACAAAGGGGGAAGTTTACATACAATAAAAACGTGTAAAATGTTATCACAGATGGAATTTAAAAGTTAGTCGATTTTCCCCAATAGAGGGAGACAGTTTATATGGGTAACACATACCCCCGAAAAAAAATGTGCAACCCTCATCTCCAGGAGTACGAAGAGCTTGTACTCCTTTCCTCTCCTCCTCCTTTTCCTCAACCTACAGGCTGATATAGAGAGAATATATAGATAGATAGACAGATAAATCGGAAGATAGATAAACAGATAGGTAGATAGATAGATATATATCTAGACAGATAGATAACTTTCTTTATTTGCCACAAGGGCGCACAAAAATGGGACATTACAAGACATGACGGCGGGGGTTTTACATAAAAATAACTTTAACATTAATAAATAACAATAAACTATATATAATAAAATAACAATTGAAATCCCTAATGGGGACGGGGACGTTACTGCAGGGTTGTTTTACATCCCGTGGATAGAACAACCCTCAACACCAGGAACACGTTTTGTAGGTGTTCCTGTCTTCCCTCTTTTTGTCTTCCTCAACCTACAGAGTTGTGTACAGAGAAGGCCCATTCACTCGGGCCATTTTCGCCACATTCACCCACCTTTCAGCGAATTTACTGGGGTGTAGCACCTCTCTCTCCACTCTCACCTTCCTTCTGAAGTGATACTTAAAGAAGGGAATAAGTTGTTGTGCGGAGAGAAAGGTGTTTGCCCTCAGTCCTTTTAACCTCGTCCACCATATTACCTCTTTCGCCATAGCCACTAGACAGAGGAAAACCGCCTCTCCTTCGTTCTTAAATGAAGGCGGCGGGGTGATGCTCACGATGGACTCGGCTGACAACTGGATGCGTCTCACACGTGACAGTAGCTGTTCGACATAATTCCACAGGTCGGTTACCCCTGGGCACTGAACAATTGCGTGCAGAACGGTTTCGATGTCCTGCTCGCATCTCTGCCAGGGCGTCCGTGCCTGTAGATTTTGTCTCGAACTGGTAGAGTTCCTCGGTAGCCCTGCCAGGCCAGAGACCTCTGGAAGTTATCCATAGGCACTGGACGGAAAGTCCTCCCAAACAGACTGATCAGTTCGTCCTCCTCGATGCTTAGAGTTTCTCCGAGAACGTCGTCGCACTTATCCTCCACAAATCCCCTATAGAATGTGGAAGTGGAGTCTCCGCTGATTGCTGTTTCTGCTTAGTAGAGGGCCTTCAGCGCCTGAAGGCACTCGAGGTGCCAGGCGCCCATTTTCGGTCTTCGCTTGACCCAGGACCGCAACTCTGTTAGAGAGACGAGTTGTGGAAGAGCTTGTCTCACAAACGACAGCCACACTGGTTCGCCGGTCAAGTATACCTGGAGATGGCGTAGCCTGAGCGCGTGTTCGCGCATCATCAGCCACGGCATGCCCAGCCCTCCGTTAGAAGGGTGTTGGCAGCAGATGGATCTCGTCACCAGTGGAGTAGGCGTTCCATTTTGGTGAGGTGTTCGCGGGGACAAGGCACGACTGTCAAGCGGTAGTAGATGGGCGCTATGTAAGTGTTCGCCACCTCCGCTCGACCTTTCAAGGAGAGTTTGCACTCAGCCCACTTCTGGGTGAGTGCAAACACCTTTGCCATGACCTCGTTCCAGTTCTTGTCCACTTGGAGGTCGGAACCAAACCAGACCCCGAACAATTTCACCGGTCCTTCCGTCCAGCGTCCAACGACACTGTCGGAAGGCATGGGTTTGCCTCTCCATGTGCCGAGTTGCAAACCGACAGACTTGTTTGAGTTTAGTCTTGCTTCTGTCAACGTTTCGTATTCCTGTAATAGGTTGCCGATTACCCCGATTTCCGAGGTTTTCGACACCATTACTGTTACGTCGTCGGCATAGGCCGACGTTGCTTTCCGCAGTCCTGATTCTATCTCGATCCCTGCAACAGCTCCAACTTCCGCAGCAATGGCTCGAAAGTCAGTACATACAGAATGGAGGAGAGAGGGCATCTATGACGGATGGAACGCATGATTTGGATAGGAAGCCATTCACCTTGACTGCCGAGCAGATGCTGGTGTGCATGGCAGCGATCCAGCCTCTGAAGACGGGATCGAAGCCGGTCGCCTTGAGAACCGCTTCCAAGTATTGATGGTCGACCCTATCAAATGCTTTAGACTGATCTAAATTGATCAGAGCCCCACCGAAGCCAGGTTTACACCTTACCCTCTCTATGATGTATCGCATGAGGTGGAGGTTGTCGTGTATGGATCTGGTCGGGATTGCACAAGTTTGCGCTTCCCCTTCCAGGTTCTCGACGACAAGCGCCAGCCACGCTGCTAACACCTTGGCCAAAATCTTTAACTCTGTGTTGAGCAGAGTTATGGGCTTGAAATTGCTTATCTTATCCCCTTTGCTCTCATCTTTCCTGATAAGCGTTACTACGCCTCTGCCTACAGAACTGGGAATTCTCCCGTTCTGCTGCCAGTTGCAGTAGACCGCTTCGAGGACGCCAGAGAACAAGTCTGGCATGCCTATGTAAAACTCATAGAGTAGACCATCTAAACCGGGTGATTTGCGTTTTCCACAGCGGCCTAGGGCATCTTCTCTTTCGCCCGCTGTGATCGGCCTTTCGCAACTCTCTGCATCCGTGCTCGAGAGTCGTGGTACGCTGTCGAGGTAGGAACTGAAGTCCATCACCTCGCTCGACGTACCTCTTTGCCAGAACAGTTGTGTAAAGTGCTGCTGGAAGGCCGCTCACATCTGCTTGGATTCAAGTAGAATGCTTCCATCTTTGTCTTGCAAATACTGAATTGTGAATTTGTTGCCACTTTTCGCCTCTGCCATTCGGGCCCAGCTAACAGCTTTGGCTCCCTCGTTTCTTAGAACACGTGTTCTACTTCTGACAATACAACCTTCGCGTTTCACGTGAAGAACTGGTCTAGTACCGTTCTCGCCGCTAGCACGCCAGCTGTACTGCCATTCCTAAGTGCCTCTTCTACTTTAGCTACCAGTTCCTTTTCAGTTTTGTTCTTTTCTAAAGCTATTTCCTTTCTAAATGCTATCGATTCTATTCTAATTGCTCTCTTGAGAGAGCTCCACCACCTGTTGTTGACGATGGCCCCCGTCAACTGGCACTTAACTAAGGTGCTAATCCGTTTACTGTAGGCCTTACGCGCCGGAAGCGACATGTTTAGCTTCCAGTATCCGGATCCCTGTAGATAGATAATAGGTTAGGTGGATAGCTAGACAAAGAGATAGATTGATAAAAAATAGATTGATAAACTATATATACATATAGACAAAATATCATATATAGATAGAACATATCTATATAATTATAGAGCCTTCTTCTATGATAGACAATATATATATGTAGCTGCAATTTCGATTTTACTCACTAACATTGTTATATATATAGTTCAGATCTAGCTGTCGAAACGGCCAGAGCTCAGCCGTTGGGGTCCTGAATCTTTTCATATATAGATAAATAGATAGATAGATAAATAGATATATTGATCAATAGATTTTATAAGCAATTAACTGTTCACAATTATTTCATGCATTCGAGATTACTACATTTTTCAAGCGCACGCACACAGCAAATACACAGTTTGCAGAGAAGGTTCTGGAAAAGATCAAGGAATTGTTTATGGTTTGTGTCGACTTGACGAAAGCCTTTGACACTGTCAATAACAAAGCTCTTTGGAAAATCTTCAAAAAGCTTGGCATACATGACATGCTGAATATCATCAAGTATTTTCATGGAGGAGAGGGTGGGGGGAGAAGCATGAAAGCATTAATTATGGAAAATGGTGAATGCTCTGAACCCTTTGGTGTCACAAATGGTACGAAGCAGGGTTCTGTTATGGCTCCTGTTCTCTTTACTTTGTTCTTATTTGTAATGCCCCAGTATGAATTTGGCGCCCCATACACCGGTGTCAGATCTGAATTTCGTATATCAGGTGGGTTATTCAACCATTTAAGGCTAAATCACTTACACAAACAAGTGTTATTCGTGATATTCTGTTTGTTGATCATGCTGCACTTGTTGCAACATTCCTCGAAGACTGAAGTGGTATATCAATCAAAGTCCACTCCTCCACACAAGAAGAAGATATTAAGCCGGGACAGCCAGGGAATGGGCATCCCCATGTTTCCGTCACTGTTGATGGCAATGATCTGAAGAAGGTGAACTCCTTTACTTACCTTGGCAGCAAGGTGAAACGTTCTGCATCCCTGGACGATGAAATCATTAATCGCTTCTCCATAGCAACTGACGTTTTTTGCAAACTACATCATCTACGGTGTGTCAGAGGTATATCCCTGAAAATGAAAGTTGCAGTTTATCGTGTAGTGGTACTGACGACACTTTTATACGGCTCGGAGTCATGGATACTTTATCGCACTCACATTTGTAAGCTTGATGTCTCCCACAAACATTGCTTTCGCTTTATCTTTGGTTATGCACTTTCTGACAGAATCTTCAATACCGATCTGTTCCCGAGGTGCAATATCGGTGGGATTGAGTCATCTCTGATTTAATTCCAGCTTAGATGGGTTGGTCATGTCCCATGAATGACTGAGGACCGCACACCTAAGGTACTGTTATAGAATCAACTTCATCATGCTGCTCGTAATGTAGGCAGACCATTACTCAGATTATAAAGAAAAACTGAAGTACAATCTAAATCTGGGAATATACCTCTTACTTCTTACGAAGCTCTAGATACTGACCATGGAAAATTGAGAAGTGCTTTCCATGAAGATATAGAGAACGTTGAAAAATCTCGTCTGGTCCATCTTCGTGATCTAATATCTAACACCATGATTCGATCAAAACTTCCATCTTGCATCACTTAAAATTTGCTCATCTGCAATGAATGCTGATTGATGTGTAAATCAGCAGCTGGACTGAAGTACCGTATAACTCATAACTATAACAAATGAACCGAGAAGACTGTTGGACCCTAATAAGTCGAAATTCGATGGGAAAGTCCGTCCATTATATATATATATATATATATATATATATATGCACGCACGACACACCACACACAGACATATATATATATATATATGTGTGTGTGTGTGTGTGTGTGTGTGTGTGTGTGTGTGTATGTGTTTGAGTGCGCATTTGTGTTTTTAAGAGTGTATGTATATTGTGTGTGTATATATATTATTATTGTTTTGGTAATTAGTAGCATGCTCTCTTTATGTATTTCCAATTAGTCCGACGACGTAACCAATTGTATATCTTTGATATCCACTCCTCAACATAAGGCAAATGTCAAATATTATTATACACAAAATAACTATCTATCTATAAAGAAACCTATCTATCTATCTATCTATCTATCTATCTATCTAATAAAAACACAAGGGCCTAACTTCACCCAGGCAGGGGATTTCCCCCACCTCAAAATGATTAAGGCCCCACAGGACACCTATAAAACTTTAAAAAACAATTTTAAAGAGGACGTGGGTCCCCCCTGCGTCGGGCCCATTAACCGAGTCCTCCTAAAAAACTATCCCACCCCCTCCCCAAACACCCTCACAACTCCAAGCTCCCCAACCACACAACACACTGATGCCCCCACACTTCCACAAACCACCACCCCACCCAACAACCCATCCCCCACCCTAATGGAAATTGTGCAGCCCGATACCCGGGACGCAGAGAGGTAAGTGCCTTTTCTCTTCACCACCAACATGGCTATGCTAAGAGTAGGCTGTTTAAATGCGCGTGGCCTGGGCTCAACTTGGAAGCAAGCAATGCTTCTAAATGACCTCAGGTCACAACGTATAGATGTGATGGTTATTTGCGAGGCCCGGATCAGCAACGTGCGACAGCTGGCCCCCACCTTTGATGACTTTGAGATGCACGCATCTCTCTGTCAGCCTGGAGGTGGGGGTGGAGTTGTCGTTCTGCTGCAAAAACATCTGGGTCTCGCAACACAGATGGTACATTTGGACCCGGAGGGTCGACTAGTGGTTCTGGACCTTGGCAGTGGTAAAGGCGGAGCGTTTAGGTTGGTAGCCGCCTACGGCCCTTTCGGGTCAATGCGGCCGGACTTCTTCCATCGTCTGGAGACTTTTCTAGGGACGTCCCGCTCCTTGCTATTAGTGGGGGACTGGAATGGTATCCTAGATGCACGTTGGGACTACGTAGGGGCCTGCCCCGATAGAGAGGGGTGTAATAGCCTCAAAGGGTTAATCGGTCGATTTGACCTGGCCGATAGATATCGACTAGATTTTCCGACTGCGCCAACCTGGACTTGGGCAAATCGTAGCGGATCATCTAGGTCGTACCTAGATAGGTTCTTAGTTAGAATTAAGGATAAGGAATTTTTAAGTTGTCCAAAAATGCGCATTGTTGGCTATTCAGACCACAAATTAGTGACCTGCATGGTCAACCTTGACAGAACTCATAGACAGGGCCCCGGTTACTGGAAGCTCAACTTGTCCTTGCCGGCAAGTAGAGCCTACAGGAATCGGATTAGTACGTTAGTTAAGGAACGGTTGACTGGAGCGATCGTCAACAGCAGGTGGTGGGTATCTCTAAAGAGAGAGATTAGAGTAGTCTCGATAGAATTTAGTAAGGTTCTAGCTGCGGATAGGAATAGGAAGGAAAGGGAGCTAATAGATAGAGTAGAAGAGGCAATTAGAAGCGGCGACGTGGCCAGAGTGCTAGCGTCGAGAACGGCTTTGAGCCAGTTTTTCGACGCGAAGCACGAAGGCTGCGTTGTCCGAAGTAAAATACGTGCTCTAGGGAACGAGGGGACCAAAGCTGTTAGCTGGGCCCGCGTGACAGAGGCCAACAGTGGAACTAAATCCACCATCCGGTCTTTGCGAGACCTGGATGGACGGGCGATTCTTGAGCCTAAGCAGATGTGTGAGGCCTTTCAAAGGCACTTTGCCCGACTGTTCGGGAGGGGCGGGGAGCCGGTTGGGAACGTGGACTTCGGTCCATACCTCGACGGCCTGCCGCGCCTCTCGGACAGGGAGGCGAAGTCCTGCGAGGAGCCGATTTCGGCCGCTGAGATAGAGGACGTGCTGAGCCAATGCGGCAAACGCAAATCCCCGGGTCTCGATGGTCTTCCTTACGAATTATATCTAGCTATGCCGGACTTGTTCCCCGATCTCCTCGAGGCGGTCTACTGCAACTGGCAACAGAACGGGAGAATTCCCTGTACTGTGACCAAGGGCGTAGTCACGCTAGTGAGGAAGGACGAGAACAAGGGGGACGAAATAAGTAACTTCAGGCCCATAACACTGCTAAATACAGAGTTACAGATTTTGGCCAAGGTGCTAGCAAAGAGGTTGGCGCTTGTCGTGGGCAACCTGGTGGGAGATGCGCAGACATGCGCTATCCCGTCCAGGTCCATCCATGACAACCTCCACCTCATGCGATACATCATAGAGAGGGTTGGGAACGAACCCGGCTTTGGTGGGGCTCTGATCAACTTGGATCAATCTAAGGCGTTCGATAGGGTCGACCATGGTTACCTGGATGCGGTGCTAGCGGCGGCAGGCTTCGGACCCGTTTTCAGGGGCTGGATCACTGCTATGCACAGCAGCCGCATCTGCTCTAGGGTCAAGGTGAACGGCTACCTCTCGGAGCCGTTCAAAATCGCGCGGTCCATCCGACAAGGGTGCCCTCTCTCCTCCCTTCTGTATGTATTGACTCTCGAGCCACTACTGCGGAAGTTGGAGTTGTTGCAGGGCATCCCTTTGGAACCGGGATTGCGGAAAGCGGTGTCGGCCTACGCCGATGACGTGACAGTAATGGTGTCGACGGCCTCCGAAATCGAGGCGGTCGGCACCTTACTGGAGGAGTACGAAAAGTTCACAGGGGCTAAGCTGAACCGGGACAAGTCGATCGGTTTGCAACTCGGCACGTGGAGGGGCAGACCGATGCCCTCCGATAGCGTCGTCGGACGCTGGACGGAGGGCCCGGTGAAGTTGCTCGGGGTCTGGTTCGGACCGGACCTCCAGGTGGAGAAAAACTGGGCGGAGGTTACGAACAGAGTGTTTGCACTGACCCAGAAGTGGGCCAGTTGCAAACTATCCCTGAAAGGTCGGGCGGAGGTGGCGAACACCTACATAGCGTCCGTCATCTACTACCGCCTGACCGTAGTGCCCTGCCCAAGGGAAACCCTCA
>OZ024741.1:106622656-106625156 GCA_964016885.1 Eledone cirrhosa
ATATATATATACAATATATATATATACACCTACACACACACAGACACAAACCCCCACACACTCATATATGTACACACACACACACACACACACACATACACACACACACACATATATATATATATATAATGAAAGATAGAGAGATAAAGAAGAAAGAGGAGAGAAAGACAGAGAAAGAGAAGAAATAATTCATTCGTTGAATAATAGCTTTGTTAGTTTACGACGTGCCAAAATCGAATGTTCTCCCCCCCCCCCCCACACACACACTCACACACACACACATACACTCACACACACATACACTCACACACGCACACGCACACACACACACACACACACACACACACACACACACACACACACACACACACACACACACACATACACACATACACACACAGCCACACACATGTACGCATACACTCACACTCAAACAAATGAAATTACCACGTAGATTACACACACACACACAAAACAAACATATAGACGTTATTATTTCTAAGTTGTTAATTTGAGTTGAGGATTTTAAAGCGGGGATTTGCTTTAGAATGCTATCGATCCGGCAGCCATTAATAATAGTTTTAATATCCAAACAATGTTCATTTATTGTAGCAATTTGACAGATACAAGTATTCAATTGTCTTTTATTGTTTGAATAACATTACAACCACTCTGACAGAAGCAACTCATCAAATAACTTCGTTTAAAAGGAAAAACAAAATGAGGAAGAATCGCAACCTTCATTTTAAAATGGCTGTTTAGAAGAGGTACTTCGTTCATCGTATTCTTGTTGTAGTTGTTGTTGTTGTTGTTGTAGTTATTGTTATTGTTGGTGTGGTTGTTGTAGCTGTTGAAGATGTTATTGTTGTTACTGTGGTTGGTGTTGTGGGTGTCGTTTTTGTTGCGGGTGCTGATGTTGTGGTTGCTGTCGTCGTCGTCGACGACGTTGTTGTTGTTGTTGTTGTTGTTGTTGTTGTTGTTGTTGTTGTTGTTCTTCTTCTTCTTCTTCTTCTTCTTCTTCTTCTTCTTCTTCTTCTTCTTCTTCTTCTTCTTCAAATACGACCACACCACACCCTCCACCTACTACACTCCATATTCATGTGTATATACACGGCCACCACAGTTCACGTGCGTGGTAGAACTCAACAACAGCACCATAATCCATCACCACTACAACCACCACCACCACCACCACCACCACCACCATCACCAACAACAACAGTAACAAAAACACCTTCACCGATCCTCTACCATCACCCCACACCATAACAACAATAACACGGGTTTGTTAAAACTGCCAATCAATAACGTTTGTGATGTGAAACTAATTATATTCATATATTCTAAATATTTAAATACATTTTGTTGAAATTAGCAGAGGTGAATTATATATATATATATTTACACACACACACATCTCAGCCTCTGCGATTTCTCCACAACCTCTGATCAATATATATATATATATATATATATATATATATATATATATATATATATATATATATATGTAGCAGTTTTCAAGTACCACACGGAGAGAGGGGCTACCTTACTGTAGGCCGCACTTACTGTTGCTAGTTAGGATAATACAGGATCTGTAGCACTCCATGTTTGGTTGAACAGTTAGACAAACTGCTTTGTAGCATATAATTACAGCTCTTACTTTATGAGTTCAAATCCCGTCGAACTCAACTTTGCCTTTCATTCTTCCAAGTTCGATAAAGTATCAGTGAAATACTCAGGGAGATATATTCAACTTCCATTTCCATCTCAAATTGGTGGCCTTGTGCCTAAGGTGGATTGGTAGTATCAGTAGAGCGTCAGACACGATGCTTTGCAGCATAGAGTTATTTCCCTTTACGTTCTGAGTTAAAATCCTGCAGAAGTTAACTTTGTCTGTCATCCTTACGGGGTCGATAAAATAAAGTACCAGTAATGCACTGCGATAATTGCTGGCCTTGTGCCTAAAGTAGAAACAATTATTACTTGGATTGGCAGTATCGGTAGAGCGATGATCAACATGCTTCATGGCATAGAATTATGGCCACTATAGTGGTTGGTAGTATCTTAATAGCCGATTCAAAGTCAAATTTATCGAACGAATGCCAGCTGATGAAGATACAGCCTGATCTAATTGCTTGCGAAATTACTGTCCGAGGTACATGCAACTTTCGAATGCACAACAAATGATGCGTCAGAAACCGCGACTGTCTGAGTAAGATATTTATTTTCCTTTTGGTATTCGTTGTTGTTAACATCTATTATGGATGGTATACACACGGTGGGAAAATGTTCGAAAAACCAAAATGTTCGAAAAACCGATTCAATATATCACTATTTCAGTTTACAGGAAAGTACGAAGCATTTGGCTTACTTACATGTCAATGTGTATATTTATATACACATTGACGAGTTCTCGTTTAACTTTATACGACACATACACATGTTCGCACACACACATGCACACACAGACACACACACACACACACACACACACACA
>OZ024741.1:106627656-106650156 GCA_964016885.1 Eledone cirrhosa
CCGCCGAAGTTAACTTTGCCTTTCATCCTTTCGGGGTCGATAAAATAAAGTACCAGTAATGCACTGAGGTAATTGCTGGCCTTGTGCCGAAAGTAGAAACAATTATTATTATCAGCAGTGGATTGGCAGTATAGGTAGAGTGTTGGGGGTAGAGTTATGGCCCTTTACGCCCTGAGTTCAAGTTCCGCTGAGGTTAGCTTTGCTTTTCATCCTTACGGGATCGATAAAATAATATACCAGTAATACACTGGTGTCGATTTAATCGACTTTGCTCTCCCCAAAATTGCTGGCCTTGTGCCTAAAGTAGAAACAATTATTATTATTGCCCTCCTTTGATTCGCATATCTCCCAGTCGGCTCTTGTAAGATTGTTGTTTTTCACCTATTGTTATAATGCGTTTTTTTAAAGTTTTGTTACAAAGTGTCACACAATCTAATGATAGTGAGAATATCCCTTGAAACCTACAATGACATCAAGGAGAACTTCTCCCATGGCGTGCGAATCCCGAATGGAAAGCCACAACAAAATATGAAGATCTCTAACAGCACCTAGATGGATAACCCAATCTCTAACAGCACCTAGATGGATAACCCAATCTCTAACAGAACCTAGATGGATAAGAACTGAGACGAGGTAACGAGTAGGAGGGTCACTCTCACATAGAAATAGGCGGAGAAGATTCTATCTCTAATGTCGTCAATTACTACCGCCCGACTGTCGTGCCTTGTCCTCTTTTTTGTTGCACGGATATTATTGCATGTAGGATGCATCCAGCTATCGACCGACTCTATCGTAAAGAGCATCCTGCACCTTCTTTTCTTTGGCCAAGAAAGGCAGGCAGTTTTTCTGCCTGGTGGCTGTAGCGAAAGAGTTTTTTTTTGGGTGGATGCGATTGTAAGGAATGAAAACAGAAACACTCCTCTTCGGCCATGTCCACATCAACTTTTTTAAGTTCCACTTGGAAGGGAAGGTGAAGGTGGAAAGGGATGTGTCCCCCCCCCCCCCTCCAGTATATTTGTTTAAAGGTGGTGAATGTAGACAGAATGGTCCGATTGAATGAGCTTTCCCTGACCATGCACCTGTAGGCTAGAGAATTTAGAGAGAAGTATGGTGCCTTCCGATGGTGCTGTTGGAGATTAGGTTGGTTTAGGATTTGTGAGGTTCGTCAGCTACCCCTGGGTGGTACCACCCTCTATAGGGGAATTTTATTGTTATTAATTTATTGTTAATGGTTGGCTGTTTTCCTTTTTTACACGTTTTATGTACATCCTCACTGCCCCAGTTTTTTTATTGTCCGTTATATTTCGGCCCTTGTGGCCAATAAACAACAAATAATAATAATAATAATAATAATAAAAACAAAAATTATTAATATATGTATATGTGTATGTACATAATGTCTCTAAATACATGTGCTTTAAAAGAGCTGAGCTTGCATTTGATTAAAAGATATTTCATCGTCCATCTTGAATAAATGGGTCGCAGACGCAGTAGCCGTGGATTGGCGGAATATTATCATGTGACGCTTCACTTGCAAATAGGAAATAGAAATGACAAGAGTATAGAAAAGAATCTCAACGACGAAAATGGGATGAAGATGAAATTAAGGCTAGGGAGATTTTAATGGAAGTGTGATAAAACAACAATAACAAAGATAAAGAAGAAAGAAAGAGTGTGTGTGAGAGAGATAGAGAGAGTAAGAGGGAGAGAGAGAGAAAGTAAGAGAGAACAAGAGAGAGATAGAGAGAGTAAGAGGGAGAGAGAGAGAGAGAAAGAAAGAAAGAAAGAAAGAAAGAAAGAAAGAAAGAAAGAAAGAAAGAAAGAAAGAAAGAAAGAAAGAAAGAAATAGAGAGAGTAAGAGAGAACAAGAGCGCGCGCGAGAGAGAGAGAGAGAAAGAGAAAGTGTGTGTGTAAAAAAAGTGAGAAATGAAGAAAGAGAGAGACAAACAGAACGAGAATGAGAAAGACAAAGAGGGAGATAGTAAGAGAGGGAGTTAAGAGAGATAGTGTAAAAGAGTAAAAGTGAGAGAGAGGAATTGAGAAAGATAGATAAAGAGAGAGAGAGAGAGAGAGAGAGAGAGAGGGGGGGGGGAGATAAAATAGCAACAATATAAACATTAAAATGGCCGACAACAAATGTGAAAATAAAAATAAATGAAGATGGACGGAAAAAAGATCCTGCAATAGGCTGTAAGGCTGTAAATGACGGCAACTATGGCGTATATTACTAGGTTTTAGTCGACATATGTTCCATCAATGGCTATTCAGATTGCGTCTTAAATATCTTCTCTTTAGGTTATTTACTGCGTTTCGGAAAACTGATTTGGTCTGGGCTTATTGTAAAAGACATTAAACTATGACAAGACGTCAAAAACTTATAATCATTTTGTTTACAATTGCAGCCAACGTAATAATTTAATTACTAGCGACAGAAACTGAAATCAAACCGTCAGAAAACAAAGTATATAAAATATACGGGGCTGGCTCATAAAATATCAAGTTTGCTCGGCTTTTTGTTTTTTGTTTGTTTCGTGATACTTATTTCGTTATTTCTTTATCTCTTTATTTATATAATTTCCTCAACCAGGCTTGCCTTCACTGTTTAATCTCCCCTTCCATGTAGCTTCTTAATGGAAAAAGGAAGGAGGGATGGCGTAAAGTAATATATATATATATATATATATATACACATATATTTATGTATATACACATATATATATATGTGTGTATATAAAAAAAAAAATATATATATACACAAGTATATGTACACATATATATATATACATATATGTATATATACATGTATATATATATATATATATATATATATATATATATATATATATATATATATATGATATATATATATATACATATATTTATGTATATACATATACACACATATATATATATACACGTATATATACATATATATATATGTGTATATATATATATATATATGAGTATATATATAAACATATATATATATATATATAGTAGAGACAGAGAGAGAGAGAGAGAGAGAGAGAGAGAGATAGGGGAAAGAGAAAGAGAAGAAAGTAAGAGAATGAGTGTGAGACCAACACATAACCACACACACATATACACAAGCATAAGCACACACACCCAAATACTCAGACACACACACATACATACCTACATTTAAATAGGCGCACGCATGGCGTTGTGGTTAAGAAGTTGGCTTCGCAATCCCGTGATTTCGGGTTCAGTCTCAAAGAGCTGCGCCTTGGACTAGTGACTTCTTTAATAGTCTCGGGGTGACCAATGCCTTGTGAGAAGAATTTCGTAGACGGTAAGTAATTGTATGAGTGTCCATGTCTGTATTTACGTTTCCTGACTATTTATGTCCTATAACTTAACGGTTCAACACAATGAGATCGATAAAATTTGTGCCAGATTAAAAAAATAAGTCAATATTATCGACTAAATTCCTTCTAGACGGTGTCACAGCCTGAATGCAGTCAAATAACTGAAACAACTAAAATTAAAGAACACACACATTCATACACACACACACACGTATATATATATATGTGTGTGTGTTTATATATATATATATATATATATATATATAAACACACACACACACATATATATATACATATATATATACATAACACACATATGTATGTATGCATGCACGTATATATATATATATATATATATATATATATATACTCATACACACACAGACATATGTATATATGCATGTATATCTGTCCTTGTAGCCTTATAAGGTGTGTGTGTGTAGACAGCGAGCAAAGCAACGCAAAAAGACATTAGATAGATAGATAGATGTAGATAGCCAAATAACCGGCTTGGCCTACTCTTTCAATTTACAGACAATAGAACGTACTTATATACGCTCACTTACACACAGACACACACATACACACATACACACACACACACACACACACACGCGGATACATCGACAGATATAGGGTATTGATAAGTAAGTAGCTAAATGGATAGATAAATTGATAGATAAATTAGCCATTTTAAAATTACTGAAACATTTATGTATAGTCGCACACACAGACAGACACACACACACACACACACACACAGACACACACACACACACACACACACACATACACACACACACACACACACACACACACATACACACACACAGAAACACACTCACCAACGGATATATATCTGTATCTGTGTATGTGCGTGTGCGTGTGTCTCTCTCTATATGTATATATTTATGTATGCATATAAATTTATGCATACAAATACACACACCCAGACTCACACATACATACACACACACACACACAAACATATATATATATATATGTATACATACATACTTATATATATATATATATATATATATATATATATATATATATATATATATATATATATATATATGAAAAAAAAAAAATATATATGTACATATGTACATATATACGTATATGTGTGTGTGTGTGTGTAAATATATGTATGTATGTACACACACACACTGACACATACACACATATATAAATAAATAAGATCGGGTGGACGGAAGTGATATAATGCAGAAAGTAGAAACGGAAACGAAACACGAAAGAAGCGAAACAGACACACAAACAAACAAACATATACACGCACATATACTAATAAACTTGTACTGAAATACATACATAATAGCATCAACAACAAAAAAGCCATGAAAAATAAGGATAATATAAAGTGAAGCGGAGAAAAAACAAAAAAATATGAGAAAACCGCTTAAATAACTGAAAAAAATTTGATGGCGGACATTTTGTTTTTAGCCCTTTTACGGAATATCCATTGTTTTTTTCATTCTTCCTATTTTTTAAATCTTTGCAATGATTCCTAATTAGATGTTATTTTAAAGACATTAGTTTTCATTTCTGAATTAACAACTACTGTTGTTGTTGTTGTTGTTGTTGTTGTTGTTGTTGTTGTTGTTGTTGTTGTTGTTCTTCTTCTTCTTCTTCTTCTTCTTCTTCTTCTTCTTCTTCTTCTTCTTCTTCTTCTTCTTCTTCTTCTTCTTCTTCTTCTTCTTCTTCGTCGTCGTCGTCGTCTTCTTCTTCTTCTTCTTCTTCTTCTTCTTCTTCTTCTTCTTCTTCTTCTTCTTCTTCTTCTTCTTCTTCTTCTTCTTCTTCTTCTTCTTCTTCTTCTTCTCTGCAATGATGTTATTATAGAACCGCACGTCACATAACGCCACCTCAGTATTTCACATGAATGTAATTAGATGAATTAGTTGAGTCAAATCTTTATTATTTCACAGAATGGTAATTAGGTGTGCTTGAGATGGCAAACACCAACGGATTAGAAGGTCTTTAGCCGTTAATTAAGAATTCAACATTCATTAAATAAATAGCAGATATCCAGCATCATCTAGACCACATCCAGAGAAAAGCTATTCGACTAATTGTCATAAAGACACTCATAAATATACTCTGTCTACTGGTCACTATCCTAACAAGTACACCCTGTCTACTGGTCACTGGTCCAACAAATATATTCTGTCTATTGGTCACTAGCTCAAGAAATATTGTCTACTGGTCACTGGTCAAATATATTCTGCCTACTGGTCACTGGTCAGTAACCCAGCAACTACACTCTGTCTACTGGTCACTGGTCTCGGGTCCAACAAATATATATTTCCTATTGGACACTGGTCACTATCCCAACAAGTACACTCTGTCTACTGGTCACTGGTCACTGGTCACTATCCCAACAAGTACACTCTGTCTACTGGTCACTGGTCACTGGTCACTATCCCAACAAGTACACCCTGTCTACTGGTCCACTAAATATATTGTTTACTGGTCACTGGTCACTGGTCACTATCCCAACAAGTACACTCTGTCTACTGGTCACTGGTCCAACAAATATATTCTGTCTATTGGTCACTAGCTCAAGAAATATTCTACACTAAACGTGCGGTCTCCTGACTCCCATTTTCTACTGAAATTACATTGGTCCCTGCAGTGTCTACCATTTAAGTCATACGAAACTTTCTCTTTTGTTCATCTCAAAACACAAAATACAGCCTAAAACTATATCCCGCTTCTTCCACTTCCTTCCCTCTCTCCTCTCTTCCACTTCCCTCTCTAACCCCCGCTCTTTTTCTATCTGCCTGTCTGTCAGTCTCCCTCACTCTATCTTCTTCTTCTTCTTCTTCTTCTTCTTCTTCTTCTTCTTCTTCTTCTTCTTCTTCTTCTTCTTCTTCTTCTTCTTCTTCTTCTTCTTCTTCTTCTTCTTCTTCTTCTTCTTCTTCTTCTTCTTCTTCTTCTTCTTCTTCTTCTTCTTCTTCTTCTTCTTCTTCTTCTTCTTCTTCTTCTTCTGTGCTCGAGGTGGCAGACTTCGGACCCGTGTTCAGGGGCTGGATTACTTCAATCCACAGCAGCAACATCAAGGGTCAAGGTGAACGGCTACCTCTCGGAGCCGTTCCATATCACGCGATCCATCCGACAGGGATGCCCTCTCTCCTCCCTTCTGTACGTACTGACTCTCGAGCCACTACTGCGGAAGTTGGAGCTATTGCAGGGCATCCATTTGGCACCGGGACTGCGAAAAGCGGCGTCGGTCTACGCCGACAACGTGACAGGAATGATGTTGAGCACCTCGCAAATCGGGGAGGTCGGCACCTTACTGGAGGAATACGAAAGGTTCACAGGAGCGAAGCTGAACCGGGACAAATCCGTCGGTTTGCAACTCGGAACATGGAGAGGCAAACCGATGCCTTCCAATGACATCGTCGGATGCTGGACGGAAAGACCGGTAAAGCTGCTCGGGGTCTGGTTTGGTCCGGACCTCCAGGTGGAGAAGAACTGGAACGAGGTGATCTCCAAGGTGTTTGCGCTCACCCAGAAGTGGGCCTAGTGCAAACTATCCTTGAAAGGTCGAGTGGAGGTGTCGAACACTTTTATAGCGTCCGTCATCTACTACCGCTTGACCGTCGTGTCTTGTCCAGCCAAAACGCTCACCAAAATGGAGCGTGCGCTCTTCCAATTCCTTTGGAAGAAACGGGCTCCTTTGGTGAGAAGATCCATCTGCTGTCAACACCCTTCAAACGGAGGGTTTGGGGATGCCGTGGCTGACGATTAGCAAACGCGCCCTCAGGCTGCGGCACCTCCACGTATTCCTCACCGGACAACCGGTGTGGGTCCCGTTCGTGAGGCGAGCCTTCCCACGACTCGTCTCGCTGACAGAGCTGCAGTCCTGGGTCAAGCAAAGACCGAGGAAAATGGGCGACTGGCACATCGAATATGCTCAGGCGGTCACAGTTCTCTGGCAAACGGACCCGGCGATCAGTGGAGACTCCACTTCGACATTCTATAGAGGGTTGGTCCGCAGAAAATGCGACGACACGCTAGGAGAAACTCTCGGCCTAGAGGAGGACAAACTGGCCAGTCTGTTCGGTAGGACCTTCCGCCCGGAACCAATGGACAACTTCCAAAAGTCCCTGGCCTGGCAGTGCTACCGAGGAGCTCTACCAGTTCGAGACAAGCTCTACAGACACGAGCGCCCGGGCAGAGACCCTTTGAAAAAGATCTGTCCGAGGGCCTTCCGCCCCGGACCGATGGACAACTTCCACCCTCCTTCAAAATCGAAGGAGAGGCGGTTTTCCTTTGTGTAATAGCTATGGCGATAGAGGTTGTATGGTGGACGAGGTTAAAAGGGCTGAGTTCAGACACCTTTCTCTCCGGTCAACAACTGATTGCTTTTTTCAAATACCACTTTGGAAGAAGAATCAGAATGGAGAGAGAGGTGCTGTACCCCAGCAAGTTTTATGAAAGGTGGGTGAAAGTGGCGAGAATGGTCCGAGTGAATGGGTCTTCTCTCTATATCAGCCTGTAGGTTTAGGAAAAAGAGGAAGAGAGGAAAGGGGTACAAACTCTTCGTACTCCTGGAGATGAGGGTTGCACATTTTTTCGGGGGTATGTGTTACCCATATGAAATGTCTCCCCCTGTTGGGGAGAATAGATTAATTTTTAAATTGCATTTGCGATAGTATTTTACACGTTTTTATTGTATGTAAACTTCCCCTTTTGTATTTGTCCCCTTCCTTTGTGCCCCTGTGGCTAATAAAGAAACATATCTATCTGTCAATCAATCTATCCATCGATCTATCTTCCCCACCCCTACCCCCACCCCACCAGACACCCCCTCCCCACCAAACATCTCTGCCCCCACCCCTCCAGAGACCACCACCCCACCAAACAACCGCTCCAACACCGCCATGAAAATTGTGCAGCCTGGTCCCCCAGGAGATGAAGAGGTGAGTGATTTCTTTTCTTCTTCTTTTAAGTTTTCAGCACCAACATGGCCAATATAAGAGTTGGATGTGTGAATGTACGCGGCCTGGGGATGCCCTTGAAACAGGGCAAACTCTTAAACGACCTCAGGTCGCACAGTATGGATGTAGTAGCCATTTGCGAGTCCAAGATCCACAGCGAGCGACAACTGGCCCCCATCTTCGACGACTTTGAGATCTACGCATCTCTCTGTCAGCCGGGAAGTGGGGTGGGTTGCCGTTTTGCTGCGGAAACACCTGGACCTCGTAACACAGACGGTACATCTGAACCCGGAGGGTCGACTGGTGGTCCTAGACGTTGACGGTAGTGAAGGTGGAGCCTTCAGGCTGGTGGCCGCATATGCACCATCCGGGACACCGCGGCAAGACTTCTTCAAATGTCTAGAGACTTTTCTGGGAACGTCCCGCTCCCTGCTGTTAGTGGGGGACTGGAATGGAATCCTAAATGCACGTTGGGACTATGTGGGAGCATGTCCCGATAGAGGGGGGTGTAACAGCCTTAAACACTTAATCGGCCGATTTTACCTGGCCGATAGATGTCGACTAGATTTTCCGACTGTGTCACTGTGGACGTGGACTAATCGTAGCGGAACATCTAGATCGTACCTAGATAGGGTTCTAGTTAGAAAGAAGGATAGGGACATGTTAAGCTGTCCACAAATGTTCATGGTTGCCTATTCAGATCACAAATTAGTGACCTGCTTAGTCAACCTTGACAAAACCCATAGACAGAGACCCGGCTACTGGAAGCTGAACTTGTTACCGACATGCAAAGCCTACAGTAGACGGATTAGCACTTTAGTTAAGTAGCACTTGACGGGGGCCATTGTCAACAACAGATGGTGGTACTATCTCGAGAGGGCAGTTAGATTAGACTCGATAAGTTTTAGTAAAGAATTAGTGTTAGATAGAAATAAGACCGAAAGGAACTGGTAGATAAAGTAGAAGAGGCACTTAGGAGTGGCAACGTAGCCAGCGTGCTAGCGACGAGAACGGCATTGGACCAGTTCTTCGACGCAAAGCATGAAGGCTGCGTTGTCAGAAGCAAAATACGTGCTCTGGGAAACGAGGGAGCTAAAGCTGTTAGCTGGGCCCGAGTGACAGAGGCAAAAGGTGACAACAAGTCCACGATTCGGTCTTTGAAGGACCAAGACTGACGCGTGATACGTGAGCCGAAGCAATTGTGCGCGGCCATTCAGCGACACTTTGCTCAACCTTTCGGGCAGGGCGGCGCGCCGGGAGCGGCTATGGATTTCGGTTCCTACCGCGACTCTAGGACAGCCAGGCGAAGTTCTGCGAAAGGCCGACTTCGGCCGCTGAGATAGGGGACGTGCTGAGCCAATGCGGCAAACGCAAATATCCAGGTCTCGACGGTCTACTCTACGAATTTTACGTAGCAATGCCGGACTTGTTCTCCGGTCTCCTGGAAGCAGTCTACTGCAACTGGCAGCAGAACGGGAGAATTCCCAGTTCCGTGATCAAGGGCGTAATCACGTTAGTCAGGAAGGACGAGAACAAGGGGGATGACATAGGCAACTTCCGGCCCATAACTCTGCTCAACACAGAGTTACAGATTTTGGCCAAGGTGTTGGCAAAGAGGCTGGCGCTTGTCGTCGAAAACCTGGTGGGAGAAGTGCAGACATGCGCAATCCCGACCAGGTCCATACACGAGTGCGAAAAGCAGTAATGGTGACAGTAATGGTGTCGAGCACCTCGCAAATCGTGGAGATCGGCACCTAGCTGGAGGAATACGAAAGGTTCACAGGAGCGAAGCTTAACCGGGACAAATCCGTCGGTTTTCAACTCGGAACCTGGAGCGGCAAACCGATGCCTTCCGATGACGTCGTCGGACGCTGGACGGAAGGACCGGTAAAGCTGCTCGGGGTCTGGTTTGGTCCAGACCTCTAGGTGGAGAAGAACTGGAACGAGGTGACGGCCAAGGTGTTTGCGCTCACCCAGAAGTGGGTCGAGTACAAACTATCCTTGAAAGGTCGAGTCATCTACTACCACTTGACCGTCGCGCCTTGTCCAGCTAAAACGCTCACCAAAATGGAGCGTGCGCTCTTCCAATTCCTATGGAAGAAACGGGCTCCTTTGGTGAGAAGATCCATCTGCTGCCAACACCCTTCAAACGGAGGGCTGGGGATGCCGTGGCTGACGATGCGCAAACACGCGCTCAGGCTGCGGCACCTCCACGTATTCCTCACCAGACAACCGGTGGCGAGACAACCGGAGGCGAGCCTTCCCACGACTCGTCTCGCTGACAGAGCTGCAGTCCTGGGTCAAGCAAAGATCGAGGAAAATAGGCGACTGGCACATCGAATGTGCTCAGGCGGTCACAGTCCTCTGGCAAACGGACCCGGCAATCAGTGGGGACTCCACTTCGACATACTATAGAGGGTTGGTCCGCAGCAAGTGCGACGACACGCTAGGAGAAACTCTCGGCCTAGAGGAGGACGAACTGGCCAGTCTGTTCGGTAGGACCTTCCGCCCGGGACCAATGGACAACTTCCAAATGTCCCTGGCCTGACAGTGCTACCGAGGAGCTCTACCAGTTCGAGACAAGCTCTACAGACACGGGCGCCCGGGTAGGGACCCTTCGAAAAAGATCTGTCCGAGATGCGTGCGCGACGAGGAAACCGTCGCACACGCATTTGTACACTGCCCGAGTGTTACCGACCTGTGGGGCCATGTAGAACGACTATGGTCGCGGGTGGGACCAATCCGGTTGACCACCGAGTCCATTGTCATGATCAAACCGCCACCCTCCTTCAAAAACGAGGGAGAGGCGGTTTTCCTATGTGTTATGGCTATGGTGAAAGAGGTTATATGGTGGACGAGGTTAAAAGGGCTGAGGTCAGACACCTTTCTCTCCGGCGAGCAACTGATTCGTTTTTTCAAATATCATTTTGGAAGAAGAATCAGGATGGAGAGAGAGGTGCTGTACTCCAGCAAATTTTATAAAAAGTGGGTGAATGTGGCAAAGATGGCTCGAGTGGTTGGGCCTTCTCTCTATATAAGCCTGTAGGTTGAGGAAAAAGAGGAAGGGGGGAGGAGAGTACTCACTCTTGGTGCTCCTGGAGATGAGGATTGTACATTTTTTCGGGGTGTGTACAACCCCTGTGTAACACCTCCCCTTATTGGGGATATCAATTGTTATTTGTTATTGTATTAATAGTTTTATTTTCATATATCTGTATGTAAACTCCCCATTTGTATTTGTCCCCTTCTTTTGTGCCCTTGTGGCTAATAAAGAAATTTATCTATCTACCTATCTACCTCTCTCCCTCTCAGCCATTCCATCACCTTTTCTTCTCTATCTCTCCCCCCCTCCCCGTCCTCTCCAATTCTCCCTATTTCTCATTCCCCCAGCCCCGTACACAACAGAATTACAATCCAGTAGAACGCTCCCACACCCGCTGCTTGTAATCTATTTTACTTACAGACATTACCATTCAAAACTTCACCCGGAATATTCCCGCCACCAATGCATGCAGGGGTCAGAAAACATCCATGGGCACTGTCCCCTCATCATCTTATCTCAAATATTTAATAATAACTAAACAACAGACTTTCTAATTGTTCTTCAGGCCAGGCGTATATTCCACCTTGTTTTCTGCAAATTCCTTCTTCCCCATTTTTTGGCCCACCCCACTTCTACCCCCACTTCCATCATTTTCCCTCCCCCGATACCTCCTCTTTCCTTCGTTCCACCCCTCTCTCCTTAAACCCTTGTCCTCCCTCCTCACCTCTCTTCCCACGCCGGCTCCACTCTCCCTACTCGCAATTCCCTCGTACTTCCTCTCCCCCTGTCCCACTCCACCCCTCACCACTCCACCCCTCACCATGCACCTTTGTCCTCTCTCTCCGCCTCTTCCCTCCGCCGACGTCCCTCACCCCCTCCTACCATTACCAACCAATTATTATGCCAAGTGAATCCAATTGCTTGTTTCATATGCTACTCGGTTATGTTAGAGCTGTGAAGAGGGGGGTGGACATTGAGAGGTATCGCTTACTATAGATATAACATACATACATACACACACACACGAATATATATATATATATACATATTTGGGGGATTTTACTCTTCTCTCTCTGTATATATATATATATATATATATATATATATATATATATATATACATATATATATAAATATATATTAAAAAAAATATATATATATATATATATATATATATAAATATATATATATATATATATATATATATATATATATATATATATATATATATATATATATATATATATATATATATATATATATATATGTATATAGTCATACACACCATACATAGATACATATGCCCATGCACACACAAGCGCGTACATAAACATACATGTATACATACACATATGCACGCACACACACACACAAATATATATATATATATATATATATACATATATATATATATATATATATATATATATATATATATATATATATATATATATATATATATATATATATATATAATATATGTATATTCATACATATATACATATATGCATAAACAAAAGCAACCACTCCACACATATAAGGCATAACATGCATAATTCACTATCTCAATATACACGAACAGTCAGATGGATAGGTAGATAGATAGAGATATATATAGAGAGATGGATGGATAGAGAGATTGACAGATAGTGTGTGTGTGTGTGTGTGTGTGTGTGTGTGAGTGAGAGAGAGAGAGAGAGAGAGAGAGAGAGAGAGAGAGAGCGAGAGAGAGAGAGTGAGAGAGAAAGACACACACTTACACAGACAGAAACAGCCTCCCCCCATCTGCCACGAATACACACACGCATACACCCGATTACACACCCACACACAACCAGTATACAAGCTACACTACACTATCAATATGCTAGGGGGCGAGTTGGTAGAGTCATTTTAGCGTAAAAGTCAAAATAGTTTTTGGTGTTCTGTGGTTCGTCATATTGGAGGCGTTGAAATATGCTACCAGTCCAAGATAGTGGATTGGCGGAATCGTTAGAGCACCGAAAAAAGATACTGTGTGATATCTGTTCTGGTGCTTTGTGTTCTGAGTTCAAATTCTGCTGTCTATTCACATCCTCACTCCTGAGTTTCGGGGACCATGGTTGTTATTGATTTTGTAGTTATTGCGGCTATAGTTGTTATTGTTGATATCGTGGTTATAGTTGTTACTGTTACTATGTTATTATGGTTGTTATTATGGTTATTAAGCTATTCATAAATGCTAATCTAGATGATGATGAATGTCTATGATTCTCAACGTCTGTGACTCACGAATGCTCGCCCAACTATTACTCGGGAGCTGGCTACCGAGTCGCAGCTTATTCGCCTTCATCACAAAGATGAAGCCGTTAACCACATGAAAGTTTGTCAACTAAGTGACTAATAAGTCTCATCTACCCCGGTTTTGAAATCAGAGTGATAGTGATCCTTCTAGACATACTCACAACCAATGCTAACGACCTCTCTTTACCAATTTGTTATTTTTCTACACACTACCTGATGCCTGCTAACTCTCCTGATTACCTCAAAACTTTCATAATGGTGTTGCCGGTTTAATCTTCGACGACTCGAACATATGACAGACATGGGTGATATAATTAATCCATCAACAGATTTAACATCACCACAGTGCTCTTGGCTACCTTTAGCGGAGATAATTTCTGTTGTAAATAACAAGTCTCTCTATATCTAGTTTAGAGATATCAGATCTCTGAAAACGACCTCTCCCTCCGAGGAAACAGGGAAAAAACCCCTACACATACCACACTACAACACTCACTTCTACACACCACGACTCTCACTGCAACATACCATATCACACACTTCTACTCACCAAAACACAAATTTCAACACACCACAACACACCATACTATGACCACTTCAACATACCACAAACACACTTCCAAACACCCCAACACATCACAACACATTTCAACACACCACAACACACATTTCAACACACCACAACACACATTTCAACATACTACAACACACACTTCCAAACACCACAACACACACTTCAACACACATTTCAACACACCACAACTCATCACAACACAGAATTCAACACACCCCAACACACATTTTAATACACACTTCAATACACCACAACACATCACAACACACTTCAGCACACCACACCACACACACACACTTCCAAACACCCCAACACACACTTCAACACATTTCAACTCATCAATACACCACAACACATCACAACACATACTTCAACACACACTTCTACACACCACGACGCACTAAACATTCTCTCACCAGTAAACAAGCCCAAATGCCATATCACATCACATCACATCTCACCATGCACAAATCCAGCCCACACACAAACACATACATTTGTACACTCACACACACCAGGGAATACCACAACATATAACTTTATACCAAACAATATCCGATCACATCACTCACACATAAGCATACAAAATCACGATTATGCACATCTTTCTATCTATCTATCTATCTATCTATCTATCTATCTATCTATCTATCTATCAAAGTCTCTCGCTCTATTTCTTTCTTTCTTTCTTTCTTTATTTATTTATTTCTCTCTCCCTCTCTCACCCCCTCTCTCTCTGTATATGTATACATATGTCTGTTGTAAATAGGAACACCATAACAAGCCGGTGGCCGACGAAAGATGAAAACTAAACAAATACAACACCAACAATTATATAATAACAAATAAAAAAGAATAAATATAAAATATAACAAGAACAAGAACAACAAAAACATACAGCAACAAAACAAACGCCAAAGAAACAAAAAAAGCGAGAACAAAAAAGCAACACGAAATTTAGAAAAAAATGGTTGCTAAAAGACATAAAACAAAGTACAAAACGATAACAAAGATACAATTGATGTTGTTAAAGGTATCAGCAGAGTATTATAAAATCTGCCATTACTAACGGCTGATAGACGATCACATGACCAACAAGGCTAACATTTCTACATTATATACTATATGAAAAATTCATGAAGAGCACACATTAAAATTGCATATGTAGACATAAGTATATATGTATTTTATATATATATATATATATATATATATATATATATATATATATATATATATATATATATATATATATACACATATATATATATAAATATATATATATATATATATATATAGAGAGAGAGAGAGATAGAGATATATATGAATGTTTATATATGTATATGTCTATATGCACACACACATATATATATATATATATAAATATACATACATACACACACAATTGCGCGCACACACACACACACACATACACACACACACATATATATATATACATACACACACACATATATATGTATATATATAAATATACATACATACATACACATACACACACAATTGCGCGCACACACACATACACACACAAACACACATAAATATATATAGATACACACACACATATATATGTATATAAACATGTGTGTGAGGATGAGGCTGTCGGATAATATCATCAACAACAACAAGTGATAGAAAATATTGACGTAAATCCCTAGATGTGTTTTGTGATAACCCTAGGTGGACCTATTTTTTTTACGATGAGAACAGTATTTATTAAGCGATCTAACAAGTGAGATCTAAGCTACAACAACAACGTCAACAACAACAACTACAACAACAACAACAACAACAACAACAACAACAACAACAACAACAACAACAGCAGCAGCAACAACAACAACAACAACAACAACACAAATACTTACAATAACACAAATAGTTACAATAACAACAAGAATGATAACTATAATAACTACAATAACAACAATAACAACAGCAATAACAACAACAATGCTAACAACAACAACAACAACAACAACAACGGCAGCAACAAAACAACAACAACATGAATAGCTACAATAACAACAATGATAGCTATAATAACTATAATAACTACAACATCAATGGCTACAACAACAGTAGCAACAACAATAACAACCACAATAACAATAGCAACAATAACAGGAATAACTACAATAGTAACAACAACAACAATAACTACAACAACAGCAACAACAACATTAATAGCTACAACAGCAACAACAATAAAAACCATAATAGCAAGAATAACAACAAAGCAACAACAACAATAACAACAACAGCAACAACAGCAATAATAACAACGACAACAACAACAATAACAACGACAGCAACAACAACAATAACAACAACGACAGCAACAACAACAACAATAACCATAACGACAGCAACAACAACAATAACAACAACAGCAACAACAGCAACAATAACAACGACAGCAACAAAAAACAACAATAACAACAACAGCAACAACAACAATAACAACGACAGCAACAACAACAATAACAACGACAGCAACAACAACAATAACAACGACAACAACAACAACATTAACAACGACAGCAACAGCAGCAACAACAACAACAGCAGCAGCAACAACAACAACAACAACAACAACAACAACAACAACAACAACAACAACAACAACAACAGCAGCAACAACAACAACAATAACAACGACAGCAACAATAACAATAATAACTACAAGAACAACAACAACATCAATAGCAATAGTTACAATAACTACAAAAACAACAACAATGACAACAATAATAACAACAACGTATCTCGCAGCTAAAGCATCCATTGCATTTATTTAATACAGAAAAGAAAGCAAAGAGAAAAAAGAAGAGGAAAGACAACAATGTTTCCTCAGTTCCGCTATATTATCTAGATATCCAGACAAGAATATATAGAATTAATGGTGGAAAGACTGACATATTGGATGGAAATATGGCGGATTGTAGTATGTATGTATGTATGTATGTATGTATGTATGTATGTATGTATGTATGTATGTATGTATGTATGTATGTATGTATGTATATTACTATATATATGTTTTATATATATATATATATATATATATATATATATATATATATATATATATATATATATATATGTATGTATGTATGTATGTATGTATGTATGTATGTATGTATGTATATTACTATATATATGTTTTATATATGTTTTATATATATATATATATATATAAAACATATATATAGTAATATACATACATACATACATATATATATATATATATATATAGTAATAATAATAAATGTGAAGACTAAAATACAAAGAGGGCTCGATAAGGATAAATATATATCAAATATATAAAAATCCTAGAGTAAACATTTATTAAAATAACAGATTAAAGTTTAAGCAAAGATTCGCTTTTCACCCTTAACGGGATCTTCTGAAACTAAAAAAAAAAAATCAATCCGTGAACGCAGAAGAAATATTTCGAAAAACGTTGCAACCGAGGGAAAACAGAAAGACGATACTTTGGTTCGTTAAGACGTTCCCTGGCAATGTACCGAAAAAAGCGAACATAATACGTCGTTATGTGGAGCGGTGAGAACAATACACGCAAAGACAAAAAGACGTTTCTGGTACAAATGGAGTCATTAGACTAATATTCTATTTAGGAAAACGAATGATCCCGTTAAGGGTGAAAGCAGCGATTTTTTGCTTAAAATTTAATCTGTTATTTTAATATATATATTAAGTGTATCCGTAGGAAAGGTAAAGGAAACGAGAGTGCTCTATGTAGGCTACAGAGCTATTTAGTTATGTAATAAATAACATGAGACAATTATTCCATTTACCAAAGGTTTCACGAAGACAGACGAGACGCCTGTATCGAGCTCGTCTGTCTTCGTGAAACCTTTGGTAAATGGAATAATGTTCTTATGTTGTTTATTACATAACTATATATATATATATATATATATATATATATATATATATATAGTGAAAGAGTGAAGATACCTTGTTATCCCCCCCCCCCCCCACATATATATATAAATAAATGAATAGAATATGTATGTATGTGTGCGTGTGTGTTTTCGTGCGTGTGCGTGTTTGTATGTGTGTGCTTATGTATGCTCGCGTGTGTGGCTGTGAGTTGTAAACCTAGGTATGCCTAATATTTTTAACCCAGCCCTAATCCGGACAGGCTTTCGGGTCGCAGTATACCCATGAGTGATATAGATAATGGTGGCAGTCTTTTGATCTATTAGAAATAATAGCCAAATCAATTTCAAATCTTTCACTGCCATCTAAAAAAAGAGGAAGAGAAATTGAACAATGTAGTCCTAGATAATCTTTGGCTGATTAAATGACAGACTGGTTACAACGAAGACATATGCGAGCGCTAATTCAGTGGGTTGGAGAGTCCATCACAATCATTATCATCATCAGCAACAGCAGCAGCATCGGCATCAGGTTTATCGCCACCTTTTTTAAACAACAAACAAACCCTTAACACTAGAAAGCTCCTCACCCACCCGTCTAACACAAGAAAATACCACATTCACCTATTTAACGTTATAGTATACCATATCAAATCGTTTAACACGACAAAATACCATATCAACCATCCCGTCATATCATAACCCTCCCGTTTAACACGATAAAACGTATATGCACCCATTTAAGATGATAGAATATCATACCCAGCCATGTAATATCATAAAATATCATATCTACCCATTTAACATAGTAAAAGAACACATCCACTTGATAAAATACCACACCAACCTGTTTAACGTGATAAAATACCATATTCACCCGTTTAACAGTTGAAAACATCATATCCAACCATTTAACACCATGAAGTACCACACTCTCCTATGAAATATCTGAAAATACATTAAAAAAAAACTCCGGATGGGGTGCATGGTCGTGGCGAGGGCCAGTGGAGAGCATTGGTGCAACTGCCCATGATCCCCGATCCTAAGTAATGAGGTTGGGAAAATGACCTGACCTCGCCTGACCTGACCTGTCTTCATTTCATAAAGTAATAAACACATTAGGAGACATGGTACTTCATGAAACAAATAGTTTTTTGTTGTCCAAACCTACCATATATATCTATCCCATTAACATTCTTTAACGTATATATGTCATTATGTTTTATTTTTCACATGATCCGTCCCCAAACATTACTGATTCACATAAACTCTATATTTTATTGATAAATTAAATGATTTATTTAATGAAGTTGTTTATTGTTCTAGCCTCCTTTGTATAGCTTGCTTTTAATTTTTGATTTATTTTCACGTTAGATTAAGATCTAGGTATGTCAGTGAATCATTTCGTTTTAAAATTATTGTACTACACACATTCACGCACTCACAAACATACAAACACATGTAAACATATATATACAAACATACACACACATACATTCACACCCACACACAAACCTACGAACAAATTAGAGGCCATATCACACACAAATGCACAATCACCCATCTCTCTCTCACACACACAGATTATACAGATTATATATGTATATATATATATATATATATATATATATATATATATATATATATATATATATATATATATATAAATATACATTCAGCGAGAATCGCATTTCGGCGAGTAGAAAAGGCGAAACGTAACGCAAATTCCGAGTCATGCTGGCTAGCGCTCCATGGGCTATATATATTTATACATAGTATATACATGAGACTGACTGGCCTATCTGCTAATATGCAAATCAGGCCAATTAGTCACTACATATTAGAAAATATCATATATTTTCACTAGCTCAGTTGGCAGGAAAACAGTATACTTTACTGATAGGTAAACAGTATACTTTACTGATGAAGGGTAATCACCCAGAAATATTAGTGTCTGCAGTTCTGTTTGCATGCCAACACAAGAGCAAGAATGACGTGTCATTCGACTGACATAGCTTTAAAGAGGCTGTTTGCATAATTGCAAACGAATCGAATATTATTATTAATATTCGCAAAACTCAGATTACATTTATTGTATTCAGCCATGTAGAGCTATTAACTGTTTGTCATATATATATATATATATATATATATATATATATATATATATATATATATATATATATATGAAAATGTTTAACCCCGACGGCGGGTTAAACATTTTCCTATTATCCACTCTACTACCCTAAGTATTGACAAAGGAACGATGAACTAGTTTCTAGTTTATTAGCTGTCATCAGCATCGCATACCTTCCTGTCAGTCGATTGAACGTTTGAAAGTATATACTTTCCTTATGCATATTAACGGCTGAGCAGCCTTCCAGTGTTGAACAAAATGGCAACGATGGTTGCCGAACACGGTACGGCTTAATTCGAGCATTTTGTTTACAAACAAACCGAACATGTATGTATGTATATACATACTACTGTACGTCTGTATACATATATGTATGTATGTATGTATACATACTTATATTTAAGTATCAGCCGTACTAAGAGTGAGAAATGAAATTTCATTTTTTCCATATATATATATATATATATATATATATATATATATATATATATATATATATATATATATATATATATATATATATATATATATATATAAATAAATATAAATATATATATATATATATATATATATATATATATATATATATATATATATATATATATATATATATATATATATATATATGATGAAATACCAATGAAGGTTGGAAAATCACTGACGAAGGACTATTTTTATCATATGTAACCCATGTGCAACCACGCAGTATTCTTTCTTCTCATGTTTTTTTTATATATATTTACCTCGGCTGCGTTTGTCTGTTTCTCTCTTACTGTTTCCCCGCTCTCTCTGTTTCTCTCACCTTCTTTCGCCCCCTCTCTCAGTTACACTTTCTCTCGACTGGCCTCTTCCTCGCACTTCCACTCACTCACTCTCTGTTTCTCCCCTTCTCACTTCCTCCCGTTTGGCCTGTAGTGGGTTCTCTTCTTGCTCACATCTCACTCACGTTGGACGGTCTGTATCTCCCTCGCTCATGAAATCCACCCAGCTTAAACTGACCGGATTCCCATGCTGCTTGTTTTTTCCTATCTTTGCGTTGCTATCCTTCCTTGTTGTTTACTTGTCTCGCTCGCTTTACGCGATTTACTTGTCCCAATAGCTTTATTTAGCTATTGCTCGCACCAACCGGAGGTATATGATTTTTAAAGCGATGAAATACCAATGAAGGTTGGAAAATCACTGACGAAGGACTATTTTTTATCATATGTAACCCATGTGCAACCACGCAGTATTCTTTCTTCTCATGTTTTATATATACATATATATATATATATATATATATATATATATATATATATATATATATATATATATATCGTAAAATTGTAGAAATCTCAAATGCAGAAATAGCTGTAAAACAGCCATAAAAGGTTTTGGGATTCCTACAATTTTACGAAATATTTACACACTCAATGCTCCAAATCATTTTATTATTATGTTTTATATATACTAGCTGACGTATCCACCTTCGCCCGGGTAAACAGATAATAAGAGAAGACAGGTAAAATAAAAAATGACTGAATTGGATGTTTGTCTGGTTAACAGTATGAGGCGAGACCATGGTGTGTGTGATAGAAAAAAAAAAAACAGTAAAAAAATCTTCTAGATACACCAGATCCTTCGATTTACCGTTCATGCATAGTATATGAAGATTTCAAGGTGTTCCTACTCGTGAACAACCTACATATAACTGTCCATGTGTAAAAAGCGATTCTCTTGTGTGGTTAGAAAAAGCTACTTCACTTACCGCTTTCGCTGGCACCGCTAATCCAATGGCTGGTTTCTCCTCTCCCACGTGCGTACAATCCAACTCGTTAACCGGGAGCTGCAAAACTGACGTCCACCACGTTCGCTGACCACCCTAGAGAGAGGCAGACCTGCTGGCCCTTCCGGTCGAGCACCCTTCCGGCCAAGCACCCTTCCGGTCAAGCACTCTTCCGGTCGAGCACTCCCCAGCCTCCGGCCAACGCACACCACACCATACCCACATCTTGTATTCAATTCGACAACTTTGAAACTCTGAGCCTGAGATTTCTTTATGGTCATAGAAAAACTAACTCTAACAGGGAACTGAAATCTCGAGAATTTGCATGGCAGCTCGGTAGAGGAAGGGATAAGAGGAATCTTGGGAATAAATGCATTTCTCCTTGATGATTGCCTCCAAGAATAGTGACCTCTAGGAGATGATTGATATATATATATATATATATATATATATATATATATATATATATATATATA
>OZ024741.1:106665156-106667656 GCA_964016885.1 Eledone cirrhosa
AAGACAAGAATTCCATAAAACTAACAACCATGTAGTTGGTTCAGTTTGAAAAAGAAATTTCATTCCAAACAATATATTTAGAATTTGAAGAAAAAAAACAACCCCAAAAACAACAAAAAAACAATCAAAAACAAAACGAGAAAGAAAGCGTTATTTGTAGAATACCAATTTCAAATTAACAGCGTATCGAATCTCAATTTCACTTTTTAGACACATATCTCTCTCTCTCTCTCTCTCTCTCTCTCTCTCTCTCTCTCTCTCTCTCTCTCTCTATATATATATATATATATATATATATATATATATATGTATATACAGTCATATAAGCACAAACATGCATACATACATACATACATACATACATACATACATATATATATATATATGTATATATATATATATATATATATATATATAAATATATATATATATATATATATATATATATATATATATATATATATATATATATATATATATATATATGTATGTATGTATGCATGTATGTGTGGAGATCTTGTTTGCAGAGGAGCACGTACATTTTTGTGTATATGTGTCTATGTAAGAGCTCTGTATTTGTATGCATGTTTGTGCCTATATGTATATAAATATATATGTATATATATATATATATATTCAACCCATAAAATATTTAATAAACTCCTCCAACTCAATATTCTATCACCTATTATTAAGCTACCATACGCACTTCTCACATGTTCACACACATACACAAACAAACAAACAAACAAACACACACACACACACACACATATATATATATATGTATATATATATATATATATATATATATATATATATATATATATATATATACATATACATATATCTATATATCTTTTATATATATACAATTAAAATAACACCCCCCTCTCTCTCTATATATATATACATAAAATGTTTTGAACATAGTTTTGATTATTCTGTAATTTATATATTATTATTGTATATATATACCGATACTTTACGAACAAATTTGGCAGGTTTGAAATTTATTGCATTTTATTATGAAAAGCTGCTACAATTCATAGAATGACTCTGGAATAGTCTGCTTGAAACGGTAAAAAGTTGGACAGTGATGCCTGCGAGAATGGAACCACACATTTACCATATGCTTGATGTCTACCATAATCTTTACGCCAAAGTGAACAGAGCAACTCGGTACCATTAAAAGGAATATCTTAACAATGGACTAGAAATATGAAATCGATAGGTTTACGAAGAATTTGAGCAAGTTTGAAAATTTGGACTGTATTTGCAATAAAGTAGTTGAACAATTCAGGTAAATTTCTCTTGGACACGGAAAAAAGTGTCCAAAAACATCTGAGGGAGGCCAAGCAACGACCCCGTTTATTTAAATGAATTTTCTCATGGGCCTTGTGGCCTCAGGTGTCAGTGGTTCACAGGCTGGGGACCACTTTTGTAGTGTGTTGGTGAGCGAAGTTTTGACATTTAACCTGATGGCCATTATTTTAGGAGAGGATAGGCCGTTTAGGATACTTTTTGTGTAGTATGGGTTATAATAGTGGTGGTGTTAATAGCAGTGGTAGTAGTAGTTGTAGCTGCAGCAGCAGCAACAGTAGTAGTAGTAATAGTAATAGTAGTAGTAGAGACATTATTATTATGTGGTGAGAGTGAAGGATCGCCTTTTGGAACCGTTCAACATCATGCGCTCGGTTCACCAATGTTATCCCCTCTCGTCCCTGTTGTATGTATTGCCTCTAGAGTCATTACGGCACAAACTGGGGACGTTAAGCGGCATCCTGCCCGAACTAGGATAAGGGAAAACCGTGTCAGCTTAAGTCAACGACATCAACCTAGTGGTGTCGAGCGCCAAACACATCGAGGCGATCGGCACTGTTCTGAAAGAATACGAGGCGGCGACAGGAGCAAAGATTAACAAGGAAACGTCGGTGGGTCTGCGGCTCGGTACTTTGAGAGGCGTGTCCATGCCGTCCAACAGCGTTGTCGGGTGCTGGACGGAGGGACAAGTTAAATTTCTTAGGGTCTGGTTTGGTCAGGGTCTCCAGATGGACAAAACTGGGATGAGGTGACGAGCAGGGTGGCCACTGTCACCCGAAAATAGGCCGGGGGTATCTATCCTTGAAAGGTCGGGCGGAGGTGGCGAACGCGTACATCGCGTCCATCATCTACTACCGCTTTACCGTCCTGCCTCGTCACCGGAGCGATTGCTCCTTCGCATTTTGTGAAAGAGACGCGCTCCGAAGGTCAGGCGGTCCATCTGCTGTCAACAACCACTGCGTGGAGGACTGGACATGCTATGGCTGATGTTGCGTAGACATGCGCTGAGGCTACGACATCTCCAGATTTTCCTCGATGGTGAACAGGTGTGGTCGCCTTTCGCTTGGAACGCCCCCCCCCCCAAATCGACTCTTTGACGGACTGCAATCCTGGATCAAGCAGAGAAAGAGAGGGAGCACTTGGAAACTGGAATGTATCCAAGCACTCACAGTCATTT
>OZ024741.1:106672656-106680156 GCA_964016885.1 Eledone cirrhosa
TGTAAAAATTCTAAGCTATTCACTAGAATTATTTGTATGCTGGATTTCACATTGTATGTAAGTTTAATTTTTTTATATATGTTTCAGGTTAAATTAAAATTATAAAATAAAGAGTAATACCTAAAGAAAATTATAAAAGGCAATAAAGTATAACATTGTTAAAAAATGGATTAAAGAGATTTACTGATGCTGGATTTTCGCACCCTGAATAAAGGGATGAAGCAGTGGAACTTGGTCAAAGAGGAAGTGCAGGTGACAAGTCAGAGACGTCGACACGAACATTTCTCAGGCTTTTACACTCTTAGGGATGGCCTCTGCTTCTGCCATGACGTGCCTGGACTGTTTGACGTTATTGGGGTGCCGTTTGTGCCCAAGGAGTAGCGGCTATTTATAGACAGCTCCACCACAAGTTTGAAGGCTGTCCTCCTCCACAATGGAAACAAGTTCCCGACACTGCTCCTAGCTCATTCAGTCTGCCTGATGGAAGATTACTACAGTATGAAAGTCCTCTTGGAAGCTCTGCAATACAACCAGTACAATTGGGAAATCATTGGAGACTTCAATATGGTGGCTTTCCTGCTTGGACACCAAGGAGGCTTTATAAAATTCCAATGCTTCCTCTGCCTTTGGGACAGCAGAGCCACCTCTGACCACTACAAAAGAAAGAACTGGGAGCAGCGAACATAATTTGTAGTTGGGACCCGGAACATCATGTGGAAGCCACTGGTTCATCTCAGGATTATCTCATACCGCCACTGCACATTCAGTTGGGGTTGATGAAGCAGTTTGTGAAGGCTCTCAACCAAGAATCAGCCACTTTTAAGTACCTTCTTGAGTTCTTCCCCAAGTTATCTGAGGCCAAAATCAAAGGTGGAATTTTTGTTGGACCTCAGATAAAGAAGGTGTTTGAGACTACCGAGTTCTCCAATAAGCTCAATAGGATTGAGAGAACAGCATGGAACTGCTTCAAGGCAGTTGTTAAGGGCTTCCTGGGCAACTACAGAGCTGAAAACTACCAGCAACTGGTGCAGGATCTGATAAAGGCTTTTGACGCCATGGGATGCAGGATGTCGCTTAAACTCCATATGCTGGACGCTCACCTGGAAAAATTCAAGGACAATATGGGCGCCTACTCAGAAGAACAAGGCGAACGATTCCACCAAGATGTGAAAGAGATAGAGCGGAGGTATCAGGGCCACTACAATGAAAAAATGATGGGGGACTATATCTGGGGGCTAGTGCGGAAATGCGACCTGGACTACAACCGCAAATCCAGGAAATCCAGTCATTTCTGACGTGTATAAGTTGCTTTATAAGTGTTATTTGTTTTTACTTGTTTGCTTTTGATAAGCTTGTGTAATAAAATAAATATATACTCTGTTGATTTAATTATATGAAATGATAAATAAAAAAAAAATGTGTTTTATCTTGAAAAATATGAAAATTTCGAAATATCAAACTCCTGACCACAAACCCAAACTTCTGATTAAATAATAGTGTTTTTTTAAAAAATAATAATGGGATATAACAAACCATGAAACGACACTTAGAACCGGGGAACAGAAAATATGTTACACGGTGTTATTTAATTTAATTTTTCATTTCAGGCGGTGGAATGGCAGTATCGGTAGAGGGTCGGACGCCATGGTTTGAAGCATAGAGTTACCTCCCTGTATGATCTGAGTTCAAATCCCGCCGAGGTTAACTTTGCCTTTCATCCTTACGGGGTCGATAAAATAAAGTACCAGTAATACACTGGGTAATTGCTGGCTTGTGCCAAAAGTAGAAACAGTTATTTAATTTCATTTTTATAAATGTTAACATGCTATTTAAAAAAAGGTGCTAAGGTAAGTGATTCGATTTAAGTTACCTTTTGGGAAAAGCTAAAAAACAACAAAAACGATTTACTTTTCTTTTACTGGTTTGGGTCATTAGAAAGTGGCTATGCTGGAGCACTGCATTTATTTAGTCGAAGTTCTTGGCAGATATAAAATAGAAGTGTAAAAAGTGAACGTGGCGAGTATAACTTTTTAGTGGTTGACAAAATGGAACTAATTTGTAACAGGCGGTGAAAAGTGAAATGTTTCCAGAATAAAACTGTTAAAAGGTGTGTGAAACATGACTAGTATCTAATTTATATAAAACCACACCCAGACTATGTGTTTATAAGCTAAGACATAACATTTAAATGAATAACATGGTTAGATCTTGAACCTATCTTCAAACTGTTCAGTTTTATAAATACATATATACAACTATTTTGAAACCTGAAACGTTTCCTCTCGAAAGTGTTGCAGATAAAAGATTATCAACTGAATTGTTGAAGATTTGGTTGCTATTTTTATTCGATCTAGAACAGAAGAAAAATGTTTCGTTGAAATTATTTCACTATTTAATACAGACGATTGGTAGAGCGTTACACAGAATGGATAGAGAGGGAGGTGTTCAAATCTCACCGAGGTAAACTTTTCCTTCCATTCTACAGGGATCAATAAGATAAAATCCCAGTCAACTACTGAGTCGATATAATCAACATTTTCATCCCCACCCAAAATTGCTGACCTTGTGCCTAGATTTGGAAACCTTGTTATTATAATTTGGCAGAAACGTTAAAGCGTCGGAAAAATATGAGTTCAAATTCAGACGAGTGCAACTTCGCTTTTTATCCCTCCGAAATAGATAAAATAAAGTACCAGTAACCCACTGGGGTGAATTCAATCGAATTTCCACTTTTCTTCAAATTGCTGGAATTGTGTCAAATGTAGAAACAATTATTCTGAGTCTATCGTGAAGATCACCCCACCGACTTTGTTTAACAGGAAAGAGCGAGAAGTTGTTGTTACCTGGTGGCTATGGCGAAAGAGACTGTATGGTGTCAATGGCGAAATAGACTGAAAGGCCTAATGACAGACATAGTTCTCTTCGATTAAATTCCTATTAACCTTTTCAAGTTTCATTTGAAAGGGAAGGTGAGGGTGGAGAGGTAGGTGCTCGCCTCCCGTAAATTTATTAAAAGATGAGTGAAAGTAGCGAAAATAATAAGAATGAATAGAACTACTCTCAGCTTGTGTCCACAGGTGGAACAGTGATAACTGGAAGAGAGCACTTGCCTCTGGTGGTCAAGGTGATTGTGAGTGTAGGTGGTTCCTCAATTAGCCTAAGGCATTGAGAGCTCTATAACAGTAGGAATGAATGCTTTGTATAAGTGTATACCATTCATATCCAACATGTATACTATGCATGTATGCCATCCCCATTTTCTCATTTCTATGTAAACCCCCTCCTTAATGTTATAACCTGTTTTTGTATCATCACTTTCAATTGATGCTCGTGAAGCAAATAAAAGAAATCATAAGGCCAGCAATTATCTCAGAGAATAAAGTACCAGTAATGTACTGGTTTAATTACTGGCCTTGTGCCAAAAGTAGGAACAATTATTATTGGCGACTACTTCTGAAGACGTGTTTTAGTGAGTTCCGAAAGGTTCATTGTTTTAAATTGATTTGAATTGCTAGTTGTAGAAAATGTTTGTTGTTAACTGTTGATAAGTTCATATATATTGCTCTCTAAAAAGGACACTCCATAATATTTGGGTCAAAGGCCCAAATATTTTAATTTTAGTCTTTAAAAAATTTTTTTTTGTAAAAAAATATGGATGGAATACACCTACACCAAAGTTAAGCCATCTGCCATGTGACAGCGGCTCTAACGTTGACACCACTCCCACCACCACCATTATGAACTTTACTACCATTACCAACACTTCAGAGCGCATCGCTGACAACAACAACAACAACCAAAATTTATCCCGTGCAGCAATTGCAAACAAAACAGATTTTTCTACCTTTACCAATATTTACCTATGTGTGAACGCCGCCTTCCCCGCCTCTACAATGTCGGCAAGCCCGTCCAACACCACTACCCCCCTCCCACCACCACCACAACCACCACAACTATCCACAACAACAACCAAATTGTGCCAACGAAGAATGGACGGCCTCATAGACCGAAGTAAAATGATAGAGGTGGGAGATTTTCGTTACAAGCACATTTGAAATGCCACTAACATCAATGATGGTGCATATGTCAGTAGAAAGTTACAAAACATTAGGGAGAGCTTCCCCCACCATCTGGGAGCCGCTAATGCAAATGTCATCAGTAGGCTTTTAAAGAGGTTCCCAAAGGAACCTCAACCAGATATGGATGCCAGACCCCTCAATCTCCAACAGCACTCGGAGGGTAAGTAGCCCCCCCCCCTTTTTTTGCTCTTTACTCTTTCCGACCAACATGGCGGTTATAAGAGTGCTCTAGATTGCTCTTGGTGTTTAGGGTGGTTTTGAATCTGTGGTGTTCTAAACAACCACTGGGTAATGTTTCCCCTTGTCTTTATTTATTTATTGGTTTCTGTTATTCATTTTTTACAGGTTTTATGTAAATCCCCACTAACCCTGACTTTTGTATTGTCCTTTATGTTTCGGCCTTATTGGTAAAAAAATAAATAATAATGGTTTCTGATTTAGGCACAAGGCCAACAATTTTTGGAGAGGAGTAAGTCGATTAAATCGACTCCAGTATGTTACTGGTACTTTATTTTATCGACCCCGTAAGGATGAAAGGGATTAATAATAATAATTGTTTCTACTTTTGGCACAAGGCCAGCAATAAAGGTACTTTATTTAAGATTTCTAGTATAGGCACAAAGCCAGCAATTTGGGGGAAGGAGAAGTCGATTAAATCGACCCCAGTATGTGACTGGTGCTTTATTTTATCGACCTCATAAGGATGAAAGGCAAAGTTAACATCGGCGGGATTTTGAACTCAGATGATAAAGTGTCGTAACTCTATGCGTCAAAGCATGGTGTCCGACCCTCTACCGATACTGCCAATCCACTGCCCTTAATGATTTCTACTATAGGCACAAGGTCATCAATTTAGGGAAAGAAGAAGTCGATTAATCGACCCCAGTGCATTACTGGTACTTTATTTTATCGACCCTGTAAGGATGAAAGGCAAAGTTAAATTCGGCGGGATTTGAACTCAAAACGTAATGGGACATAACTCAGTGCCACAAAGCATATTGTCCGAGGCTCTACCGATACTGCTAATGCACCTCCCTCAAGAAATAACAATAATAATTATTATAATAAATGATCAAAACATGAATGGAAGTACGATGAGAGATAATTTGTGGGCAGTAAGTGGGAGTTAGTCAGCTCGAACCATCCATCCATTTGACGAGACCAGAGATAAATGAACTCACAAACAAACCTTAAAACAACTACAACAATTATACCACCACCATCACCACCACCATCGCCGCCGCCACTGCCACACTCTCCACCACCACCGTCATAACCACCGCCATCCCGCCACCACCGCCACCGCCACCACCAACACCGCCGCCGCCGCCACCACAAACACCGCCGCCACCACCACCACCACCACCACCACCACAACCACTACCACGACGACGACGACGACGACGACGACCACCAACACCACCACTACCACCACTACGACGACGACCACCACCACTACCACCACAACGACGACGACGACGACAACGACCACCACCACCACCACTACCACCACTACGACGACGACGACCACCACCACCACCACCAACACCACCACCACCACCAACACCACCACCACCACTACTACGACGACGACCACCACCACCACCAACACCACCACCACCACTACTACGACGACGACCACCACCACCACCAACACCACCACCACCACCACTACTACGACGACGACCACCACCACCACCACCACCACCACCACTACCACCACTACGACGACGACGACGACCACCACCAACACCACCACCACCACTACTACGACGACGACGACGACCACCACCACCACCACCAACACTACCACCACTACGACGACGACGACGACCACCACCACCAACACCACAACCACCACTACGACGACGACGACCACCACCACAACCAACACCACCACAAGCCACTACTACGACTACGACGACCACCACCACCAACACCACAACCACCACTACGACGACGACGACCACCACCACCACCAACACCACCACTACCACTACTACGACGACGACGACCACCACCACCACCAACACCACCACTACCACTACTACGACGACCACTACCACCACCAACACCACCACTACCACTACTACGACGACCACCACCACCACCAACACCACCACTACCACTACTACGACGACCACCACCACCACCAACACCACCACCACCACTACTACGACGACGACCACCACCACCAACACCACCACCACCACCACCAACACCACCACCACCACTACTACGACGACCACTACCACCACCACCACCAACACCACCACTACCACCACTACGACGACGACGACCACCACCACCACCAACACCAACACCACCACTACCACCACTACTACGACGACCACCACCACCACCAACACCACCACCACCACTACTACAACGACCACTACCACCACCACCACCAACACCACCACCAACACCACCACTACCACCACTACGACGACGACGACCACCACCACCACCAACACCAACACCACCACTACCACCACTACTACGACGACCACCACCACCACCAACACCACCACCACCACTACTACAACGACCACTACCACCACCACCACCAACACCACCACCAACACCACCACTACCACCACTACGACGACGACCACCACCAACACCACCACCACCACCACTACTACGACGACCACCACCACCACCAACACCACCACCACCACCACTACGACGACCACTACCACCACCACCACCAACACCACCACCACCACTACTACGACGACCACTACCACCACTACCACCAACACCACCACTACCACCACTACTACGACGACCACCACCACCACCACCAACACCACCACCACCACTACTACGACGACGACCACCACCACCACCAACACCACCACTACCACCACTACGACGACGACGACGACCACGACCACCACCAACACTACCACTACTACGACGACCACCACCACCACCAACACCACCACCACCACTACTACGACGACCACTACCACCACCACCACCAACACCACCACTACCACCACTACGACGACGACCACCACCACCACCAACACCACCACCACCACCACTACTACGACGACCACCACCACCACCAACACCACCACCACCACCACTACGACGACCACTACCACCACCGCCACCAACACCACCACTACCACCACTACGACGACGGGACCACCACCACCACCACCAACACCACCACAAACCACTACTACGACGACGACGACGACCACCACCACCACTACCACTACCACTACTACGACGACGACGACGACGACGACCACCACCACCACTACCACTACTACGACGACGACGACCACCACCACCACCAATACCACCACAAGCCACTACTACGACGACGACGACCACCACCACCACCACCACCAACACCACCACTACGACCCCCCGCCACCAAAATACACTTCAGTGTGAA
>OZ024741.1:106685156-106695156 GCA_964016885.1 Eledone cirrhosa
TGGCCAGAGTGCTAGCGTCGAGAACGGCTTTGAGCCAGTTTTTCGACGCGAAGCACGAAGGCTGCGTTGTCCGAAGTAAAATACGTGCTCTAGGGAACGAGGGGGCCAAAGCTGTTAGCTGGGCCCGCGTGACAGAGGCCAACAGTGGAACTAAATCCACCATCCGGTCTTTGCGAGACCTGGATGGACGGGCGATTCTTGAGCCTAAGCAGATGTGTGAGGCCTTTCAAAGGCACTTTGCCCGACTGTTCGGGAGGGGCGGGGAGCCGGTTGGGAACGTGGACTTCGGTCCATACCTCGACGGCCTGCCGCGCCTCTCGGACAGGGAGGCGAAGTCCTGCGAGGAGCCGATTTCGGCCGCTGAGATAGAGGACGTGCTGAGCCAATGCGGCAAACGCAAATCCCCGGGTCTCGATGGTCTTCCTTACGAATTATATCTAGCTATGCCGGACTTGTTCCCCGATCTCCTCGAGGCGGTCTACTGCAACTGGCAACAGAACGGGAGAATTCCCTGTACTGTGACCAAGGGCGTAGTCACGCTAGTGAGGAAGGACGAGAACAAGGGGGACGAAATAAGTAACTTCAGGCCCATAACTCTGCTAAATACAGAGTTACAGATTTTGGCCAAGGTGCTAGCAAAGAGGTTGGCGCTTGTCGTGGGCAACCTGGTGGGAGATGCGCAGACATGCGCTATCCCGTCCAGGTCCATCCATGACAACCTCCACCTCATGCGATACATCATAGAGAGGGTTGGGAACGAACCCGGCTTTGGTGGGGCTCTGATCAACTTGGATCAATCTAAGGCGTTCGATAGGGTCGACCATGGTTACCTGGATGCGGTGCTAGCGGCGGCAGGCTTCGGACCCGTTTTCAGGGGCTGGATCACTGCTATGCACAGCAGCCGCATCTGCTCTAGGGTCAAGGTGAACGGCTACCTCTCGGAGCCGTTCAAAATCGCGCGGTCCATCCGACAAGGGTGCCCTCTCTCCTCCCTTCTGTATGTGTTGACTCTCGAGCCACTACTGCGGAAGTTGGAGTTGTTGCAGGGCATCCCTTTGGAACCGGGATTGCGGAAAGCGGTGTCAGCCTACGCCGATGATGTGACAGTAATGGTGTCGACGGCCTCCGAAATCGAGGCGGTCGGCACCTTACTGGAGGAGTACGAAAAGTTCACAGGGGCTAAGCTGAACCGGGACAAGTCGATCGGTTTGCAACTCGGCACGTGGAGGGGCAGACCGATGCCCTCTGATGGCGTCGTCTGACGCTGGACGGAGGGCCCGGTGAAGTTGCTCGGGGTCTGGTTCGGACCGGACCTCCAGGTGGAGAAAAACTGGGCGGAGGTTACGAACAGGGTGTTTGCACTGACCCAGAAGTGGGCCAGTTGCAAACTATCCCTGAAAGGTCGGGCGGAGGTGGCGAACACTTATATAGCGTCCGTCATCTACTACCGCCTGACCGTAGTGCCCTGCCCAAGGGAAACCCTCACCAAGATGGAGCGCGCGCTCTTCCAATTCCTTTGGAAGAGGCGGGCTCCTATGGTGAGGAGATCCATCTGCTGTCAACACCCTTCGAAAGGAGGGCTGGGGATGCCGTGGCTAATGATGCGTAAACACGCATTAAGGCTACGGCACCTCTACGTATTCCTCACCGGACAACCGGTGTGGGCCTCGTTTGTGAGACGAACCTTTCCCAGACTCGTCTCACTCACCGAGCTGCAATCCTGGGTCAAGCAAAGACCGAGAAAACTGGGCGCCTGGCACACTGAGTGTGCCCAGGCGCTCACCGCCCTCTGGCAGGCGGATCCGGTTGTCAGTGGAGACTCCACCGCAACATTCTATAGAGGGCTGGTACGCAGCAGGTGCGACGACGCCCTCGGAGAAGCCCTAGACATGGAGGAGGACGAACTGGCCAGCCTGTTCGGTAGGACATTCAGCCCGGGACCTATGGACAACTTCCAGAAGTCCCTGGCCTGGCAGTGCTACCGAGGGGCTTTACCCGTTCGAGAAAGGCTCTACAGACACGGGCGCCCGGGTAGGGACCCCGTCAAAAAGATCTGTCCCAGATGCGTGTGCGACGAGGAAACCGTTGCACACGCATTGGTACACTGCTCGGGCGTAGCCGATCTGTGGGGCTATGTCGAACAACTGCTGTCAAGGGTGGGACCGATCCAGTTGACCACCGAGTCTATTGTAATGATCAAGCCGCCTCCCCCTTCAAAGATGAAGCAGAGGCGGTGTTTCTGTGCGTAATAGCCATGGCGAAAGAGGTTGTATGGTGGACGCGTCTGAAAGGACTGAGGTCAGGCACCTTTCTCTCTGGCCAACAACTGGTCCGTTTCTTCCGATATCATTTCGGAAGAAGGATCAGGATGGAGAGAGAGGTGCTGCACCCCAGTCGTTTTTATGAAAGGTGGGTGAAAGTGGCGAGAATGGCCCGTGTGAATGGGCCTTCTCTTTACATAAGCCTGTAGGTGGAAAAGAGGAAGGAACGAGGGAGCACCCCCTCTCTGTGCTCCTGAGGAAAAGGGTTGCACACTTTTTTCGGGGGTGTGTGCGACCCCCCAAGGCGCCTCCTCTCTATTGAGGATTTTGTTAAAAATTTTATTTTTTGTTATATCTTATTTTATTTTTATATTTTGTTATTGCCTCCTCCTTATTGAGGACGCCTTTTTGTGTAAACTCCCCCCTTTGTACTTGTCCCACTTTTGATGCCCTAGTGGCAAATAAAAGAAACTTATCTATCTATCTATCTATCTATCGTTCTATCTATCTATCTCCCCCCCTCTCTCTCTATATATATATATATAATATATATATATATAATATATATAGAGAGATATATACATTCATTAAAGATATGTATATATATGTATATATATAGATGTATGTGTATATATATATGTCGGGTCACTCTTGAGTGCTACTGGTAACATGTAACCCAGTACAACCTGTCGCATGGTCGGGTCGTCGGCGACTACACCGGCAACCCCACCAAGTTTACTTGGTGAGGAGGATGATTTTGGACACCCTACAGGACAAAAAACAAAACCTGTCAAAGGGTGGAAGAACTCATAAGAGTCAACGGCCATCAAAATGTGTGTAAATATGTATATGCACATGTCCATATATATGTATATGTGTATATACATGGGTGCATGTGTATGTACATATGCGCGGGGACATAGAAATAGTCGGGCTGGACACCTGATCGCGCGGTTAAACCACTGGGAGTGAAGGACCCCTAGCATTTGTCAGGGCATTCTTCTCGGAGAAGGCAACTCATGAAACTGGGATAACTCCGATATAAAACCTGCGGCTCAGTATTTACCGATGATGTTGATATTTTCTTCTTTTCGGGTTATAGCTACTGTCGCTCAGAGAGTGGGATTGGCTCAGTGCACAGTCTTTCCTCACTTTAAAAAATATTTTCACGTACAGGCATTGCACGATAGAATTAATTAATAATTATTAATAATGGTATATCGTGCAATGCAATGGCCATACTCGATAACGAGGGGACAGCCATCATATATATATATATATATATATATATATATATATATATATATATATATATATATATATATATATATATATATATATATATAATAATACATATATATATATATATGTGTGTGTATAGCTCTCCATGTATTTAGGTATATATATACATATGTATGTATGCATGTACATACATACATCTCTGTGTGTTAATATTTATGCTTTAAATGAGTTTACGCGAAATTTTTTTACGGCCGGCTTTAGGAAACATATTCTTATTCTCACCCTTCACTGTAATCTGCTCTCTCACATTCACATAATTAACTTGGAAGTCAGTAAATATATTTCAAGTTTAATATTGACAGAAGATTGATTATGGCTATAGACAAAACAGATATTGTTCTTATTACTGGCGGAATTGATTGCAATGTTGTTGGCCATGGGTATTATTAGGTTTTGGGTTATATTGGGTTACTATAAGTAGGGAGTATAGTTAACGAGGGTTTTCTGAGAATGCGAAGTCGATCACCAGTAACTACTACAACACACACACACACATGCCCCCCCCCTCACACACACATACACGCATACACGGTGTTTAGAACAAACAAGGATATAAATTCTCAACATATGCTGTAGAGTATAATGATATTTATTCGAATGAATCCTTTTGCTGTTACTTTACGTTTAACTAATCAATCAAATGGCCATGCCGATCTCCAATGAGGATCACGATATATTCTAAGATGTTGCTGGACTCCGCGGTTACTGCGTTAGTCAACTCGAGTTTTATCCTATTTACAGTTCCAAATCCATTGATACATTAAAATGTTTGGTGGCATCAAGTTTTTATTTCCTTGCATGAATATAGGACTAGAAGGTTTCCTCTGAGCTGTTTAATATATAGCTAGGTAGATTTTTCAGTTAAACACAGTTAACAGTAGCCATGGTTGTAGTTTTATGTCTTTAACTTGGCTACACTCTTCCATTTTATTATGTGACTGCTTTCACGTTCACCAATGTACATAGAAAAGGACAAGGACATGGAATTACAGTCATTTCGTTTTTGAACGAATATGTATGCTGTGTGTATCTAGTTTTAAAGTTATACTCGGTTAACTTGATGTACGGTCTACAGATTTTGGATTTGTTTTGTATGATATTTCTTTCGACAAGCGCTTGATGTTGAAGAGGCACCTAATCGTATCTCTGAAATTGCATTCCGTTTGGTTGTTAAAATCTATATCCGACGAATGAGATGGAAATTTATAGCTAAATGTTGACTCTTAAAACTCAGTCAAGTACAGTTACATAAATTAAAACACACAGGCAGAGCCAGACACATAGACAGACTGAAACCGTCACTAACATACACGCAAAGAGATAGTATACACAAGCAGACACACAAAAATGTGTGTACGCGTATGTATTAATAATTTCTGCTAAAATACATTTATAGATTCATACACACACAGTGTATATATATATATATATATATATATATATATATACACACACAAAATAATACATATATTGGCACACATACCTTATGCAGAAACTAACAAAGACACACACACATATACACTCATACACGTGAACATATGTACGCATAAGTAAAGCAATAGGGTGAAGGCTATCATAGACGATAGGCTGTGTAGATCATATATTCCCAATAACGAGATAAATAAATACACTACCATGAAAAAGTAATTATTCAAAGGCTTTAAATTTGACGGGACTTTTATGTCAAATCAATGATTGACTTTATATGTATGTGTGTATGTATGTATGTATGTATGTATGTATGTATGTATGTATGTATGTATGTATGTATGTATGTATGTATGTATGTATGTATGTATGTGTATGTGTGTATGTATGTAGGTATGTATGTATGTGTATGTGTATGTGTGTGTATGTATGTATGTATGTATGTATGTATGTATGTATGTATGTATGTATGTATGTATGTATGTATCTATCTATCTATCTATCTATCTATCTATCTATCTATATGTGTGTCTGTTTGACTGTCTATCTATAGGTATCAATTTATGTACCTTTAGCAATGTATCTATCTTTGGACAAGAACAACAATAACAAGAACGAAGCAATATATATATATATTATATATGTACACACACATAAACACACAAATATATATATATATATATATAGATACATACATATATATATACACACATGTATATATATATATACATATATATATATTTATATTATATTTATATACATACATATATGTGTGAGACGGTGTATATATATATATATATATATATATATATATATATATATATATATATGTAAATGTAAGTATATAAACACATATGTGAACAATAATTAATATTGTTATTTTACAATATTGTTATTTTACAACATTGCTAGGAAGGTCATCAGTTCGCATAATAAACAAGCGCCATGTCTCATTTCTCCCAATCAAACTGATGTACGTACTTACGTATGTATGTATGTATGTATGTATGTATGTATGTATGTATGTATGTATGTATGTATGTATGTATGTATGTATGTATGTATGCATGTATGCATGTATGTATGTATGTATGTATGTATGTATGTATGTATGTATGTATGTATGTATGTATGTATGTATGTATGTATCTATGTGTAGGTGTGTACGTATGTATGTATGCATGTATGTATGCATGTATGTATGCATGTATGTATGTATGCATGTTTGTATTTATTTATACATGAATGTATGTTCTTCTGGTTATATTATTCTACAAATTTCCACCAATAGAGAGGGAGAGCCAATTTCTAAAAGAAACAAGACGCTTGCATTGGAATTTAGACATCAACTTGGTAAATTTATGTCTATATGTGTGTGTGTGTGTGTGTGTGTGTGTGTGTGTGTGTGTGTGTGTGTGTGTGTGTGTGTGTGTGTGTGTGTGTGTGTGTGTGCGCGTGTGTGTGTGTGTGTGTGTGTGTGCGTGTGTGTGTGTGCGTGTGCAGGTATGGATGTTATTGCATGTGTAGATCTGTATATTTTGTGTTATATGTGTATACGTGCATAATTCTGTATCTATACATGTGTATATATAGATATTACATGCTGAATTTCTGAAATATTTTACATATTTTATATTTCCATTAATGTACACTGTAAACTGGCTAGATGTGATTAAGGAAGATACCCAGAAGCTCGACGTTACTTTGGAAGAGGCAAAGGGGTTGGCACGGGACCGCCAGCGATGGAGGCCACTGGTGGACCTGGTTGGCTCTACGCATGATGATGACTCTGGGATCGCTGACCTAGGATGACCCCAGGTCCTTCGAGCAATAGCGAAGTAAAAGTATGTATGTATATATGCACTCGTATATATATATATATATATATATATATATATATATATATATCATAAAACATGTCTATAGAATCACCAAATAAAATATATACCGTTTCCTCTCCCAATTAGCATAATTAACCATATAAAAAATCACTTAGACCAAGCTATAAGAATAAAGGCTCCCATGAAGAAATCTCCGACAAATAACCGAAAGCAGCCCCTTCGCGGCGGTTACGACGGATTATTTATCGAATATTTCGACAGCATATATAAATCTGGTCGATTTATATATGTTGTCGAAATATTCGATAAATGATCCGTCGTATCGCCGCGAAGGGGCTGCTTTCGGTTATTTGTCGGAGATTTCTTCATGGGAGCCTTTATTCTTATAGCTTGGTCTAAGTGATTTTTTATATGGTTAATTATGCTAATTGGGAGAGGAAACGGTATATATTTTATCTGGTGATTCTATAGACATGTTTTATGATATATAGCTCTGATTATTTAATTTATTAATTCTTCATTGAGCCACAAAGTGACCCGTTGCAAAACGCATATATATCTATGACTTTATATATATATATATATATATATATATATATATATATATATATATATATATATATATATATATATATATATATATATATGTAAACCTTTATATATATATATATATACGTGGGAAAGTAAGAAATCGGAGAATAAACCGTTAAAACAGTATCGTGCACCTTTGGCAAATAACTATATGTATCACCTATCCTCCCCTTTTTCTTCTCTCTCTCGATACGTAAATACTGTATATATATATATATATATATATATATATATATATATATATATATATATATCGATCGCTCATGAAATCCACACAGCTTATGCTGACCGGATAACCATGTTGCTTGTTTATTCCTATCTTTGCGTTGCTTTCAACCTTCTATGTTGTTTACTTGTATCACTCGCTTTACGCGATTTACTTGTCCCAATTGCTTTATTTAGCTATTGCTCGCACCAACCTGAGGTATATGATTTTTAATGCGATGAAATACCAATAAAGGTTGGAAAATCACTGACGAAGGACTATTTTTATCATATGTAACCCATGTGCAACCACGCAGTATTCTTCTTTCTTCTCATATGTTATATATATATATATATATATATATATATATATATATATATATATATATATATATATATATATATAGATAATTTAATATATCTACTAACATAAACGCACAGATGTACGCTAATGCCAGCAAATACACAGGTTATGTCATAGTACCTAGGTGGTTCAATGCAGGAGGATGCAGAACAATAATATAAAAGACGTAAAATAAGAAAATTAAAAAAAAAAATTTTAAAATTTAAAAAAAATTTAACTTACTTACTTAAATTTTCACTCCAACTAATTAGTTTCTGCAATGGGATAAAGACAGTTACGTAATGAACTGTTGAGAATTTCATTGCGTCATCAGGGAGAACTATTCTCAGCCGAGTCTCCAGGCAATGCACGGACACTGGGGACTCATAAAAATAATAATAATTCGGTAAATGGAACAGCTATCGAGGACTGGATTCCAGGTACTGAAAATTCTCACTGCCACTGGTCATATGGCCGATTCTAAAGAATCAATCACGTGACACAAAGGCTAGTCAGTAGGAATGGGATGGTAAGATGACAGACGCCTACTAACACTCCCAACAAATTATTATTTTTATATGAGTCCCCAGTGTCCGCGCATTGCCTGGAGACTCGGCTGAGAATAGTTCTCCCTAATGACGCAATGAAATTCTCAACAGTTCATTACGTAACTGTCTTTATCCCATTGCAGAAACTAATTAGTTGGAGTGAAAATTTAAGTAAGTAAGTTAAATTTTTTTAAAATTTTAAAATTTTTTAAAAAAATTTTCTTATTTTACGTCTTTTATATTATTGTTCTGCATCCTCCTGCATTGAACCACCTAGGTACTATGACATAACCTGTGTATTTGCTGGCATTAGCGTACATCTGTGCGTTTATGTTAGTAGATATATTAAATTATCTATATTTATCTCCAAATCACTGATTTGTCGAGCAAACCTGCCAAAACCACTTCTAAATTTGTTGGGGGTGTTAGTAGGCGTCTGTCATCTTACCATCCCATTCCTACTGACTAGCCTCTGTGTCACGTGATTGATTCTTTAGAATCGGCCATATGACCAGTGGCAGTGAGAATTTTCAGTACCTGGAATCCAGTCCTCGATAGCTGTTCCATTTACCGAATTATTATTATTTTTATATGAGTCCCCAGTGTCCGTGCATTGCCTGGAGACTCGGCTGAGAATAGTTCTCCCTGATGACGCAATGAAATTCTCAACAGTTCATTACGTAACTGTCTTTATCCCATTGCAGAAACTAATTAGTTGGAGTGAAAATTTAAGTAAGTAAGTAAAATTTTTTTAAAATTTTAAAATTTTTTAAAAAAATTTTCTTATTTTACGTCTTTTATATATATATATATATATATATATATATATATATATATATATATATATATATATATATATATAACCAAAGATTAGTATGGTTCGTTGATTACTCAATGAATACAATTTTACAATAGATTAGAAGCACTCCAATACTGGAATTGAATAATGAAGACCGTAGTGGTATGTCATATATCAAATCATATATTTTGTCTGATCAGGATGTACTGAAAAAAACAACACAGTACCTTTGAAATATATATAATAAAGGATATGTTTTGATTATGAGAATATTTTTCATTTGTTAATATTTTGAATAATATATAAAATATATATATATATATATATATAAATATATATATATATATATATATATATATATATATATATATTTATATATATATATATGTATATATATAGCTAAAAGAAATAACCCTAACTTTGAGCCCACCGGTTTCAACTGTACCTACTCTCTGCGTTTCATCACATATACACACATAAACACACACGTGTGTGTGTGTGTGTGTGTGTGTGTGTGTGTGTGTGTGTGCATGTGTGTGTGTTTATTCATTTTTGTGTTTGCCTGTGCTGGATTGAATTTCAATTACTGGCATTAAGAAAATAATACAACGTAGTGGGATTGATTCTTAAATATGAAAACAACAACAACAAAATCAATACCAACAACAGCAACAACAACAGCA
>OZ024741.1:106700156-106725156 GCA_964016885.1 Eledone cirrhosa
CACCTACCTTTCAGTAAATTTACAGGGGTGCAGTGCCTCTCTCTCCACCCTGATTCTCCTTCTAAAGTGATACTTAAAGATGGGAATCAATTGTTGTCCGGAGAGAAAGGCATCTGTCCTCAGACCTCTCAATCTCGTCCACCATATAACCTCTTTCACCATAGCCACTGTACAGAGGAAAACCGCTTCTTCGTTTTTGAAAGAGGCTGGCGGTTTGATCCTTACTATGGACTCGGCAGTCAACTGGATTTGTCCCATACGCGACAGTAGTTGTTCTGCATAGTTCCACAGGTCCCTTACACTCGGGCAGTGTACAATTGCGTGCAAGACGGTTTCAATGTCCCGCTCGCATCTTGGACACGTCCTCTTGGAAGGATCCCTGCCGGGGCGTCCGTGCCTGTAGATCTTATCTCGAACGGGTAGAGCTCCTCGGTTGCACTGCCAGGCCAGGGACCTCTGGAAGTTGTCCATAGGTCCCGGGCGGAAAGTCCTACCGAACAGACTGGTGAGCTCGTCGTCTTCGACGCTTAGAGTCTCCCCGAGCACGTCGTCGCACTTGTAAAGTACTAACCCTCTATAGAATGTCGAAGTAGAGTCTCCACTGATTGGCAGCCAGACAGACAGATAGACATACATATAGACTGATAGATTGACAGATAACGAGGCATACAGCAGATAGACATATAGATAGATAAACAGACAGACAGACAGACAGGTAGATAGACAGACAGATAGACAGCTGGATAGACAGGCAGACTGACAGATAGATAGACAGCCAGATAGACAGACAGATAAACAGATAGACAGACAGACACTCAGATAGACATACAGACAGATAGATAGACAGTCAGATAGACAGACAGATAAACAGATAGACAGACAGACACTCAGATAGACAGACAGACAGATAGATAGACAGTTAAATAGACAGACAGAAAGATAGACAGACAGACCAACAGACAGCTAGAGAGATCAAAGTTGACAGAAAGATCAAAATATAGAGCTGAGAGTGACTGAAGAGAGAAATTAGTGGAGAATAAATGTTGAACAAATTTAATTGTCCATGTGTGACTAAATATATTTTAGTAGATTTCTGCTCGGTTAATTGTGAATGTGTTATTGTAAACACAAACGACAACAACAACGACAACAACAACGACAATAACAACAGCAACAACAACAACACCGATCACAGCAACACCAACGATGATGACAACAACAACAACAACGACGACGACAGCAACAACAACAACGACGACAACAATGACAACAACAGCAACAACAACAACAACAACAGCAACAACAACAACAACAACAGCAACAACAACAACAACAACAACAACACCGATCATAGCAACAACAACGGAAATGACAACAACAACAACAACAACAACAACAACAACGATCATAGCAACAACAACGGAAATGACAACAACAATAACAACAACAGCAACAATAAAAACAACAGCAACAATAACAACAACAACAGCAACAACAACAACAACAACAACAGCAACAACAACAACAACAACAACAACGATCACAGCAACAACAACGGAAATGACAACAACAATAACAATAACAGCAACAATAACAACAACAGCAACAATAACAACAACAGCAACAGCAACAACAACAACAACAACAACGATCACAGCAACAACAACGGAAATGACAACAACAATAACAACAACGTATCAACAATGCTAATGACAGCAACAACGACGTCAGCAACAACAATAATTGTTTCTACTTTAGGCACAAGGCCAGCAATTACCCCAGTACATTACTGGTACTTTATGTAATCGACCCCGTAAGAATGAAAGGCAAAGTTAACCTCGGCGGGATTTTAACTCAGAATGGCAAGGGCCGTAACTCTATGCTAGAAAGCATGGCGTCCGACCCTCTACCGATACTGCCAATCCACCGCAACAAAACAAAGACGACGACGAGGACAGCAGCAGCAGCAACAACAACAACAACAACAACAACAACAACAACAACAACAACAACAACAACAACAACAACAAAGACAACAATAATAACTACATCAACAATAACAATGATTATAACAACAGCAACAACAGCATCAAGAATTGTTTCTATAATTGTTACAAGGGCCAGCTATTTGAAGAGAATCGACCCCAGTGCATTACTGGTACTTTATTTTATCGATCTCGAAAGGATGAATGGAGTTTCGCTTGAGTATTCACAGGCGAAATTATTAATTATTAGTAAATGAAATATTGAATATCAACACCTCCGACTCCGTCACTTTTCCACAACCTATGACCAATATATATATATAGGAAAAGAGTCAGGAACCCAACGGCTGAGCTCCGGCCGTTTCGACAGCTAGATCCGAACTCTAGCTGTCGAAACGGCCGGAGCTCAGCCGTCCGGGTCCTGACTCTTTTCCTATTACCCACTCTACTACCCTAAGTATTGAGTACTCTGGTGCGTTATGGTCCACCTGGTATCTTACCACACCGTCTTTGTTATATATATATATTTAGATTAGAAAGTGAACAACACAATATATAACTACTCCATTAAATAGCTAATTAAATAGATCTGTTCTATACATAGAGCACTCTTTTTTTCTTTGCATTTTCTTCGGAATTACCCAAAACACACATATATATATACATTTGCTCACACACACTCATACCCCCCCCCCACACACATATATATATTAATCAGTTGAGGTATACACAAACTGACAGGTTAAATTGGTTTCACTAATTTGCAAAAAAATGAACGTGTTAAAAAAGTGAATCAATTAATACACAGTGATCTACAGACTGATATCCATAAGTAGACTTGTACTTGTTTCAAGTACACTTGTACTTGAAACTGGTGCGTCTGCGTCTGTAAACATACCTTTAGCTTTACTAAGAACAGTAAAAAAATAAGGTGAATGTCAATGATCTTCTGTCGTTTTCGACGATTGGTGTTTCAGTCATTCTTTCAACGGCACAGGCTAATGAAGTAATAGGCATGCAAGTGGCTGAATATTTCAAAGTAACGTGTATCAGTGGCTTGATTCCCGGAGAGATACGTTGTGACTCTATGTATCAGTGGAGAAAGCAGGGCATGCAGTCCAATCGCCATGGCGGAAAGTGGGGCTGTGCAGCCTTACCCCCCCCCCCCCCCCCCAAATTCCATCTAAATGATTCTCCCGGTCAAAGCCGCATGTAGTGTTATCTAGTGTGTGTGTGTTATCTTTTTACTTTTTATGTGTCTACGATTTAATAAGCAGTCAAAATTCTGCTTGCCCCAAAGCTGTCGTGTGTTTGTGTGTATGTGTTTGTGTGTATGTGTATGTGTGTGTGTGTGTTATCTTTTTACTTTTTATGTGTCTACGATTTAATAAGCAGCCAAAATTCTGCTTGCTTCAACCGACGCAATTGATCAACTCAAGATTCTATAACGCATGCACTGCATGCGTTGCATGCACGCACCCTTCGCCCCTGCTATGTATGGTATGCCTGGCCCTTTGAAATTCAGGTACAGTCAATCTAACGAGCTATAAAACAGTTTCTGTTTTTAGAAATTATCTCACATGGCCTGGTTCGACATTTGACCATGATGCCACGTGATCTTACGATGGAGAAACGATCTTTTAAGGATTCGCTGATGCAGTGTCCATAAGTGCAAAAAGTAATCGCAGTTTCTGTTTGTGAGAATTCGAGAATAGTTTTCGTATTTATTTATGCCTCATCAGAGAGTGTTTACATATTGCTGTGCATAGCAAGAACCATAGCTTATACTCCGCCAACACGATAGACAGAAAGCCTATAACTGCTACCTAGAAATACAGAACAAAGTCGGGGGAAATTGAGCCTATTGAAATTTCGAAGTCACACTAATCATTTTCTTTGTACACATACACACATACATATATATGTATATATATGTGTATATATATGAATATATATACACACACACACACACACACACACATATATATATATATATATATATATATATATATAACGAAGGAAATGTGGTAAGGAACCAGATGGACCAAAGTACTCAATACTTAGGGTAGTAGAGTGGGTAATAGGAACGAGTAGGACCCCGACGGCTGAGCTCAAGCCGTTTCGACGGCTAATTCTGGACTAAATGAACATTTTTATCCTGGTAAATGAATAGCCGAGCTTCTCAGGGGTAATTCCATATATGGTAAAAGTGACTACTGGCAAGTTCAGCTACCCTTCCTTCCACAAAATGCCATGATAGAATTATGTGTCTCAACAACAAACTTTTGACCAATCCTTGTGACAATAATTTTTACCATATATGGAATTGCCCCCTGAGAAGCTCGGCTATTCATTTACCAGGATAAACATTTTCATTTAGTCCAGAATTAGCCGTCGAAACGGCTTGAGCTCAGCCGTCGGGGTCCTACTCGTTCCTATATATATATATATATATATATATATATATATATATATATATATATATATATATATATTAGTATATATATGTGTGTGAGTAATTTTATACAGATGTGTATTGGAGACTTAGCTGTTTTCATGTACAAAATATTTACCCGCAATTCAATTAAGCGTTTTAAAATTCGTTTCATTTCAATTGCTTACAAAACATATGCATACACACCCTTTACACACATCACACCAATGACACACACACACACACATACACGCACACACACGCGCACACATACATACACACATACACACTCACACACAACACACATCGCGCACGCACACACATACACAAACACACACGCATATATATATATATATGCATACCTTAACATGACACAAATTCATTCCTCGCCTCACCCGCCGAATCTCTAAAAACCATTGAAGGCGCCCACTCAAACGTACAGCTTCTTACAAATGACACATGTAACTATACACACAAACCCAACGGTCTGAGGACACAAAGAAACATTTCTACATTCACTCTACCTTTAAATAGGATCAAGAAATCTGATATGATTGTTTAGATCAGAATTTTGACTGCTCTCACTTGCAACAACCTGTTGTGTTTTGTTTTATACAGTGACTTTAAATAATACCCACTTTTCATCCTGTGAGATCTGAAAAAACTCAAACGTCTGTCCCTTGAGCTTAATGGGGCCGGATTTTATCCCAGTGGTGCTTTAGCCTGTCGCAAGCATTGAGGCTCAACATGCTAGAGCTTATCCCAGTTTCATTGGTGTTAAGTGACTGAGAGTAGAGTTATCTCTGGACGGAACACTCGTCTGTTGTAGGGTTAGAGGGGACTGGTATAATGTGAAATGAAGGGCCTTACTCAAGGACAAAACGCAGGATCTGGTTCAGAAATCGAACTAATTACCAAACGATTTCATTGCTTAACATTCTCACCCATTTATATAAATAAAAGACTTGAGAGTAGTAAATAAAAAACAACAACAAAAAGAGAACGAATACAAACCCAGTTTTCGGTGACTTGACACAGCTAACAATGATTTCTAATTCTGGCTTTAGGCCACAAATCTGTAAATAAGGAATATAATCAACCCTAGCCCATGGCTGGTATCTTACTTTATCCACCCACAAAGTGGGCTGTTGTGTGATTTGAAAATAGATTCTGAAATGACTGAATGCAAACATTGCAATTTATCTAGTTTGATTTTCTGTTGATGGATTCTCCGTCAGTTTCGATGATGAGAATTCAGTGTGTTTCATTAACTAAATATGCAACTAGTCTATTAACGTGTAAGTGGTTAAGTATTTCACACACACGGCTACCCTTCAACGCAATTCAGCATTAGACAACATATGTGATAAGTCAGGTCATTTGAATTACAGGTAAAATCCGTTTGATGGGCTTCAACACAATTTCTATCAACCCGACTTTGTTTGCGGCAACCCATGGCAATGATGACTGTGAACCAAACTTCTTAGACATTAATCTATAATTCTGATGCAAGAGATTACTTATGTTAGAAAGAAATAGATGCAGTTCAAACGATCTAGCATATTACTGGTGCTTAAACAACAATCATGGACTGGGGAAAAGGGAAGTCACTCACCGTAGTCTTTGTACAGGGACAACGGCGAGTTCAAGAAGATACTCAAAATGACTCATGAGGGCACATACAAATTACATTTATATATATGTATGAATATATATATATACATATACACGCACACACACATACATATACACACACAGACACAGACACACACAGACATACAGACATACCGACATACAGACACAGACACACACACACACACACACACACACACACACACACACACACACACACACACACACACACACACACACACACACACACACACATATATATATATATATATACTTCGTTTTTGAATTTGTTTTGCAAGATTTCTTATCTGAAAACGTGTGTTGAAACAGATTTTGTTAAACTTTGGGAGAATCATGCCGGCAATAAAAACACATGCACCTCTGTTGGCTGGTTAGTCCGATAACCGGATGGTTGCTTATATATTGTCAAAGCTCTATCGTCACACATTCTGTGACCATCTCAGTGACTGGGTTTTTATTTTGTGTCTCCCCTTTGTTCTGTCCTACACCATCTTGTTTTTAACAGCAGCATGACCCTCCCAAAGTATAACAATATATATATATATATATATATATATATATATATATATATATATATGTGTGTGTGTGTGTGTATATATATATATTGTGTCCGCATGTATCTGTGTGTTTCTAAATATATTGTTAATAACTCCCTCTGGTCGAGCAATCTTTGAAGTGTGGGGACTGCTGGAAAGCTTCCATTACTCATACTTCTCGCCTCCTTCACCACCTCTTCTACGGCTTCGATATAAATACCCCCTCCGCCTCCGTGGTATTTTCTTCGGGGTTATAAGAGGCTTAGCTCTGTTTCTCGACCGTTATATCGCGTGACTATCTCCCCCTCCGCCTTTTGGGATTCTTTCTCACGTCGTGTAGACGCGTTCTTGAGACTAGTAAAATGAGGTATCCTCTTGATAAGTCGGCAGACCTCGCAAGGACTCTATATCTTTATGATGTATTGTTTTTGTTTATGCCACGAAACTACGTAGTCGAGGAATCTAGGAGCAGTTTAGGTATGATACATTTTATTACTAATTATATCTAAATGTTTCTTCTCTCTTCATAATATATATATATATATATATATATATATATATATATATATATATACGTACAGATAGAATTTGAGATTAATTGCAGAAGGAAACTGATACAAAGTAGAATCTCTCTTTCTCATTCTCTCTCTCTCTCTCTCTCTCTCTCTCTCTCTCTCTCTCTCTCTCGCTCTCTCTCTCTCTCTCTCTCTCTCTCTCTCTCTCACTCTCTCTCTCTCTCTCTCTCTCTCTCTCTCTCTCTCTCTCTGTATATATATATATATATATATATATATATATATATATATATTTGAATGTATGTATAGTATATTTGGCAATATACCGTATGTTTAATTAAAAATATTTAGAAGATCATACGCTATCGGTTTTAAAGTAGTGACTATGTCACTTTTCGGCGAAAGAAGGGAAAGAACCTAACAGCCTGTTTCACGCTGGTTGGCGATCATCAGAGTCACGCACCCCCTGCTTCCGCCGAAAATTATAGAAGCTGGATTCTTATAGAATTCCAGTAATAATCAGGAGCTGATTATAGGAGCTATCTCTCTCTCTCTCTATCTATATATATATATATAGCTATGCATATACATATGTATATACATATATATAATATATATATATATGTATATATATATATATATATATATATATATATATATATATATATATATATATATATATATATATATATATATATATATATATATATATATATATATATATACATATATATATATATTATATATATGTATATACATATGTATATGCATAGCTATATATATATATATATAGATAGAGAGAGAGATATATATAAATATATAAATATTATATATATGTATACACACATACATACTCATACACTTACACACATATATTTATCTATAAGTATTTATACGCGCATATGTAAATACGCAACAATATACAACCATAATATATATATGCATGTATGTATATACACATATACACACATATTTATCTATAAGTATTTATACATGCATATGTAAATACACGTCAATATACAACCATATTTATATAAGAAAATGAAATAAAAAACAACATTAATCTTACGAAAAAATTGAATAAAAAATATAAAAAAGCATAAATATTAAAATAAAAATAAAAGAAGGGTTAAGATATTGAAATGGTGAGTTCTTGGAAACTGAATAAAAAGATGTAGCAGAAGACATGTAAGTATGGACAGAAAGGAAAGAAAGAACACAGAAGTGGGGTGGGGTAGACGGAATCATCATTGGTGGGGATTATTCTAGAAAATGATAACAAATTATTTGAAGCGAAGAAGCAAAGAGAAAAAAAAATGTATTAAAGATACTGCAAAAGAAGGAAAAAATAGAACGAAACATTACCTAAAGAAAAATGTAAAATAAAAGAATAAAGAATAAGAAAAGCTGCAGCGAAAATCCCCTTTAAAAATAAACAGGAATGAAATATGGAAAATGTAAACGATGAGAATGTAGGAAAACTTGAGTATGCGGAAGAAGCACCATTTTGGTTTTTGGTTTGGTTTGGCTTGTTATTGTTGTTGTTGTATTTTCTTATCGGACAGTCTAAATATTTTATATTTTCAGGCTCGCTAAGCATGGTTCAATATTTAAACAAATGACTTACTTCCACTGACTGTTATCATTTATGACATTTCAAATTAATGCCAATGAAAAGAACCACAACAACAAAAAAAACAAAAAAAACAAAAAAAAACATAAAAATATAATATTCAAAGTTTGCAAAGAAGTAGAAAGCAAATAATAACAACAAAAATAAAAGAGAAAGTATAATAATATTAAAGAAGAAAGCTCCACGTTAAATATCAACAAAAAATATAGAAGAAAAAGAGAAAATATAATTTGGAAAGGTAATTAAAAAAAACTGAAAAGAGAAGAAGCTACACATAAACAAAAAAATCTATAAATAAATAACAAATAAAAAAAAAAGAAATCAAAATGGCTGCAGACACGAAAGTAAATGATTGAAAATGAAAACGTCTGTCTGCTTCTTTCGTTTTAGAACTGAGCAGACGATTTCGAAATGAAGAATTGGAAACGAGGATTAAATGAGGGAAATGGGTGGAAGAATTAAATGTTTCTTAATACAAAATCTTGATTTACTGGCCAGAAAGGAAATACAAACACACACGCACACACAAAACAACAACAACAACAACAACAACAACAACAAAAACAACAATGACGACGACGACGACGACGACGAATTTTTGTTTTGATAGAATAAATAAAAATTAATTAAAATATAATTAAATGAATTTCCTACTCCTTCAATTTTTGATGTTGTTGTCTTTGTTATTATCATTATTATTATTGCAACAACTCCAATAGTAACAATACAGATGGCAACAACAGCAATGTCACCACCACCACCACCACCACCACCACCACCACCACCACAACCAACAACAACAACCACAACAATACTAGCTCTGTGACAAAAAGTAAACTCTCTTTCGCCAAAGCAACCGGTGGTTGGATAGAAATGTCCCTTGAAAGAAAAAGTGAGTGGATTAAGAAAAACGACATAGCTCGGTCTGGAGTGATGGTGTTGTTTGAAAAAGAAGTCAATGACACAATCAGAAAGAAACCATCGAATACAGATGTATTCACAGGAGAAATAGGAAATTAGAATATAAGTAGAGATGTGCATGAGAGAAATATGGAATGTCATATCCTATATTTCAAGTGGAAAGAGATACGGGTTCTGCACCGCTCAAGAAAATGTGATGTTTCCATTGTACTTTGGAAAGAGAACAAACCTTGGTGTGAAAAATGTACCATTCAACAGAGACCAAACCAAAATTATGGCAATGGTTGAAAAATATGGAGTGGCAATAGGATGAAAATCCAGCCTACAAAAATGCAGAACAGAATATCCCTGGAGTTCCAGGTGTCAAATGCTCCCTAGACTCTAGAAAATATCCCTAAAAAATTCTGCTTGGAAGATTGCGAAAGGATGTCCCGTAATTATCACTTTCATTATTGTTTTAAATAATGAAAGTGATAATTACGGGACATCCTTTCGCAATCTTCCAAGCAGATGGCCAGTGGATTGGCAGTATCGGTAGAGGGTCGGACGCCATGCTTTGACGCATAGAGTTACGGCCCTTGCCATTCTGAGTTCAAATCCCGCCGAGGTTAACTTTGCCTTTCATCCTTATGGGGTCGATAAAATAAAGTACCAGTAATACACTGGGTAATTGCTGGCCTTGTGCCAAAAGTAGAAACAATTATTGTTTTAAATAATGTTTATGTTATTTTTACGTTCGACAAAAATCGTTTGGTTATGAAATAATTTAGCTCTGGGTGAAGATCGTAGCAGTTCATATAGCCAACAGAGCCATTTTATAATAATTAAATAGCTCCAAGAAAAATGCGATATATAGTTTCGTTTTCTTTTTTAACTACAACAAAAAATATTATTTTTACCGTTCTCGTTGCTGTTTTTTCTTCAATTTAGTGTTGTTGATGTTGATGTTGCCGTGTCCATCCATGTTGTTTGTAGCAAATCCTTCTAAAGTGACGTATATCTCTACGATTTCGAAAAAAATGTGTTTTCAGCGAATATTACCAGAAGAATATCCAGTTTTTTTAACAAGGCTGTGACTTTTGGTTTTATTGTTGGGATAGTATTCATCTTAAATTTAATGAATTGTCTCCCACACCACATGTATACATGCATGTATGTATGTATGTATGTATGTATGTATGTATGTATGTATGTATGTATGTATGTATGTATATGTATGTATGTATGTATGTATGCATACATGTATATATGTATGTACGTATGTGTGTATGTATATATGCATGTATGCATGCAGGAATTCATGCATGTTTGTAATTATGTATGTATGTATGTATATATGTAGACAAAAGGCAGAACAACCCCTAAGAGTCAACGGCCATCCAAAACTGTGTAAATATGTATATACACATGTACATATGTATGTATATGTATATAAGTATATGCATGTGTATGTATATACGCGGGGACATAGAAATAGCCGGGCTGTATACCCGATCGTGCGGTTAAACCACTGGGAGTGAAGGACATCTAGCATTTGTCAGAGCATTCTTCTAGGAGAAGGCAACTCAGGAAACTGGGATAACTGCGATATAAAACCTGCGGCTCAGTAGTTACCGATGATGTTGATCTTTTCTTCTTTTCGGGTTATAGCTACTGTCGCTCAGAGAGTGGGATTGGCTCAGTGCACAGTCTTTCCTCACTTTAAAACAAATCTTCACGCACAGGAATTGCACAATAGCATTAATTAATAATTATTAATAATGATATATCATGCAATGGCCATACTCGATAACGATGGGGCAGCCATCATGTATATATGTATGTATGCATTTAAGTATATATATATATATATATATATATATATATATATATATATATATATATATATATATATATATATATATATATATATATACGCGCGCGTGCACACACACACACACACATATATATATATATACCAGCATACATATGTAGAAACAGTGAATATGTATTCACAGTACCTATTTGATAAATCTGACCGGTTAATGTGCAGATTAACTTGCTCTAGCAGTCAATGTGATAAATGACTATGGTAATTGCTATTGTTGTGATGATGGTTACTGGTGTTGCTGCTGCGGTTACTACAGCTATTGATGACAATGGTGACAACGATGGCCTCTATGACGATAGTAGGAGGGTGTGGTGCCGATAATGATGGTTGTGACCTAGACATATAATGCAAAGTGAGGCGTGATTCGGATGTTAAAGAACTGTGGATTTAGCCGTCGGTTTGTCGTCTGATCGATTCTATTCAATTGAACGAAGGAATATAATAGGAATAACTAGAATGAGAAAGACAGAAAGAGAGAGAGAGAGAGCGAGAGAGAGAGAGAGAGAGAGAGAGAGAGAGAGAGAGAGAGAGAGAGAGAGAGAGAGAGAGAGAGAGAGAGAGAGAGACTGAGGGAGAGAGAGAGAGTCGAGAGAGGGAGAGAGAGCGAGAGAGACAGTGAGAGAGAGAGAGACAGAGTAAAATTGTGATATATATATATATATATATCACAATTTTCATTTATATATATATATATATATATATATATATATATATATATATATATATATATATATATATATATATATATAGAGAGAGAGAGAGAGAGAGAGGGGGTAGATAGAGTGAAACGAAGTATATATATATCTATATTCTTTGCTGGAGGACTGAAGTGGAATAGAAAGAGAAATTAATTCAGGGATTAGTAGAGACGAACACTGTTAAGAGACTTTAGAATACATAAATATTTTTTAACCAACATTCAAATATTGTAGACACTCGGTGTGTATATGTGTGTATAGATATATAAGTAAATACATATGTACACAACTATATATATATATATATGTATATATATGGGTGTGTGTGTGTGTGCGTGTCTGTGTGTGTGCGTGTGTGCGTGTGTGCATATATGTATATGTATATATGTATATATATATGTATATATAAATGATGAATTTTTTAATATAAGGAACTTGTTCTTTGTTTTTATTCATTGTTTTTATTAATTTATATATATATATATATATATGTGTGTGTGTGTGCGTGTGCGTGTGTGTGTACACGTATATATTTATATCTACATATGTATATATATATGTATATGAGGGCAGGAGGTTGGTTGAATCGTTACAGTGTCATATAAAATGCTTTTCTGTATTTGTTCCGGCTCTTTACGTTCTGAGTTCAAATCCCACTAAAGTAATATTTCCTTTCATCCTACCGGGATCGTTAAACTACAGTACCAATGAAACAGTGGGGTCGATATTATCAAATGTTTCCCTCCACATCAAATTACTGGCCTTGTGCCTAAATTAGAAACCATATTATGTAGATGAAATATCACGGCTCTAAATATGTTATCCTTAACATTATATTGAGCATTGAATGATCATATCTCTCAATTCAGACAGATCTGTGTTGGCGGTGACGTTTTAGTAGTAGTAGCAGTAGTAACAGATGTTTTTATGGTGGTGGTGGCTGTGATTGTATAGAGAAGAATACCAACCATAATCCCTTTGTAAGAAGATTTTCTATAATTCTCTCATTTTTTGATTTGTGTGTGTGTGTGTGTGTGTGTGTGTGTGTGTGTGTGTTTACGTATATATATATATATATATATATATATATATATATATATATATATATATATGTTTATCCCGGGTTCAATCGGGGGTAAATACATAGCAGAGTATAAATATTTAATTTAGAAATTACTTCTACAAGACTAAAACTGTTTCATTCGGGAGAAATCATCAGGGTTTCCTGATGATTTTTCCCGAATGAAACAGTTTTAGTCATGTAGAAGCCATTTTTATATATATATAGAAATGGCTTCTACATGACTGTAGAGTGCTACTTATCCGATATCTGCATTGCTTTATTGTACTACAATAAAACTCACCTCCTACATATATATATATATATATATATATATATATATATATATATATATATATATATATATATATATATATATGAAAGACGTAAATAAGAAAGTTATGAAAATTGACTTACTAAAATTTCACTCCAACTAATTAGTTTCTGTAAGGGGATAAATATGGTTACGGAGCGTATCCACAGAGAAACCTTACGTCATCAGGGAGTCTATTCTCAGCTAAGTTTGCAGGCAATGCGAGGACACTGGGAACTTATATAAAAATAATTCAGTGGATGGAAAAAAGCGAGCGGGGACTAGATTCCAAGACATTAAAAAATTCACTGCCTACTTGGTCAATGATTAACCTCAGTGTCACGTGATTGATTCTTTTGAATTTGCCACTTGACCAAGTAGGCAGTGAATTTTTCAATGTCTTGGAATCTAGTCCCCGCTCGCTTTTTTCCATCCACTGAATTATTTTTATATAAGTTCCCAGTGTCCTCGCATTGCCTGGAAACTTAGCTGAGAATAGACTCCCTGATGACGTAAGGTTTCTCTGTGGATACGCTCCGTAACCATATTTATCCCCTTACAGAAACTAATTAGTTGGAGTGAAATTTTAGTAAGTAAGTCAATTTTCATAACTTTCTTATTTACGTCTTTCATCATCCCCTTGCATAGAACCACAAAGTTACTAAGACAAAACATATATATTTGCTAGCATACGTATGCATCTGTATACATATGTTGGTAGATATACTAATTCTTTATATATATATATATATTTAGAGCCGTGATATTTCATCTACATAATATGGTTTCTAATTTAGGCACAAGGCCAGTAATTTGATGTGGAGGGAAACATTTGATAATATCGACCCCACTGTTTCATAGGTTGATGATAAAAATACGTATAACAGCGATTATGTATTCCACAAAATAAGGGAAATTCTAACCTAATTGCTTCTAGTTCATTGTTACACACGCACACACACACACACACTCACACACACACGCACACACAGACAGACACACACACACACATATATATTATAATAAGGAAAACGATGAAGTTTCGTTTATATGATTGTATTGTGCATCGATCTGTTACGGCGTTTCGCAGATGATTGGCTCAAGATCACCTATGGACCCGACTCCAGTATCGATCCGCTAATCAGGCCGACTAATGTTTTCTACTAGTTCTCATCCTTTAAATATAATTGACCTCTCTTGTTTCTTTTCTAGTAGTTTGCTTCCCGAAACGTCTGTCTTATGGATCCCTTTTCCCTTTTTTCTCTTCATCGGTGTAATCTTAGTATTTTTTTCTATTTTCTGTTGATAATTCAAGGGCACAATCTCATTTATTTTTTAATTTATTTTTCCTGTCCTTTTGTAATTCTCAACAAATTAAGTGGTTATTTGGGCCATGTTGTATTGCTGGTTACTTGCTGCCTTTTTGGAAGTAATTTCTAATTAAAAAAATAGCAACAAAAAATCTTATTGAATCAAGAGAAATACAAAGAAAGAAAGAAAGAAAGAAAGAAAGAGATCGAGAAAGAGGAAGAGGAAGAGAAAGAAAAAGTGAAAGAGAGAGAGAGAGAGAGAGAGAGAGAGAAAGAGAGAGAGAGAAAGAGAGATAGAAAGAGAGAGAGAGAAAGAAAGAGAGAGATAGATAGAGAGAGAGAGGGAGAGAGAGTGGGGAGGGAGGGAGGAAACAAGAGAAAGATAGATAGATAGATAGAGAGTAAAGCATGCAAAGGCAAAGAGAAAGATAGAAAGAAAGAATGAAAAAGAAAAAAGAAAAAAACAGGCTTGGAATGAAATTTTTTCGAATAAAAACGAGAAAAAAAAACGTGAATGGAAGCAATAAATATAATACGGCGGAATATAAACCATCAATTATATCGTTGTTTTGATAGATTGTTTATCTAAATATAAAGAACGTCAAGTCATATAGATATTACTGAAGACTGAAGTAAAACAAAAACCCCAGAAAACATAGTAAAAAGCAACAGTGAGAACAACTATAACAACAATAGCAACAACAACTACAGTAACATCAACACCAATACTACAATTACAGAAGCAATGATAAAATAAAATAATACAGTAACAGCAGCGACAGTAACAACTACAACATCAACATCATTAACAAATTGTACTACAGCAGCAACCACATCAAAAGCAACAAGAACCACCATTACCATTACCATCACCAACACCCTCCTCCTTACCCCAACCCATTACCCCAACCACAACAAAAACAAGAATAACATCTACTACACCAAATAACAACAAACAACACAAGCGATAAACGCTAACCAAGAATAAAATATAGTGACGTAATTATCGGCTGTTGGCGTTAAAATATAATTTCTGCTTTTTTTTTGTTTCCTATTTCACACTATAAGCCTAAAGCTTGAGGATATGAAACAAATAAAGCATCAGAACGAAGACAAAATGGTTGACATCAGTGGCTCTTCCCCGCTCCACAATATCGGGAGCAGCTTTGTAATCTACGCTCGTCTCGCGCAAGCGTAGATGGGTATAAAATTACTTTGTATCGAACAGTTTGGACGGAAGAAATATGTCGTGTAACTTAATTGTACCCTGATTGCAATGTTTTTATTATATATATATATATATATACACACACATATATACTGTATATATATAAACGAAATATATATATATATATATCGTTTAGAAAAGCGGTGACCCGGTAAAGTATAAAATACTGGAATACGGGGCGAGTAATGACACAACATTATACATGTATAGATATATATATGTATACACATACACAAACCACGAACACACACACATACATATATATATATATTCATATAAACGCATATGTGTGTGTATATATATATATATATATACACATATTTGTGTGTGTATATATATATATATATAAAATTTATTCTCTTAATCTAATGAAATTTTCCATTGTTTGATTTTATATATACGCAAGACAGAAGCTAACATAAAATACAAACCATACGCACGCACACTCACACACACACATAGACAGACATATATATATCATATATATATATATATATATATATATATATATATTTATATATCAAGACGTAAAGGATGACATTTTGTGGATCAACATTCACTGACGACATTCAGAAGATAGTTGGGGTTAACAGGTCGTATGGAGATACTGTTGATATTATAGAGACAACGGGTTAACAATGTAACTGAAACCTACGAAGATATCATATAGGCGGCGGAAAGGTGTATCAGTGTCGAAATACTTAAATGTAATATTGGCTTGATTTACAAAGAATTAATTGGCAATAAATAAAAGAGTGTCGGATGCCAACAGAAACGTTATACTTAGCTATTATTTCCATATGGCGCGAGAAGAGATAGGATTAACGTTTACCTATTAGGTTAGATCATCATCACATATCCTCTCTCTCGCCCCCCACCCATCAGTCTCTCTCTCTCTGCCTTATATACATACGTATATATATATATATATATTCATATATATATATGTATATTTATATTTATACATACATATATACACCTATCTATCTTTCTTTCTTCGTACACCCCCCTCTCTCTCTTTCTCTCTCTCTCTCTCTGTATATATATATATATATAGAGAGAGAGAGAGACGGGTGTAGAAAGAAAGAAAGATAGATAGGTGTATATATGTATGTATAAATACAAATATACATATATATATATGAATATATATATAAATATATATACATAAATATACATATATATCTACACATACACACACACACATATATATATATATATTAATACACATAAACATACACACACACAAACACATATATCTATACACACATATGTACTTACATATACGAGGTGTGTCAGAAAAGTTCCAGGACTGATGTCATAAAAGATTTATTTCAAACCCAAACTTCACACTAAGAGTTTTCTCCTTCAAAGTAACCCCCTGGAGTATGTAACTGTAATCTTAGCTCTCTGCAGCGATAAAACTTTTTTCTTCATAATTTTAATGAGCACAGAGCAACGAACAAACTTGAAGTTTCTGGTACGGTTGGGGAAAACATCGTCAGAAGCACTGGGATTGCTGCAGCAAGTGTATGGAGATGAGACGATATCACGCTCACGTGTTTTTGAGTTGTGCAAGATTACCCCAGGAGCGGTAGGCCCTCAACAACCAGGACTGAGGTCAACGTTGAGCGCGTCAAGCAGATGGTGCGTAGCGATCGTCGGCTGATTGTTCGACTGATGGCAAATGAGCTGGGCATGAATCGGGACAGCGTCTGGAAGATTCTCACTGAAGATTTGAACATGCGGAAAGTCTGCGCGAAGATGGTGCCAAAACTGCTGAACGATGACCAGAAGGGTCGTCGCATGCAAGTGTGCCAGGACATCCTCGAGCGTCTTGAAATCGAACCAGACTTGCTAGGGACAGTCATCACCGGTGATGAGTCATGGATCTTCGAGTACGACCCAGAGGGGACCCGTTTTGAAGACGTGGACGACATCAAAAAGGCCGTGACGAGGGAACTGCGGAGGATCCCGGAAGAATCCTTCCAGGAGTGCATGCAAGCGTGGCAGAAAAGGATGGAAAAGTGCATTAGCCTCCAGGGGGATTACTTTGAAGGAGACAACTCTTAGTGTGAAGTTTGGGTTTGAAATAAATATTTTGTGACATCAGTCTTGGAACTTTTCTGACACACCTCGTATACGTGTATCTAAATGTATCTATCGATCGATCCATCTATCTATGTCTATGTATGTATATATGTATATATGTCAGGTCACCAGTTGGTGCTACTGGTAACATGTATCCCAGTACAACCTGTCTCATGGTCAAGTCGTTGTCGACTAAACTGGCAACCCCACCAAGGTTTCTTGGTGAGGAGGGTGACTTTGGACATCCTGCAGGAATAAAAACAAAACCTGTCAAAGGGAAAAGGAGCTCTTAAGAGTCAATGGCCATCCAAAATCACCAGGAGAGATGACCTCTTAGCCTTTGTCAAGGCAGATTTCTAGGAGCAGGAAAACACCTGCAACCCTGATGGTATCCAATGATGTTGACTTGTTCTTCTTTTTGGTAAATATCATCTTGGTTAAGAGAGTGGGACTGGCTTTGTGCAGTGCCTTTGCTCACTATAAAAGCTTCATGGCACAGGCATTGCTTTATATCTGGAGATCTCTCTGCACTTGTCGTCACATGGTACCATGGGCCCAGCACTATGTGTCAATAATTGTCACAAGTGTAGTGTTTGTACCAGAGTTTTCAAGTCGCTGGCTGGACTAAAAAGTCACACTCGTTCAGCCCATCGGTAGGGGTTCTCCTCCATGGATATAAAGTAGTGGCCGTACTCGAAAACGAGTTGGCAGCCACCATGTATGTATGTATGTATGTATGTATGTATGTATGTATGTATGTATGTATGTATGTATGTATGTATGTATGTATGTACGTATGTATCTATGTCCTCTCACTTTGACTTTATTTTTTACCGGCCACTTTCTCGGTGGCAAGGTTGTAAAGAAATGAGAAATTTCGTCGTCATTTGTGTAAGCGTTAACTCTTTTAATCGTAAAAATGTTTTACAGATTTTGAAGGTTCCAGATATCACGGTCATTTGTAGCTTATGAATTAATGAGCTACGTTCTTTCACTACAAATCCAGACGCAGTTATATTTTGGTTCAGGTGGGTTGGTATATAACCTGTAGCTCTAATAATTGTTTCTACTTTTGGCACAAGGCCAGCAATTAACCAGTACGTTACTGGTACTTTTATTTTATCGACGCCGTAAGGATGAAAGGCAAAGTTAACCTCGGCGGGATTTGAACTCAGACCGTAAAGAGCCGTAACTATGCTGGAAAGCATGGCGTCCGACTCTCTACCGATACTGCCCTGGATCTGAAAACGCCCCATCAATGGTCCGTAGATATCCTTCTTCTCTTGAATTCTTTTTACGACATTGACTTCAAGTGGGTAGCTGGATTCTACAACAGAGCATCTTTTTAATATGTGGTCCCAAACAACAATATTAGGCGAGTTGTGCTTTAATTTGTTGGCAGTTTTTATTTTTAGGTTCTACCAATATTCCTTTCAGCTATCAGGCTCAACATATTCCTCCTTATTTGATTTTATTTTCGTCTTCCATAATGCATTCCAGGTAGTTCAAGCTATCACATCAGGCTTCATGGAGAGTTGGCAATAATGTGGCTAACATCGTCAATCTTTGTTTTGTACAGCTTACATGTATTGTCAACTGGTGAATTTCTGCTTTTGTTTAGTAGGTACTTGGTGGGATTTCTTTTTCCAGGATTGGTTGGAGATATCTTTCAAGTTAGGATGTTATGAACTTTTTGGAACCCCAGTTAGGCTTTTAGGATGGTTTATCCCCTCTATGGTCTGTGTTTTTTGTCTAAAGTACCCATGTACAGCCTTCTCAGTGAACTGGTCTATTTAAAAAATTTTGTTCGAGCATTTAGTAGTCTTCCAATGTTCTTCGTAGAGAGATTTGCGTCAGGTTTTATTTTATGTCTCTCCTCTAAATCAGTGGAGATCCTTTTTGACGCATAGAGTTACGGCACTTGCCATTCTGAGTTCAAATCCCGCCGAGGTTAACTTTGCCTTTCATCCTTACGGGGTTGATAAAATAAAGTACCAGTAATGTACTGGGTAATTTTCTGGCCTTGTGCCAATAGTAGAAACAAATATTATTATTTTCATCCTCATAAACCTGGGCAAGATAGCGGCTGACCTTTTCCTTCTGTTGAAGATGTTGCTTCAATGTTATTATCCGGGTCTCATATAATACATTAATTCATAAGCTACGTCGTTAAGTGAGAAATATAGCCTATTTACATCACCATGGATGTTAAAGTTTCCAGTAACACTGAGTAGCTTGCATGTCCTTATATCCCTCTCGCCCAGTTCTTACAATGACTAGTTCAGCAGGTCAAATGTTGGCATTAGGATGGGTACAGCAAAAGTATTATGGGCAATGTGCTTGTTGTTCGCCGAGAATTCTGATGACCATATTCTGAGGTATTCATTTCTGGTCTTCTTATTTATGGCTCCATCATATATGTGCAAAATACCTATAATTGTCACCTGATTAGTATTGGTAATAGTTGCGGTGGTAATGATAGTAGTAGTAATAGTAGCAGTAGTAGTAGTAGTAGTAATAGTAGTAGTAGTAGTAGTAGTAGTAGTAGTGGTAGTGGTAAGGATAGTATTAGCAGTATTAGCAGAAGCAGCAGTAGTAGCAGTAGTAGCAGTAGTAGCAGTGGTAGTAGTAGGAGCAATAGAAGTAATAGTCGTATTAGAAGTAGTAGTTGTAGTAGTGGTAGTAGTGGTGGTTGTGGTAATGGTAGTATTGGTAGTAGTGGTGGTGATGGTGATGTTAGCAGCAGTGAAGCCATATAAAATGGAGACACTATAAGAATGTAACAATAAAGTGTACATATTGTTATATGAACAGATTTGTAGTTCCCCTGTGATTGTCAACTGTGAACAGTATCTCATGATGATGATGATAGTAGTGGTGGTGGTAGTGGTAGTGGTGGTGGTGGTAGTGGTGGTGGTGGTAGTGGTGGTGGTAGTGGTAGTGGTGGTGGTGGTAGTGGTAGTGGTGGTAGTGGTGGTGGTAGTGGTAGTGGTGGTGGTGGTAGTGGTAGTGGTGGTAGTGGTGGTGGTAGTGGTGGTGGTGGTAGTGGTGGTGGTGGTAGTGGTGGTCGTAGTGGTAGTGGTGGTGGCGGTGGTGGTGGTTGTCGTCGTTGTCATGATGATGATGATGATAGTAGTGGTGGTGGTAGTGGTAGTGGTGGTGGTGGTAGTGGTGGTGGTGGTAGTGGTGGTGGTAGTGGTAGTGGTGGTGGTGGTGGTGGTGGTGGTAGTGGTGGTGGTGGTAGTGGTTGTGGTGGTAGTGGTAGTGGTAGTGGTGGTGGTGGTGGTGGTTGTCGTCGTTGTCATGATGATGATGATGATGGTGGTGATGGTGGTAGTGGTGGTGGTGGTGGTGGTGGTCGTCGTCGTCGTCGTTGTTGTTGTGATGATGGTGATGGTGATGATGGTGGTGGTGGTGGTGGTGGTCGTCGTTGTTGTTGTGATGATGGTGATGATGGTGGTGGTGGTCGTCGTCGTTGTTGTGATGATGGTGATGATGGTGGTGGTGGCAGTGGTGGTGGTCGTCGTTGTTGTTGTGATGATGGTGATGATGGTGGTGGTAGTGGTTGTCGTGATGGCGATGATGGTAATGATGTTGGCGATGGTCGTCGACGTTGTCGTCGCGATGGTGATGGCGGTGGTGGTGGTGGTGGTGGAAATAATGATAATGATGATTTTGTTGGTGGTGGTGCAGGTGGTGTTAGTAGAGGTAGTGGTGGTGATTGTGATAGAGGTAGTGGTATGTAGTGGATAGTGGAGGTGGTTGTGACAATGGTGGTGGTGAAAGTAGTGGAGCCGGTGCCGGAGTTTTCCCTTTCACATTTCATAACAATAAATCCTGTCCCTGGTTAGTGGCGTATCTTTAATAAAAGCTGACAAGATTTATGAATACCGAACTGTCTCCGTAATGGAATAACACCTTATTATCTCCTCGTATCGTTTATAAAATCTTTAGTTGTCTTTATAATTATGGCAAGTCCCAGGGTTAAAAAAGAAAGAAGGAAAAGAGAAAAAGGACAAAAAGAAAGCCAGAAAATTATAGAAAGGATGGATTAGTTATCCGACCGCCGGGACGTTGTTTAAAATAACAACTTTATAGCTAGCCAGCTTCCAGTTGGGCTTTACAGACAAATTACCGCTCTCCAACTCTACTTTAACTTTTAATTCCCTTCCTCACCCCTTTCTCTCTCTATCTATCTACATCACCTTCTCTCTCTCACCATCTCATTCTCTCTCACTCTCCTTCTACATTTATTTCTCTCTCTCTCTATCCCTTTCTCTACACCACATTCTCTCTCTCTCTCACTCCCTTTCTACATTTCTTTATTTCTCTCTCTCTCTACACCAAATCCCCTCTCTCTCCATCTTATTCTATCTCACTCTCCTTCGACATTTCTCTCCCCCCCCCCCCTCTCTATATTTCATTCTCTCTCTCTACATCTCATTCTCTCTCTCTACATTTCTTTCGTTTTCTCCCTGCATTTCATTTGTCCTCTCTCCCTATACATTTCTTTCTCCCTCTCTCTACATCTCTCTCTCTCTCTCTCTCTCTCTCTCTCTCTCTCTCTCTCTCTCTCTCTCTCTCTCTTTCTACATAACATTTTCTCTACATTTCTTTCTCTCTTCCCTATCTCACCCTCTGTTTCTTTTTACATTTCATTCTCTCTCTCCCTTTCTCCACATCCCATCCTCTTTCCCTTTCTTTATATCATCATATTCTCTCACCTCTCCCTCTCACTATATCTATTTCTCCTCTCTCTCTCTGTTGCTCTTTATCCAAACTTTCTTCTAAGCATAATCAACATCACCACACCCTCTAATACGACTTACCACGCTCATCCCAACAACACCACTCCTCTTCACTACTACTACTACTACTACTACTACTACTACTACTACTACTACTACTACTACTACTACTACTACTACTACTACTACTACTACCAGTGATCATTTCGGAACTCCACAGATCCAATGCAACCATCAACACCAAGAGCACTATAGGAAAATGCCTCTCTCCTCTCTCAGCACTTTTCAGCCTACAGGCACAAGCTCTGAGTGGGCCCACTCACACGGTCAATACTCGCTACATTCACCCAACTTTTACCAAATGTACTGGGGTGGGAATGGGGGAGGCAGTTTTTCTCTCGTCAGCCTCACCTTCCTTTCCAAATGAATTAAAAAAAGTCGATGAGAGTTTGGCTGAAGAGGAACCTGTCAGTCTTCAGTCCATTTACTGGCGTCCAGCACACGCCATCTTTCGCCATAGCCACCCAAAGAGTGGAAAACTGCCTGCCCTTCCTGGCTAAAGGAACTGCTTTCGTTCCTTCGTGTCTTAGAACATGCCTCAGCTTCGACAATGCAACCTTCGGATACCGTAGACTTATATGGTGAATGGTACAAAAACGAAGCGGTCGGTAAAAGGTTCGTATTTGTTATCTTCCACACCTCTATGTTATAAATAGCCGTGCCTATGTTTTGGGCCGAGATGGTGCGGTTAGTACAAGAGAACGTATAGCAGCATGCAGTATTTCAAATTAGAACGGGAGAAGTACTATGTCATCTGGGCACCTAAGGTTACCGCGGCTCAGGCTATCGACGGTAAACTAGCCACTTTAAGGTTCCCTCAGATGATGCCTTTCATTGCAGCTTGCCGAGGGAAGCGACCTCCACTATGGCAGCAAGAGAGAGGATGTAATCGAAATTCGTTGGTCATGGCTCCACAAAGTCCTTGCGTGGCTCACATACGCGGAGAACAAGGTGCATGACTTTTCTGATGCGGCTGTACTCAATTGCTTCTACTTTAGACACAAGGACACATTTTTGGGATAAGAGGAAAGTCGATTAAACCTTCACCAGTGCGTTACTGGTACTTTATTTTATCGACCTCGTAAAGATGGGAGGCAAATAAAATAAATAAATAAATAAATGAATAATTAAATAAATAAATAATAATAATAATAATAATAATAATGGTTTCTGATTTAGGCACAAGGCCTGCAATTTTGGGAAAGTCGATTCAATCGACCCCAGTTCATTACTGGTGCTTTATTTTATCGACCCTGTAAGGATGAAAGGCAAAGTTAACTTCGGCGGGATTTGAACTCAGACCGTAAAGGGCCATAACTATATGCTGCGAAGCATGGTGTTCGACGCTCTACCAATTCTGTCAATCCAATAATAACAACAACAATAATGATAAAAATGTAGATGATGATGATGATGGTAAAAAGGGTTTTCTGTTACATATCAGAAAGAAATACCTACGTAACGAAACTTTATACACATCGTCATTTACTATTACACATATCACCAGCAGCAGCAGCATAGCAGCAGCAGCAGCATAGCAGCAGCAGCAGCAGCAGCAGCATCAGCAGCAGCAGCACCACCACCACCACCACCACCACCAACACCACCAGTACTATCACCACAACTACCACCATCACCACAACCACCAGCACCACCACCAGCAGCACCGCCGTCACCAACAGACGCAGCAGCCGTACCACCACCATCATCAGTACTATCACCACAACTACCAGCGCTAGCACCAGTACTATCCCCAAACACCACCAGCACCACCGCCGTCACCAGCAGACGCAGTAGCAGCAGCACCACCACCACCACCAGCACCCACACTATCTTCATCATCATTATAATCATTATCATTACTTACATCATCAATTACACCATCATCATTATGGCTGCCCACCAATTTCCAACACAATTACCTCTCCCTCTACCATAACCACAG
>OZ024741.1:106730156-106732656 GCA_964016885.1 Eledone cirrhosa
ATTAGATCCGGGTTGAGCCGGTTGTTAAGTTAAGTTCCAAGGATGGAAGCCGTGTGAGATATATATATATATATCAATTTTAGTACAGCATTGACGAAGCTTTAGAACACGGCCAAGCTAGCGAATGCATAATCGGTCTGTAGCTTGAGCACTCAGATGAGGAAAGACCCCAGAGTAATAACATTATGTTCAGGCAGTTTAGAAAATCAGATATAGCGGTCGGCAGTCCAGCCGCATCACTAGAGCAACGAAAATACAGGACCCAGGAAAAGATTTTATACTGACCTGGACAGAGCGGTGAGGTTGAGTGCAAAATATATAACTTACATCGTATATCTACAATATACGTCATATAAAGCAAACAACATCAGCGCTAAGTTTCTGCAAATCCAAGATCGACAAATTCCGGTGGCAGGAGTCTGCAATATAATGGTTTTTGACGACAGAACATAGGATTTCCTTCTTCAGCAAGTCTTTCGTTCTTAGCCTGAGCGAGTATGTTGTAGCTTTAAATGTCGCCACAGACACGTGGTTTTCTCCAAGGGAGGTAACCCGCGCTTAGGCGGTGAATTCCAATATATATATATATATTGCGGCTACAACTTCGATTCACACCCTATATATATATATATATATATATATATATATATATATATATATTTGTTTATACACACACACACACACATATATATGTGTGCGTGCGCGCGCGCGTTTGTGTAAATATCACGTGATTAGAATCCGGCGGTAGAATTTGAAAATTGAATTGAATTAGTAACTTGGCCTTTTTTAAATTTAATTCAGAAATTCAGGAATAATCTAATAATAACAGACAGTATAATCTCTTAGAATAGAAAAAGTGTGCATTAGCACAATATTTAAATTCTCTCTCTATATATTTTCTCAACAGAAAATCTGAAATTCTTTCTTCATGCCTACATAAATGTTCTCAAAACTTCTATTATACTAAATTAAAAAAAAACAAACTTAACCATCTAAAACTTTACTAGTCTTCAAATGATACAACGCAAAAATCTAAAAATAAAAAAGTAACCAATACCTATAAGGATTTTACCAATTAAAATAAACAAGAGAAATACTAACACTCTTCTATTGATACATTAGGTAAACATAAGTGTGGTTTTAGTTATGAGTATCTGTGTAAATATGTGTTAATGTAGATGTACATAGTTATGTTTTTTTGCACATGTGTGTATGTATATATATGAGATTAGAAGAATTACTTTATACTTCTCTTATTTAGATTTTCTTATGTCTATATGTATATGTGTATCTATGTATGTATACGCATATATTTTTATATGTATAGATACATATGCTTATTCCAGTAATATATATGAGAAGATAGGTGTATGAATCAGTTATATGAATATGTTATATTCTCTTGTATATATATATATATATATATATATAACGAAGGAAATGTGGTAAGGAACCAGGTGGACCATAACGCACCAAAGTACTCAATACTTGAGGTAGTAGAGTGGGTAATAGGAACCAGTAAGACCCCGACAGCTGAGCTCAAGCCGTTTCGACGGCTAATTCTACAGAATTAGCCGTCGAAACGGCTTGAGCTCAGCTGTCGGGGTCTTACTGGTTCCTATATATATATATATATATATATATATATATATATATATATATATATATATATATATATATATATAAAATAAAATAAAATAAATAAGTCAAATGTTTAAAATTTGGCTTCGTTTATTACTGCTATATATATTTCGGTGACAGCCATCTTTGGCTGTGACCTCTTCAGGCAGTCCGAATTAGTGTGGTAGAGACGAGTACACATGTTGTTGAGGTGTTTAACGTTGTCAATACTCTGATATGCCCAGTTGGGTTGTTATTTCACTGAGGAACTGGAATCATATGAATTCAAACAAACGAATTTCAGCGTCAAAGGGCCTCTTCTCCCCTCATTGGTCAGTTGTTAGAACATTCCTCAGTCAAAAGTCTATAGAAATTCGTTCTGAGGCAAGCCAATCTATAGTTGTTATTCTTGTTATTGTTAGGTATATCTGACCTCTATTCTTGTGTTGGTAGTGGTGTTATTGTTGGAGTCAGCTAAAAAAAAAAGTGATGAAGTGGTAGAAGGAATAAGATGGTAAAGGAACAAAATAAAATAAAATAATCGAATAAAATGTGTGTGTGTGTTATACCCATCTCAATGTTATAAAGATTTGTAAGGTCAAACTTCCCATTGGTCAGTTTTGAGAGTATTCCTCAGTCCAAAGTCTATAGAAATCCTTTCTGGGGTGAGGCTCCCTGTAGTGTTTGTGTTTGCTATAGCAAACACAAACACTACAGGGAGCCTCACCCCATTTATTTTGTTTGATCCTCTGCACGGTCCTTGTCTTGGCCGTCAGGCGCAGCAGGTCAAACAAGGAGCCGTCCAGTCTGTATCGCAGATACACTCCATGCTCGAGGTCCCTGACGGCATGATTGAGCACGCAGGTGAAGGACAGGTTGA
>OZ024741.1:106735156-106772656 GCA_964016885.1 Eledone cirrhosa
TATCTATATATATGTGTGTATGTGTGTGTGTATCCCGGGTTTAATCGGGGGGTAACCACAGTAAGTAAGGTACCCAATACATACCAGAGTATAAATGTTTACAGGACTAGAACTGTTTCATTCAAAGGAAATCAACAGGGATATATATATATATATATATATATATATATATATATATATATATATATGTATATATAAATGGAAAAGAATGAAACGAAATTTCATTTCTCACTCTTAGTACGGCTGATACTTAAATGTAAGTATGTATACGTACATACATATATGTATACAGACGTACAGTAGTATGTATATATATACATACATGCACACATATATATATATATACGTATGGGTTTACCGAACATTTATTTTAATGTTCGGTTTGTTTGTAAACAAACAGCCCGAATTACGCCGTACAGTGTTCGGCAATCTTCGTCGCCTCTTTGTTCAACACTGACACAGGAACGATGTACTAGTTTCAAGCTTATTAGCTATCGTCAGCATCGTATACCTTCCTGTCAGATGATTGAACGTTTGAAAGTATATACTTTCCTTATGCATATTAACGGCTGAGCAGCCTAATTTGCATATGGAGTGAGTTAGTTGGCCGGGCGTACCGAAAACGATAAATGGAAAAGAATGAAACGAAATTTCATTTCTCACTCTTAGTACGGCTGATACTTATGACATTTACCTAGTATTTCTCTTAGCCTGTAGAAATTGACTAGACAAATAGTTAACTACACGGAATTAGGTACAAAATTGAAGTTAGAAGAAAAAATGCACATAAATATTACCAAAATTCTCATCGTCTCTACCAACCGGTGGTTTCGTTCCACTTTTTGGATATATCCGGTCTTGGATAAATCCACGAGGCTTGGAACTCACCAGGAGATATCCCAGACTGGACTAAGGTTCTTCTACCATGATCCCGCCAGAAATGAATTCAAAATTGCTAAGAACCATCACGTGGCCAGTGGTCAAGGCAGAAAGTTTGTGATTGGTGCCTGTCGACGAGTAAGCTGGTTGCTAGAAAGCGCAGCCGAATACTGCCTAAAGTTATACTTTGTTATACTTTGGGAAGGTCATGTTGCCAATAAGAAACACACGCACCATGATCCTCCCAAAGTATAACAATATCGGTTTCAACACACGATTTCAGATAAAGAATCTTGCTAAACAAATTCAGAAACGAAATTAAATAATTATTAATCATATATATATATATATATATATATATATATATATATATATATATATATATATAAATGAAGTTAATATGCCCACGGGTACTAAGTACCCCTGGAAATATATAGGTTGTCTATGATATAGGGTTGTTCAGTGGTATTAATTTGACATACCAGAACTATTACCCGTGGGCATATTAACTTCATTTAATATTCTCCGTTATGTAGAGAACAAATCTGTTGTTCTATTTGGCTGCTATTTTTAGTGGCGGTGTAGACAACACGTCTATGTTTCCTTCCGCTTTTGCTACGGACTGGTTCAAGTATAGGTCAAATTTTGGCCTCATTCGATCCTGTACTAGCTAGCAGATGGCAATATATTTTGCCGTTCCTGGGACTTTTTGTCCTAGGAAAGGAAAATGCTCTCTGATGAACTTCACTTTTCCATTGGAGGTCCCTTGGATTTCCAATGTTTTGTGAAGCGAAACCGATCGGTAAAAGCACTGGAGTGGGTAAATATTTAAATTATATTTTTTAATTTATTTAAAAAAATTGTTTGAATTTTGCTTGTTCTGCTTATCTCAATATATATATATATATATATATATATATATATATATATATATATATATATAGGAAAATGTTTAACCCCCGACGGCAGTGCGTTATGGTCCATCTGGTTCCTTACAACACTTCCTTCGTTATATATATATATATATATATATATATATATATATATATATGTATATATATATATATATATATATATAATGGAAAACGAAGAATCAGTGATGCATCGGAACTCAATTTAATATGTATTACAATTGTTTCCCCGGCGAACAGCTCGGGGTGCGACCTGTTTGTGGATCGAACCTGACTCTGGATTCGCAGGTTCGATCCACAAACAGGTCTCACGTCGAGCTGTTCGTCGGGGAAACAATTGTAATACGTATTAAATTGAGTTCCGATGCATCTCCGATTCTTCGTTTTCCATTTTATCATACTCTGCTCCGTAGGAGCATAGAGTGCTCAACCGGCATACCGCCTATGGACGCATCTTAGCTACCATAAAACATATATATATATATATATATATATATATATATATACATACACACACATATATAGATATATTTTACATAGATCAATAATTGAAGGGACATACGGGGAACTACCCCCCAGAAACGATCGTAAAATAATGAGTTTTACTATAAATTAACCGTTTTGTGTTTAATTTCATTGTTCTAATATTTCTATATATATATAAACGGAAAAAATGAAACGAAATTTCATTTCCCACTCTTAGTACGGCTGTTACTTAAATATAAGTATATACACGTACATACATATATGTATACAGACGTACAGTAGTATGTATATATATATATACATACATGCACACATATATATATGTACGTATGGATCCACCGAACATTTATTATAATGCTCGGTGTGTTTGTAAACATCGGTGAATCCATACGTACATATATGTATATATATATATATATATATATATATATATATATATATATATATATATATATATATATATATATATATATATATATATATATATATATGTATGAGCTAACTCACTCGATATATTCAAATTAGGCTGTTCAGCCGTTAATATGCATAAGGAAAGTATATACTTTCAGACGTTCAATCATCTGACAGGAAGGTATACGATACTCACGATAGCTAATAAGCTTGAAACTAGTACATCGTTCCTGTGTCAGTGTTGAACAAAAAGCTGACGGCGGTTGCCTCAACACTGTACGGTTTAATTCGAGCTGTTTGTTTACAAACAAACCGAACATTATAATAAATGTTCGGTAAACACATACATACATATATATATATGTGTGCATGTATGTATATATATATACATACTACTGTACGTCTGTATACATATATGTATGTACGTGTACATACTTATATTTAAGTAACAGCCGTACTAAGAGTGGGAAATGAAATTTCGTTTCATTTTTTCCGTTTATCGTTTTCGGTGCACCCGGCCGATTAACCCACTCGATATGCAAATTGGGCTACTCAGCCGTTAATATGCATAAGGTAAGTATATACGTTCAACAATCTGGCAGGAAGGTATACGTTGCTGACGATAGCTAATAAGCTTGAAACTAGTAGAGCGTTCCTTTGTCAGTGCTGAACAAACGAGCAACGATGGTTGCTGGACACTATGGCTTAATACGGGATGTTTGTTTACAAACACACCGAGCATTATAATAAATGTTCGGTGAATCCATACGTACATATATACATGTGTGCATGTATGTATATATATATATACATACTACTGTACGTCTGTATACATATATGTATGTACGTGTACATTATACCTGTGATTGTATGTCTGTAGATGTATTAATAGTTAAGTAAATAGATATACAGTATACACGAATAGATTGATAGAGAAATGATAAGGTGAGAGTGGAAAAAAGAAACCAGCAAATATTCTGTGTATTTCTATTTGTACACATATGTGTATGTATCTAGTCATGACTTTGTGTGCGCGCGTGTGTGTTTATGTATGCGTGAGTGTGTGTGTTTGTGTATTTCTGTGTAAGTGCGTGTGTCACCTTATGTCAATGTGTATCTGTGTATGTATGTGGTGCATGTATACGTGTGTATGCGTCTGTATCAGTGTGTGCATATATGTGTATGTGTGTGTGTGTATGAATGTGTGTGTGTATGTATGCATGTGCATGTGTGTGTGTGCAGGTAGGTGTATGTGTTTGCATGTATGCGTGTGTATGTGTGTGTGCATATGTGTATGCGTATATGTGTGTGTCTGTATGTATGTGTGTATGTCTGTGTGTGTGTGTGCATCTGTGTGAGTGTGTATGTGTCTGTATGTATGTGTGTGTCTGTATGCGTGTGTATGTGTGTGTGTGTGCATCTCTGTGTGTGTATGTGTGCGTGTGTATGTGTATTTGTGTGTGCATGTGTATGTGTGTGTGTGTGCATGTGTATGTGTGTGTGTGTGTGTGTGTGTATGTGTGTGTGTGTGTGTGTGTGTGTGTGTGTGTGTGAATGTCTGAAACACTATAGGACTTGTATGAAAGAAATTAAAAAACGTGTGAAGTAGTCACATGTGTGATGTAGACAGATGTGTGAAGTTAATTCGTTTAATGCTGAAATCCAAACGATTGACCAGGTAAAAAACAAAGAAAAGCAACAAAAACAAACTAATAAACAAAACAACATATTCAAAGATACTAAAGAAAAGATAACTTATCAGATATTTAGTTTAAAACACATTTTATATACTTTTTGTGTATTTCATTGAATGTTTGTTGGTTCCCCTTCACTGTACAGCGTTTTCTTCCGGTTTATTAACTTCATTTTTAGATTTGGATCATTTCCGGTATTATAACGGATGTTACATTTGTTTTAAATTCTAAAGACCTTTGAAAGGCTTTAAAGATATACTGTATGTCGGTCACTGATCTCTGGTATGATGGTAGTGGTTGGAAATGAGGATAATGATGCTGATGATAGATCCTTTGTTGGTGAAGATGGTGAACGTTTAGTTGTTTGTTTAGTTGAACAAAATGTGACAACCAATACCTCAGGTACTTCGCCCGACACTTTAACTATTCTGTCAATTGCCTGCCCTTAATTGTTACATAATATATATTTTTAATTTAGGCACGGGGCCGGCATCAATTTTTTGGGGGTGGGGTGGGGTGGTGGGAAGTTGATTAAATCATCCCCAGTATTTGACTGGTACTTTATTTTATGGACCCCGAAAGGATCAAAGGTAAAGTTGACCCCAGTGGGATTTGAACTCAGAAAGCTGACAGTCGGAGAAAACAGATGTTGGCATTTTGCCAAATGTTCTGACGTATCTATCTTCCACCTGTATTCTCAGTTCAAATTATGTCACAGTTAATAGGAATCTCATTTTATTCTGAATTGTCCATAAAATAAGTAGCAGTAATATACTGCTGCTGGGACATTCAATTATGCCACTTTCTCCTTAAAGTAAACAGTAGCTGAGATAAAGTACACAGCAAAGAAAGTTAACTACACACATGAGTGAGCCCTGTGAGTTCGAATGTCCCTTATAACCCGTCTTCCTCGCTATCCTCTAACGTACCTATTTCTCTATTCCGTTCACTGGGACTATGCAGTGGTATGGACTTGAGGTTTTGCAAGTCAGTGAGCGCTCTCTCTCATTGTGCAGGCATATATCATTGTAGTAGCAATGGCGACAGTCGGTGCCTTTCCAATACATACACATATATACATTTCCATTGATTTTTCTCTCAATCCTAACAATGACAAATTTATCAAGGAACTATGTCACTGATAAACACACAGAAAATATATGTATATATACATATATACATTGATATTTTCGTTTTGTCTGATTAACAAGTCCGGTGAGTAGTTTAGGATTGGAGTCGGGTTTATGAAACTAAAATAGAACCTGGGGCACCCATCTGTGAAACGTTCGCAACTCAACTGATTCAATAAAAACCTAAATGTGAAAACTCGTTTTGTTCTTAATATATACACTCTGTTATAACATTGTGCTAATATAGCTACCTTCCTCGGTAAACCACAAATTTACTGAATTATCTAACACACACACACACACACCCACCCACCCACACACACCCACCAACACACCCACCAACACACACGCACGCACGCACACACACACACACACACACACACACACACACACACACACACACACACACACACACACACACACACACACACACACACACAAACATACGCACATAGGCTGGTTATGTCATCAGAATGAGTGACAAAAGAATACCAAAAGTCCTCATGTACAGCAAGTTTCATTGTGGATATAGAAATATTGGACGACCATGGCCTAGGTACAAAAATAAGTTGAAGAGTAATTTTTCTGCAACCAATATACTTTATGAGGCATTTGTGCAAGTGGCCTTGCAGCGGGAAAACTGGAGATATGTGTGTTATAACGGGATCAGGAACTTCGAGTCCGGTTGTATGCATAGAATACAAGAAACAAGAGGGAGGAGAAAAGCATTATCAAACATACCAGCGACATTATCCAGTAAACCTCACCCTTGCACGATCTGTTGACTTGTTGGCAAATCCTTGGCAAGTATAAAATATATGTCCAATATAAACAACTAAACAGATGAACTGGATAGGTTGTCGAAGTCGACAGGAGAGTCCATCGTATATATATATATATATATATATATATATATATATATATATATATATATATATATATATACACAATGATATTAAATAAATGGAAACTATATTTATAAAACCATATTTATTTTATTATATACATTTCAAGGGTACCAACAGACTTTCTTCAGATAAAATACAACATTTGTTTTATAAATAGAGACATACCCATGAAAATCATACCTGATCAGTTGGATAACAAATTTTGTATTTCATCTGAAGAAAGCGTACCAAAGTCTTTTGGTACCCTTGAAATATATATAATAAAATAAATATGGTTTTATGAATATAGTTTCCATTTATTTAATATCAATGCATATTTACTCCAGGACTTGTTGAGTGCTCTAAATCAGTTATAAACATTTATACTTATATTTGTCGGATTTCCAACAAATTAAATACCCCTTCTACTTATATATATATATATATATATATATATATATATATATATATATGTAAACAGCATTAACATTTTTATCTATAAATTAGCTGATGAACCAAATAAATTGATGAATTTGATGAAAGAATTGGTATTAAAAAACTGAATTGATAGAACAAATATTCTCGGAAGGCTTATCTTGGGATAGCGAATGTGCAGATGGTGATGGTGATGATGATGATGGTGGTGGTGATGGTGGTAGTGGTAGATGTTATGTTGGAGTGATGGTGGTGGTAGATGTGATTGTGAAGTGATAATCATGGTGGCGATGACGGTGTTGGTAGCTACTGTGGTTGGGATGGTTTGAGGGGGTGATGGTGGTGATGGTGGTGATAGGGCGATGGTGATGGTGGTAACAGTGGTGATGATGGTAGATGTTATGTTGGAGTGATAGTGGTGATAGTAGATATGATGGTAGAGTGATAGTTATGGAGGCGATGCCGGTGATGGTAGCTACGGTGGTTGGGATGGTGTTGCTGGTGACGGTAGTGATAGTGGGGAGGATGGAGGTGGTAATGGCGGTGGTGTTGTCAGAAGGAATCAGTTGAAACACCATTAAGAGGTAAATAGCAGCTAATGGCTTCCCTTAAAAGTTCTCAATACACACTCTTAGTGAAACGACCTCGTTGACAAAGGTAGATAACAGTTTAATCTGATTATAAACTGTTATCTATTAGAGAGATTTCGTTGGTCCAATAGTCATTTGGTTGGTTGTTGTTTAGCTGGCTGGTTGTTTTGTTCTTACTGTTGTTGTTGTTGTGGCTGTTGCTGTTATGGTTGCTGTTGTTGCTTTGCTGGTTGGTTGATTTTTAGGGTTTGTTGTTATTTTATTTGGCTGGCTGGCTAGTTGATTTATAGGGTTTATAGGGTTTATTTTTTGCTGTTGCTGTTGCGGTTGTTGGTGTTGTTGTGGTTGTTGTTATTGGTATTTTATATTGTGGGTGTTGCTGTTGATGTTGCTTTGCTGGTTGATTCGTTTGTAGGCTTGTTGTTACTGTTACTGTTGTTGTGGTAGTAGTAGTAGTAGTAGTAGTAATAGTAGTAGTAGTAGTAGTAGTAGTAGTAGTAGTAGTAGTAGTAGTTGTAGTTGTTGTTGTTGTTGCTGTTACTATGTTGTTTTTTGTGTTGTTTCCTTAGTTGTTAATCTGTTATCAACAAGTTTATATAAATGTTTCTTTATCTTTCGATCTTGTTCTTTTGTAAGCTGGGGCAGAAATGTCACAGATTGTGGAAGTTCGTTTACTCTTTAATGAATAGAGTTTGTTTATGTTTGTTTGTTTTTATTATTTTTTGTTAGTCTTTGCTGCCAGGTGTCGTGGCGTACACAGGTAACTAATTAAACAAAATTGTATCCTGTAGTCTCTCTTGCATATTTGCGGAACACCGTAGCTGATTGTAACGTTGATGAGGGACCATGACACACTATTTCCTCTTGATGATCGTCACGAAGATTCTCTGTTTCTTCATGAGTTGAAGTTGATGTTGTTAAACTCCAGGACAGCCACGACCCAGTAAACTTATTACCAGAAGAATTTCCTCGTATCTATCCGATATACTTGTTCAGACATTGTGCATGCGATGTGCCATTCATTTTAAAGATAGCAAGGTGTGTTATGACTGAAATTTCGTTGCTATTTCTAACAGGAAGGTTTATTAATATGTTCTCCATATCCCGTATTATAAATAATTGAAGATAATCTTTATTTAGACTTCATAAAACGCAATGAAACGTGAGATAACAAAGGAAGATAAATAAAGGCAAGCACCATATTTTGAAAAAAATACTGCAAGATGTCGTGTTGGACGTTATAACAATTCCACCAATCTATCGATCGCTCTGTCACTTAGTCGACTTTTCCTTTTTTACTTAGAAAATGTTTGTTTTCAGATATACACTACAAAAACAAGGCAACAACAAAGCCATGAAACAAACAAAAAAGAAGTTATCACCATCCACACCCTTTGTTGAACATCATAGTTCAATTACTACGGACAAGTTAGTGAAAGCGTTGCCACACACACAATAAAACAATAACCCGCCCCCCGTAAAATAACAGCCAGCTGTATCTGCTGCATCAGCCATTCCACCTTACAGAGCATATTTCTCAGGCGTGATGCCCTTAACTCGATTTGGTGGAAGAAAACTGCAGTTCGGGACTGAAATTACAGAAGATTTTAACAGCGATAGATAAAAAAATGGAATCTGTCCATTAGTCTTACCTAGAACGTGTTTGATCTTCATGTTTGCTGAACCAGAGCATCACCTTTTCATCACTAAAGGTTCCAACTGTCATAACAACAAACGCACTATCCCACCCATACCACCACCACCACCACCACCACCACCACCACCACCACCACCACCACCACCACCACCAACAACAACAACAACCAGAATAACAACTACAGTATCAATAAGAACAATATCCTGCAACAACAACACTTATTTTCGATTTTGAGATTGAAAATTCCACCAAAATCTCTTCATGACATCGAAAGCGATGTAGAGGACATGACATATTAGCTGAAGATAGGAAAAAATACAAGAGCGAGGAGACGGGGGGAAGGTAGACGAGGTAGGAGAAGCATACGAAGAAGTAGAAGGAAGAAGAGAAAGGACTGGAAGGAATAAAAAGAAGGACTGGAAGGAAGAAGAATGTAAAAGAGAAAGGACTGGAAGGAAAAAGCTGAAATGAACAAGCAGGGAAGGCAGAAGAAAAAGGAAAAGAAAGAAAGGAAGAAGAAGAAAAAGAAGAAAGGCAGAAGAAATGTAGATACCAACTCAAAGAAAGAGAAGAAAAAGACGAAGACAAAAAAGAAAAAAGAAGAAGAAGAAGAAGAAGAAGAAGAAGAAGAAGAAGAAGAAGAAGAAGAAGAAGAAGAAGAAGAAGAAGAATTCGTTGATTTATTGTTAAAAGTTCTGTGTTGCTGGGAAGATGGACGCCGGAGAGTTCAAATTGATAAGCTAATTACAGTTGATAGAATGTGTTATTTTCTTCGGAGATTGCTTGGCCATGATTGAACGGCATCCAGGCCAACCATCAACTTATAGCCTGGTGTTACATTGCTGATTCAAGGGCAGATAACTGAATAAATTTATGTAAATGAAACACGCTGGAAACCCAACGTTCCAGAGCTTGTTAGGACGTTTGTATATATAAGGCGTCTCAATACGTGCGACAAGTCATTTATATTCTAACGCGCCATCTCCCGGGGGCGTACAGAAGGATTTAGCATGGCTTTCACTCTATGGCGCTTTATATGTAGCTTCGTTATTCATAATATTGTTTTTAACTTGATTGTATTCTTGTTGTTGATGTCGCTGTTGGTATTAAAATTGTTTTCGTTGTTGTTGTTTATGTTGTTGCTATTTTTGTTGTTGTTATTGATGTTCATCTTATTGTTGTTGTTGTTATTGTTGTAGCAAATGTTATTGTATTTATTTCATTTGATTTCATTTCATTTCAATTCAATGTGCTGAGAAGAGACGATGAGATTACGAGCGAACAGATATATGTGTGTGTGAGTGAGTGAAATAGAGAGAGAGAGAGCGAGAGAGAGAGAGAGAGAGAGAGAGAGAGAGAGAAAGGGAGAGAGAGAGAGAGAGAGAAAGGAGCAATAGGAAATGTCTTTACATTAACAGTTACAATATAACAGTAGTTGTAATGGCAGCAGATGTACAACAGATACAAAGGCCAATAAAAAAAAACACAAAAAAAAACACAAAAAGCGTGATTTTTTTGTTTTCTTTTTTTTGGCAGACGTATCAAACTATCTCGTACAGATAGATCGACCTACAACAACAACAAATAGGTAATTTTCAGTAATTTATTAAACAGGAAATTTATACAAAACAAATAAAAATTACCACATAAATATGCTTCATTATATTTTTTGTTCTTCCTGTAAAACAAAAAGAGATAATACCAACATAACAAAAGAAGGTATCTGGGGGACAAAAAACACCAATTTTGCTGTTGTAGTGTTGTTGCTGTTTGACTATAGGTCAACTTTGACCTATGATCAATGGTATTCCATCCACGACCACCCTACCTTGTTTTCAGGCAGAGTGAGTCCAGCTAAGACTTCAATTTCAGATATGTCCTTCCCTTTTGTTATTTTTAAGACACTAAGGTGATATGTGATATAGGCTTGGCTGCCATTTTTAGCAAGTTGAATAATCACCTAGAGGTAGTGCCGGTGGGACTCGTTTGTAACAGATAGGCATACGAACAATACGAACAATAGAACAACAATAGAACAACACAACATTACAACAAGAATATCTCATAGTTAAGTCATTTATAGTAATTTATTAAACAGGAAATTTATACAACAAACATATATAAAACAAATACCCATAAATATAAACGATACTTTCTGTTTGTTTTTCGTTTCTCTTCGTTTAGTTTATTTATTCCATTCATTATTTTCTTCCCGGACGAAAAAAATATGACACACACACACACACACACACACACGCGCGCTCTCTCTTTCTCTTTTTTTCTCTCTTTCTCTTTCAATTTCTCTCTCTCTCTCACACACACATATATAAAGAGAAGTGACGGCAGGATAACTATGTATAAAGCTGAACCAATTCACAAAAGAAACGGTAATTACAGAGAAGAAATCCATTTCCCTAGCCATATGGCTAAATTCATCGGTACGTTGCAAGCTCATATGTGTGCAGTTTGGTTTAATGCATAATTGAAGTAATTCGCTGGATAAATGTTTAAGATAAGGAATTATCGATCAGTGAATTGCATGCCTAAATCTATGGACAAAAACATAACAAATACACAAATAATAAACAAAAAAACAAACAAACAAAAAACAACATTTGTATGAATGAACAACTATAGCTTTATGTATGCATTAATATGTGTGTGTGTGTGTGTGTGTGTGTGTGTGTGTGTGTGTGTGTGTGTGTGTGTGTGTGTGTGTGTGTAGCATATAGACAAACACATATACACACATAGATACAAGTATACATATATATATATATATATATATATACAAAGAGACTTATATCTGTGTATAATATACCAATGAACATGTGTCTATATTTGTATATATGTGATCTTATTTGAGTATTGAACACATCTTGGTTGTGGTAAGGGTGGGGAAGATTAATACATTAACAGTAAGTGTGTATACATTGCTGTGTATGTATGTGTGTATATATCACTGTGTATGTAGATGTGTGTACCTCCATGTGTATGTAGACTAGGTGTGTATTTATCTTTCCTTATGTACGTAGGTGTGTGTGTATATATATATATATATATATATATATATATATATACATACATATACATCGAAGTGTGCATACCTCTCCCCGTGTATCTAGGTGTGTATACCTCTCCTTTTGCATGTATGTGTGTATGGATATCTCCCTGTTTATGTGGATGTGTATATTTCTCTCTGTATATGTCTGTGTGTATGCCTCTCTCTTTGTATCTAGACGCGTATGTACCCCTCCCTGTGTATGTAAGTGTATATACATTATTGCGCAGTTCTTTGAGGACATGTCTTTTAACAGCTCTAAACTTTTTCTAACTTATTCTGTTTATTATTTCATTCCAGACAAATGATGACAGACATAATGCTAACCCAGCAAATGAAACAGCATGCTCTATTCGTTATTTTAAAGGCGGGACATAGTGATTTAGAGCGCGCTCGCTAGAGTAGCAGCAGTAGGTAAACGTAAAACGCCCGGTAAGTGTCCTAATACCATCAGAACACTGAAATGTGTACGAAACGTACAGGAAATTATCGATAAGAACCGCAGAAAACAAATTAGCGCCATTGCTAAGAAGCTTAAGGTTTCAAGGCAAGCTATCGGAAGAATGGTGCAGGAGAACCTTCGATTTAAGTTATATGGAGTGCGGTGAGGCCAATTCATGTCTGCAAAGTCAAAGATAACTCTGATCCGCTCAAAGCGCTTGTTGAGCAAGTCGAAACATCAAAAACCTAGAATACTTTTTTTTCTCTGATGAGAAAAACTTTGATCAAGACGAAAAAGCCAACCGAAACAATGACAGATGCTTATGTAAAGACTCTAAAGATATTTCAACGCCAACTGTAACGGTTCAGGGAGTCGTGAGCAACGAGGAAGGTGTTATGCTTCCACTTCTTTCGTCGGGGTTTAAGGTTCAATGTCACTGACTATAAGGAGGTGTTAGAGAATGTTGTCAGGCCTTGGATAGAGAAGGTGAGCAAAAGATGATCATACATCTATCAAAAAGACTCTGCGTCGTCTCACAAGGCCAAAATGACCCAATAATGGATGAGTTACAATCTCCACGACCCAGTCACCCCAAATACATGGCCTCATAGCTCTCCAGATTTGAATCCGTTAGACTACTACATATGGGACGTTGTCGAGAGGAAGTCAATCAACGCCGCCATGACCGCACAATGAGAAAAATAGATAAAGCTCATTTGATTCGGGCATGCCAACATTTCAACCTCGTATTGAAGAAGTCATCGATGACAACGGTAGATTCATTGAGTACCATTGAGTACATGTATCAAGAAGAGTCTCAAAATTATTATGCCAATTTTTTCTCTTTTATGACTTTAGCACCTTTTACTAAACTCATGCAAATGTCCTCAAAGAACCGAGCAGCCCTGTACTTCTCCCTGTGTATCTAGGTGTGCACAATTCTCTCCCTCTCTGTAGCTAGGTGTGCATGATTCTCGTTCTGTGTATCTAGGTGTGTATGTATACCTATGTATCTAGATGTGAGTATGCCGCCCTCTCTCTCTCTCTCTGACTGTATGTACCACTCCCTATATCTTTAGCCTTTCCGTGTTTCTGTGCGCATGACACGAATAAATAGAGAGAAAGAGTAAAGGAGAGTGAGCAATACGTACAATGGATTAGCAAGTAAGGGAGAGAGAGAGAGTGAGAGTGAGTAAGAGTAAGAGAAAGAGGGAGAGAGAAAGTGAGAGAGAAGGAGAAGGAATAAGAAAGAAAGAGAGAGAGAGAGAGAGAGAGAGAGAGAGAGCGAGTAAGAGGGATATAGAGAAGGAGAGTAAAAAGGAAAGTGGATGTAAGTATCAAATACAAGATGCAAGGTTAAACTGAAAAAGAAACAGAGAGAGGGTGTGTGTATGTGTGTGTGTGTGTGAGAGAGAGAGAGGAGAGAGAAAGAGGAGAGAGAGGGAGGAGATGGAGAGAGAGAGAGAGAGAGAGGAGAGAGATAGAGGAGAGAGAGAGAGAGGGAGAGTAAAAGTGGGTGAAAGAGAACCAGAAGCAAAGGGCAAAAGTCCCATATGATTAAGGGATTATATTGTGTAGTTGAGCTTAATCCTCTGTATAAATCCCCTTGAGTGAGGGAGAGTGTGTAGTTAGACATTTCAGCAATGGAATACAATTGCTGATCATTATTTATTCTCATTAGGTGGATTGGCAGTATCGGTAGAGGGTCGGTAGATTGGCAGTATCGGTAGAGGTTCGGACGCCATGCTTTGACGTATAGAGTTACGGCTCTTGCCATTCTGAGTTCAAATCCCGCTGAGGTTAACTTTGCCTTTCATCCTTACGAGGTCGATAAAATAAAGTGCCAGTAATGCACTGGGTAATTGCTGGCCTTGTGCCCAAAGTAGAAACAATTATTTATTCTCATTAGGGCGGTGGATTGGCATTATGGTAGAGGGTCGGACGCCATGCTTTGACGCATAGAGTTACGGCCCTTGCCATTCTGAGTTCAAATCCCGCCGAGGTTAACTTTGCCTTTCATCCTTACGGGGTCGATAAAATAAAGTACCAGTAATGCACTGAGTAATTGCTGGCCTTGTGCCAAAAATAGAAACAATTATTTATTCTCATTCTTGTTCTCACCAACGTTGGTCATGATCATATATATAGGTCTGCTTCAGTCGTGACTGATCACAGGTTTGACCCTGAAACTATCTCCCAAATGTGCAAACCTGTTCAATGTGTTTCTGTGGAAGACCAACAGTATGTATGGCAGTCACTCCTCTCCACGCCACCGATGTTTTTTCGTCGCAACTCATTTCTACAGATGAGTGAACTAGAGCAACATGAAATAAAAGGTCGTGCTCAAGGACACAACGTATCACGCGATCGACGAATCGAACACACAAATATGAACCCATGACGCTAATCACATGTTTCCTCGTATTTTTCCTACCACCACACCATACCACTGGTATTAACCATCATCTATCATCAACATTGTCCATACCACCATATCATACAACAGATACTAACCATATTTACTACCATCTCTTCATACTGACATTGTCTATGCCATTATACTACACGACAGGTACTAACAATATTTAATACCACTCCTCCACATCAACATTGTCCTACTACCGCACCACTGGTGCTATATATATATAACTTAATTTTAGGTTTAATCAGTACTATAAAATATATATAGATAATGTAAAATAATGTGTTTAGAGCTTAATAATATGAAATAATTTTAAACGCTATATATAGATATATCAATTATTATATCTCAATATATAGTTTGATAATATTACACACACACACATATATATATATATATTTATATATATATATATTAATAATAATGATAATAATAATAATAATAATAATAATAATAATAATAATAATGATTTCTTTATTAACCACAAGGGTTTACATAAAGTAGACATTAAGGACAGTGCAGGACAATGCAGGACGGTACAAATGGGCATTTCTGCGTGTAAAAAAACAAAAACAGAGGATGTAACAAAAATAACAATGAAAATAACAATGAAAAATTCCCCAATAGGGGGGAGACTTCGGAGGGACATTTGTGGAGAAAGCCCAGTAAAAAGCCACAATGACCCTGACCACCAAGGCAAGTGCCCTCTCCCAGTTTTCCACCTTTAATTTACAGATATATGCTCAGAGTAGGCCCATTCACTCGGGCCATTCTTGCTTCTCTCACCCATCTTTCAACAAAATGCTGGGAAGAGAGCACTTCCCTCTCTACTCTGATTTTCCTTTTCAAATGAAATTTGAAAAAGTCAATCAGAGCATCACCGAAGAGGTAAGTGCTCGTCTTCAGCCCTTTCAAACGTGTCCACCATACTATCTCTTTCGCCATGGCCACTAGGCAGATAAAAACTGCCTGCCCTTCCCGGCTAAAGGAGGCGGGCGGGGCAATCCTCACGATGGACTCAGATGATAGCTGGATCCGTCCTAAACGCGACAGCAGGTGTTCGACATAAACCCACAAGTCAGCAATTTTCGGACACTGGACGAGTGCGTGCAGGACGGTTTCGTCGCCCTGCGCGCATCTCGGACATGCACGGCTGACGGCACCTCCATGCCTGTAGAGTTTATCCCGAACTGGCAAGGCTCCTCGGTAGCACTGCCAGGCCAGAGATTTCTGGAAGTTGTCCATAGGCCCTGGCCCGAAAGTTCTTCCGAAGAGATTGGCTAGTTGATTTTCGTCGACGCCTAGAGTTTCCCCAAGTACGTCGTCGCTCTTCCCCTCCACTAATCCTCTATAGAACGCCGAGGTGGAGTTTCCACCGATCACATTGCCCGATTGGTCGAGGGCTGTGAGCGCCTGAAGACATTCCAGTCTCCAGGCGCTCCCTCTCGGTCTTCGCTTGACCCAGGACTGCAGCTCCGTCAAGGAAACGAGCTGGGGAAACACGCGTCTAGCAAACGGCGACCACACCTGATCACCGTCGAGGAAGAGGTGGAGATGTCGTAGCCTGAGCGCGTGCCTGCGCATCATCAGCCACGGCATGCCCAGCCCTCCACGTAGCGGGTGTTGACAACAGATGGACCGCCTGACCATCGGAGCACGTCCCATCCACAAAAAGCGAAAGAGCAAACGCTCCAGCGCAGTCAGGCGAGGCTTAGGACAAGGTACGACGGTTAGGCGGTAGCAGATGACAGACGCGATGTACGCGTTAGCCACCTCCGCTCGACCTTTCAGGGATAGCTTCCTCTCCGCCCATTTCTGGGTGAGAGAAGCCACCCTGCTCGTCACCTCGTCCCAGTTTTTGTCCGTCTGGAGGTCCGGACCGAACCAGACCCCTAGCAATTTAACCGGTCCGTCCGTCCAGCGCCCGACGACGCTGTTGGACGGCATGGACCTGCCTCTCCAGGTGCCGAGCTGCAGGCCCACTGACTTTTCCTGGTTGATCATTGCTCCTGTCACCGCTTCGTATTCTCTTAGTGTAGTGCCGATCGCCTCGATGTGTTTGGCGTTCGACACCACTACGGTGACATCGTCCGCATATGCTGACACGGATCTTCCGCATCCTAGTTCGCGCGGGACTCCCCTCAACGTCTCCAGTTTGTGCAGTAATGGCTCGAGAGTCAATACGTACAAGAGGGACGAGAGGGGACATCCTTGGCGGACCGAGCGCATGATGTTGAACGGTTCCGACAGGTGACCGTTCACTCTCACCACAGAGCAGATGTCGCTGTGCATGGCAGCGATCCAGCCTCTGAAGACGGGCCCAAAGCCAGCCGCCCTCAGGACTGCCGCTAGGTAACGATGGTCGACCCTATCGAAAGCTTTCGACTGATCTAAATTGATCAAGGACCCACCCGTGCCAGGTTCCCTAGCTACCCTCTCTACGATGTATCGCATGAGGTGGAGGTTGTCGTGGATGGATCTGTCGGGAATGGCGCATGTCTGCGCCTCTCCCACCAGACCACCAACGACAAGCGCCAACCTCTTTGCTAGCACCTTGGCCAAAATCTTAAACTCTGTGTTTAGCAGAGTTATGGGCCGGAAATTGTCTATGTTATCCCCCTTGTTCGGATCCTTTCTCAGCAGTGCCACCGCTCCTCGGCTCACAGAACTGGGAATTCTCCCGTTCTGTTGCCAGTTGCAGTAGACGTCCGCCAAGAGGCCTCCGAACAAGTCTGGCATCTGTACGTAAAGTTCATAGGGCAGACCATCCAAACCAGGCGATTTACCCCTTGTGCAGCCAGTCATTGCCTCCCGTACTTCAGCGGCTGTTATCGGCTTTTCGCAACACTTCGCCTCAGTGGCCGAGAGCCGCGGCAGTCCGTCGAGGTAGACACTAAAGTCCATCCCTCTACCCGGCCCCCCGCTGCCCCCGAACAGCTGAGCGAAGTGTCGCTGAAAAGCTTCACACATTTGCCCGGGATCGAGTAGCATGCGCCCGTCGTGGTCCACCAAAGACCGGATCGTGGCTTTGTTGCCACGACGCGCCTCCGCCACTCCGGCCCATTGAACGGCTTTCGTCCCCTCGTGTCTGAGAGCACGCACCCTAGCTCTGACAACGCAGCCTTCGTGCTTTGCATTGAAGAATTGGTCAAGGGCCAATTTCGCCGCAAGCACGTCGGTCGCAATGCCTTTGCTAAGCGCCTCGTCTAATTTTCTAACTAGTTCTCCCTCTGCTCTATTTTTCTCTATTGCTAAAGCCTTACTAAACCTAATCGATTCTATTCTAATCGCTCTTTTCAGAGCAAACCACCACTTGTTGTTGACGATGGCCCCCGTCAACGCCCGCTTAACTAGTTCGCTAATCCGGTCTCTGTAGGCCTTGCGCGCTGGTAAGGACGCGTTTAGCTTCCAGTAGCCGGGTCCTCGTCTATGAAGCCTATCTAAGTCAAGCACACAGGTCACGAATTTGTGGTCCGTGTAGCTGACTATCTTGAATTGTGGACAGCCTATGCTAGACCTATCTATTTCCCTACAAAATACTCTATCTAGATATGATCTGGATGACCCTATGCGGTTTGTCCAAGTCCACATTGGCACATTCGGGAAATCCAATCGGTACCTGTCAGACAGTTCAAAACGCCTGAGCAGGTTGGTGAGGCTCTTGCACCCTCCACCCCTATCCGCTAATCCCACACAGTCCCAGCGTGCATCTAAGATCCCGTTCCAGTCGCCCACTAACACTAAAGAGCGGGACGTTCCAAGAAAGGTCTCCAGACGCCGGAAGAAATCAGGCCGCCCTGCTCCTGTCGGGGCATAGACGGCCACTAGCCTGAAAGCTTGCCCGTCTCCGCTGGTCACGTCCAGCACCACCAGCTTACCCTCTGGGTCCAGGAAGATGGCCCGTATGGCGAGATCCAAACCTCTCCGAAAAAGCACAGCAACTCCTCCACCCGATCCAGGACGGCTGGGAGATGCGTACACATCGAAGCCGCCGAAGATCGGTGCGAAGGCCCGTGCTTCGGAGATTCTGGTCTCGCTGATGGCCACTACATCTATGTTTAGTGACCTGAGGTCGTTGAGCAGGTGACCCTGCTTCCATGACGACCCCAAGCCACGCGCATTTATGCTGCCTATTCTGAGTGAGGTCATGTTTAAAATAGAGTGGAAAAGATGGGAAAGACCACTTACCGTACTTTTGGTAGAGGAGGGATGGTTTTTACATCCCTTTTCACTTGATCGTCTGGTGAAGGGACCGTTGAATCGTCCCTTCGGCTGGTCGTCGGCTCTTCTAAGAGAATGTCTGAGTATACTCTTCGATTGATGGTTCCTCCTAGGTCCCTGAAATCACCAACTGCGTTGGGGAATTTCGTTTTAATATTTGTGTATTGTTTCTGTGCTATTTTTAGCAGTCTTATGTTAGTTGGCGTTTTGATTGGTGCTGGTATTATGTAGTCCTGTTGTGAAATGTCTGTGTGTTCAATTATGTAAGTCATTAGTTTCTTGTTGTGTGTATTTATTGCCGTGCATTTGTTTTTCTGGGGGTGGGGTGTGGTTCTGCTATTTTCTTGTCGTTGTTGCTGGGTGTGTGTGTTTTGTTGTTGTGTTTGCGATGTTGGTGCTTGTGGTGGTGGTGTTGAAGGTGTTGTTGGCGGTGGGGTTGTCGCCGGTGGTGATGGTGGCGCTAGTGTGGGTGGTGATGGTGTTGGTGTTGTTGCTGCTGTGGGTCTCTTTGCAGTAGACTTTACCCTTTTCTCATTTCTTTCCTCACTTTTCAAAGGCGACGATGCGCTGCTTCTGCGTTTGTGCCTTCTTACGACCTTTTGCCATCTCTCTCCCACCTCACACTCCATGTCTGATTCTGTGAGGTCGGGGAGGGGTACCAACTCCACTCTTTCACTTGTTGTTGTTGGTGATGTTTGCACTGGAGTCTCTGTTGCAGCTGCATTTGGTATTGCTGTTGTTGTTGTTAGTATTTCCACTGCTGCTGCTGTTTTTGATTTCCGTGGAGTGGGTATGGGTGCCACGGGCCTATCGTTCCTGGTTGCCGCTTGTCCTGTTGCTGGTAGCCGTGGAGCCGGATTCGGAAGGAGGGGGGTTTTCTCCTTTCTCAGGGTCTTCTCGTTGCAGAAGGCCCTGAGGTGAGTCTTCGATCCACAGCGAAAGCATTTCGGGCGTTTGCCCTCAACACTTATGGGCAGTTGAGTGCCGTTATCGAAGTCTATCACACCCGGGATAGCTTCGATGCACTCCTGGTTGGTTTGGATTAGCATCTCAATGGAGGAGCCGACCCAATCTTCTCTTACTTTTTTCTGTACTTGCAGTACAGTTGTTTTGTCCTCGATTCCGACGAGGACAGACGCGGCCAGCCAAGAAGGGGTCATTCCGGGGGGGACGTGGGTCAGTTTGACCCTCACAATTTTTTGCCCACAGTAGGAGGGCACCAACACCATTTCCTCGCTCCTTAGGGTCACTACTGATTGGGCCTTTGCCTCCTGGGGTGTGGCAAAAAGTACGTCTACGGTGGCATATTTTTTGCCTCGGGTGATGTGCGTTTTCCGCTGCCACACAGACCCCAAGGCTTTTTGTATTTGGGCCTCTGTGGCTCTTTCCACCCTACGGGATTTTGTACTTACTGTACGGTACGTGACCGTACAGTGCTCTTGGGTTTCGAAAAAATTTTTCGCTGCCTTGCAGATTGCTCGGTGTCCGTTCTTTGTCACCATCTTCTTCGCTTCCTCTAATTCCTCATTTGTTATGAGGATTGTTTCCAAATTTTTCGCAATACCTGCAAATGAGATTGGTTTTTCTCTGCTGTTGTTGTTGTCGTCAGAGCTGCTGGTACTTTTGTTGTTGCTGCAGGTACTACGACTACTGCCTCCGCCGCTGTTGCTGTGGTTGTTGTTGGTGTTGCTGCTGCTAATGCTGTTGTTGTTTATGCTGCTGGTGATGCTGTTGCGGCTGCTACTGTTGTTTTCATTGTCACTGTTGCTGTTGTTTTTACGGCTGCTACTGCTATTATTCCTGACGTCAGACGAATGAACTGGGTTTTCGTATTTCCCGCACACCTGTTTCGTCGCTGTCGTCGTCGTCGTGGAGAAACCTTGCACGCTTTGCACGAGACTTTTCTTTTCTTTCGTCGCTTGCGAAAGAGAAGGGAGGGAGAGAGACACATTTAAAGAAGGGAGGGAGAGAGACAATCTTCTCTCTGCTGTAGTGATGATTGAGGAAGAAGAAGACGGAATGAGTGGGAGTGACGTATGAAATTTCTTTTTGGTAGCCATGTTTTTTTGTTTAAAATGAAATTTTGGGTACAAAACCCCAATAACTGGTTATTTAACCCCGAAGGGCCAAATAACGGACAGAAAGACCCCTCTCACGAGGAGGAGGGTGTCTTTATCAACAATCTGGTTCAAGTTTTAAACAATTTACAATTGTTTTAACGGTTAAAAATTACTATACCTTACAGAGCCGAGCCTCCGTCAACCATGGCATTCAATAATAATAATAATAATAATAATGATTTCTTTATTAACCACAAGGGTTTACATAAAGTAGACATTAAGGACAGTGCAGGACAATGCAGGGCGGTACAAATGGGCATTTCTGCGTGTAAAAAAACAAAAACAGAGGATGTAACAAAAATAACAATGAAAATAACAATGAAAAATTCCCCAATAGGGGGGAGACTTCGGAGGGACATTTGTGGAGAAAGCCCAGTAAAAAGCCACAATGACCCTGACCACCAAGGCAAGTGCCCTCTCCCAGTTTTCCACCTTTAGTTTACAGATATATACTCAGAGTCGGCCCATTCACTCGGGCCATTCTTGCTTCTCTCACCCATCTTTCAACAAAATGCTGGGAAGAGAGCACTTCCTTCTCTACTCTGATTTTCCTTTTCAAATGAAATTTGAAAAAGTCAATCAGAGCATCACCGAAGAGGTAAGTGCTCGTCTTCAGCCCTTTCAAACGTGTCCACCATACTATCTCTTTCGCCATGGCCACCAGACAGATAAAAACTGCCTGCCCTTCCCGGCTAAAGGAGGAGGGCGGGGCAATCCTCACGATAGACTCAGATGATAGCTGGATCCGTCCTAAACGCGACAGCAGGTGTTCGACATAAACCCACAAGTCAGCAATTTTCGGACACTGGACGAGTGCGTGCAGGACGGTTTCGTCGCCCTGCGCGCATCTCGGACATGCCCGGCTGACGGCACCTCCATGCCTGTAGAGTTTATCCCGAACTGGCAAGGCTCCTCGGTAGCACTGCCAGGCCAGAGATTTCTGGAAGTTGTCCATAGGCCCTGGCCCGAAAGTTCTTCCGAAGAGATTGGCTAGTTGATTTTCGTCGACGCCTAGAGTTTCCCCAAGTACGTCGTCGCTCTTACCCTCCACTAATCCTCTATAGAACGCCGAGGTGGAGTTTCCACCGATCAAATTGCCCGATTGGTCGAGGGCTGTGAGCGCCTGAAGACATTCCAGTCTCCAGGCGCTCCCTCTCGGTCTTCGCTTGACCCAGGACTGCAGCTCCGTCAAGGAAACGAGCTGGGGAAAAACGCGTCTAGCAAACGGCGACCACACCTGATCACCGTCGAGGAAGAGGTGGAGATGTCGTAGCCTGAGCGCGTGCCTGCGCATCATCAGCCACGGCATGCCCAGCCCTCCACGTAGCGGGTGTTGACAACAGATGGACCGCCTGACCATCGGAGCACGTCCCTTCCACAAAAAGAGAAAGAGCAAACGCTCCAGCGCAGTCAGGCGAGGCTTAGGACAAGGTACGACGGTTAGGCGGTAGCAGATGACAGACGCGATGTACGCGTTAGCCACCTCCGCTCGACCTTTCAGGGATAGCTTCCTCTCCGCCCATTTCTGGGTGAGAGAAGCCACCCTGCTCGTCACCTCGTCCCAGTTTTTGTCCGTCTGGAGGTCCGGACCGAACCAGACCCCTAGCAATTTAACCGGTCCGTCCGTCCAGCGCCCGACGACGCTGTTGGACGGCATGGACCTGCCTCTCCAGGTGCCGAGCTGCAGGCCCACTGACTTTTCCTGGTTGATCATTGCTCCTGTCACCGCTTCGTATTCTCTTAGTGTAGTGCCGATCGCCTCGATGTGTTTGGCGTTCGACACCACTACGGTGACATCGTCCGCATATGCTGACACGGATCTTCCGCATCCTAGTTCGCGCGGGACTCCCCTCAACGTCTCCAGTTTGTGCAGTAATGGCTCGAGAGTCAATACGTACAAGAGGGACGAGAGGGGACATCCTTGGCGGACCGAGCGCATGATGTTGAACGGTTCCGACAGGTGACCGTTCACTCTCACCACAGAGCAGATGTCGCTGTGCATGGCAGCGATCCAGCCTCTGAAGACGGGCCCAAAGCCAGCCGCCCTCAGGACTGCCGCTAGGTAACGATGGTCGACCCTATCGAAAGCTTTCGACTGATCTAAATTGATCAAGGACCCACCCGTGCCAGGTTCCCTAGCTACCCTCTCTACGATGTATCGCATGAGGTGGAGGTTGTCGTGGATGGATCTGTCGGGAATGGCGCATGTCTGCGCCTCTCCCACCAGACCACCAACGACAAGCGCCAACCTCTTTGCTAGCACCTTGGCCAAAATCTTAAACTCTGTGTTTAGCAGAGTTATGGGCCGGAAATTGTCTATGTTATCCCCCTTGTTCGGATCCTTTCTCAGCAGTGCCACCGCTCCTCGGCTCACAGAACTGGGAATTCTCCCGTTCTGTTGCCAGTTGCAGTAGACGTCCGCCAAGAGGCCTCCGAACAAGTCTGGCATCTGTACGTAAAGTTCATAGGGCAGACCATCCAAACCAGGCGATTTACCCCTTGTGCAGCCAGTCATTGCCTCCCGTACTTCAGCGGCTGTTATCGGCTTTTCGCAACACTTCGCCTCAGTGGCCGAGAGCCGCGGCAGTCCGTCGAGGTAGACACTAAAGTCCATCCCTCTACCCGGCCCCCCGCTGCCCCCGAACAGCTGAGCGAAGTGTCGCTGAAAAGCTTCACACATTTGCCCGGGATCGAGTAGCATGCGCCCGTCGTGGTCCACCAAAGACCGGATCGTGGCTTTGTTGCCACGACGCGCCTCCGCCACTCGGGCCCATTGAACGGCTTTCGTCCCCTCGTGTCTGAGAGCACGCACCCTAGCTCTGACAACGCAGCCTTCGTGCTTTGCATTGAAGAATTGGTCAAGGGCCAATTTCGCCGCAAGCACGTCGGTCGCAATGCCTTTGCTAAGCGCCTCGTCTAATTTTCTAACTAGTTCTCCCTCTGCTCTATTTTTCTCTATTGCTAAAGCCTTACTAAACCTAATCGATTCTATTCTAATCGCTCTTTTCAGAGCAAACCACCACTTGTTGTTGACGATGGCCCCCGTCAACGCCCGCTTAACTAGTTCGCTAATCCGGTCTCTGTAGGCCTTGCGCGCTGGTAAGGACGCGTTTAGCTTCCAGTAGCCGGGTCCTCGTCTATGAAGCCTATCTAAGTCAAGCACACAGGTCACGAATTTGTGGTCCGTGTAGCTGACTATCTTGAATTGTGGACAGCCTATGCTAGACCTATCTATTTCCCTTCAAAATACTCTATCTAGATATGATCTGGATGACCCTATGCGGTTTGTCCAAGTCCACATTGGCACATTCGGGAAATCCAATCGGTACCTGTCAGACAGTTCAAAACGCCTGAGCAGGTTGGTGAGGCTCTTGCACCCTCCACCCCTATCCGCTAATCCCACACAGTCCCAGCGTGCATCTAAGATCCCGTTCCAGTCGCCCACTAACACTAAAGAGCGGGACGTTCCAAGAAAGGTCTCCAGACGCCGGAAGAAATCAGGCCGCCCTGCTCCTGTCGGGGCATAGACGGCCACTAGCCTGAAAGCTTGCCCGTCTTCGCTGGTCACGTCCAGCACCACCAGCTTACCCTCTGGGTCCAGGAAGATGGCCCGTATGGCGAGATCCAAACCTCTCCGAAAAAGCACAGCAACTCCTCCACCAGATCCAGGACGGCTGGGAGATGCGTACACATCGTAGCCGCCGAAGATCGGTGCGAAGGCCCGTGCTTCGGAGATTCTGGTCTCGCTGATGGCCACTACATCTATGTTTAGTGACCTGAGGTCGTTGAGCAGGTGACCCTGCTTCCATAACGACCCCAAGCCACGCGCATTTATGCTGCCTATTCTGAGTGAGGTCATGTTTAAAATAGAGTGGAAAAGATGGGAAAGACCACTTACCGTACTTTTGGTAGAGGAGGGATGGTTTTTACATCCCTTTTCACTTGATCGTCTGGTGAAGGGACCGTTGAATCGTCCCTTCGGCTGGTCGTCGGCTCTTCTAAGAGAATGTCTGAATATACTCTTCGATTGATGGTTCCTCCTAGGTCCCTGAAATCACCAACTGCGTTGGGGAATTTCGTTTTAATGTTTGTGTATTGTTTCTATGCTATTTTTAGCAGTCTTATGTTAGTTGGCGTTTTGATTGATGCTGGTATTATGTAGTCCTGTTGTGAAATGTCTGTGTGTTCAATTATGTAAGTCATTAGTTTCTTGTTGTGTGTGTTTATTGCCGTGCATTTGTTTTTCTGGGGGTGGGGTGTGGTTCTGCTATTTTCTTGTCGTTGTTGCTGGGTGTGTGTGTTTTGTTGTTGTGTTTGCGATGTTGGTGCTTGTGGTGGTGGTGTTGAAGGTGTTGTTGGCGGTGGGGTTGTCGCCGGTGGCGATGGTGGTGCTGGTGTCGGTGGTGATGGTGTTGGTGGTGTTGCTGCTGTGGGTCTCTTTGCAGTAGACTTTACCCTTTTCTCATTTCTTTCCTCCCTTTTCAAAGGCGACGATGCGCTGCTTCTGCGTTTGTGCCTTCTTGCGACCTTTTGCCATCCCTCTCCCACCTCACACTCCATGTCTGATTCTGTAAGGTCGGGGAGGGGTACCAGCTCCACTCTTTCACTTGTTGTTGTTGGTGATGTTTGCACTGGAGTCTCTGTTGCAGCTGCATTTGGTATTGCTGTTGTTGTTGTTAATATTTCCACTGCTGCTGCTGTCTTTGATTTCCGTGGAGTGGGTATGGGTGCCACGGACCTATCGTTCCTGGTTGCCGCTTGTCCTGTTGCTGGTAGCCGTGGAGCCGGATTCGGAAGGAGGGGGGTTTTCTCCTTTCTCAGGGTCTTCTCGTTGCAGAAGGCCCTGAGGTGAGTCTTCGATCCACAGCGAAAGCATTTCGGGCGTTTGCCCTCAACACTTATGGGCAGTTGAGTGCCGTTGTCGAAGTCTATCACATCCGGGATAGCTTCGATACACTCCTGGTTGGTTTGGATTAGCATCTCAATGGAGGAGCCGACCCAATCTTCTCTTACTTTTTTCTGTACTTGCAGTACAGTTGTTTTGTCCTCGATTCCGACGAGGACAGACGCGGCCAGCCAAGAAGGGGTCATTCCGGGGGGGACGTGGGTCAGTTTGACCTTCACAATTTTTTGCCCACAGTAGGAGGGCACCAACACCATTTCCTCGCTCCTTAGGGTCACTACTGATTGGGCCTTTGCCTCCTGGGGTGTGGCAAAAAGTACGTCTACGGTGGCATATTTTTTGCCTCGGGTGATGTGCGTTTTCCGCTGCCACACAGACCCCAAGGCTTTTTGTATTTGGGCCTCTGTGGCTCTTTCCACCCTACGGGATTTTGTACTTACTGTACGGTACGTGACCGTACAGTGCTCTTGGGTTTCGAAAAATTTTTCCGCTGCCTTGCAGATTGCTCGGTGTCCGTTCTTTGTCACCATCTTCTTCGCTTCCTCTAATTCCTCATTTGTTATGAGGATTGTTTCCAAGTTTTTCGCAATACCTGCAAATGAGATTGGTTTTTCTCTGCTGTTGTTGTTGTCGTCAGAGCTGCTGGTACTTTTGTTGTTGCTGCAGGTACTACGACTACTGCCTCCGCCGCTGTTGCTGTGGTTGTTGTTGGTGTTGCTGCTGCTAATGCTGTTGTTGTTTATGCTGCTGGTGATGCTGTTGCGGCTGCTACTGTTGTTTTCATTGTCACTGTTGCTGTTGTTATTACGGCTGCTACTGCTATTATTCCTGACGTCAGACGAATGAACTGGGTTTTCGTATTTCCCGCACACCTGTTTCGTCGCTGTCGTCGTCGTCGTGGAGAAACCTTGCACGCTTTGCACGAGACTTTTCTTTTCTTTCGTCGCTTGCGAAAGAGAAGGGAGGGAGAGAGACACATTTAAAGAAGGGAGGGAGAGAGACAATCTTCTCTCTGCTGTAGTGATGATTGAGGAAGAAGAAGACGGAATGAGTGGGAGTGACGTATGAAATTTCTTTTTCGTAGCCATGTTTTTTTGTTTAAAATGAAATTTTGGGTACAAAACCCCAATAACTGATTATTTAACCCCGAAGGGCCAAATAACGGACAGAAAGACCCCGCTCACGAGGAGGAGGGTGTCTTTATCAACAATTTGGTTCAAGTTTTAAACAATTTACAATTGTTTTAACGGTTAAAAATTACTATACCTTACAGAGCCGAGCCTCCGTCAACCATGGCATTCAATAATAATAATAATAATGATTTCTTTATTAACCACAAGGGTTTACATAAAGTAGACATTAAGGACAGTGCAGGACAATGCAGGACGGTACAAATGGGCATTTCTGCGTGTAAAAAACAAAAACAGAGGATGTAACAAAAATAACAATGAAAATAACAATGAAAAATTCCCCAATAGGGGGGAGACTTCGGAGGGACATTTGTGGAGAAAGCCCAGTAAAAAGCCACAATGACCCTGACCACCAAGGCAAGTGCCCTCTCCCAGTTTTCCACCTTTAATTTACAGATATATACTCAGAGTAGGCCCATTCACTCGGGCCATTCTTGTTTCTCTCACCCATCTTTCAACAAAATGCTGGGAAGAGAGCACTTCCCTCTCTACTCTGATTTTCCTTTTCAAATGAAATTTGAAAAAGTCAATCAGAGCATCACCGAAGAGGTAAGTGCTCGTCCTCAGCCCTTTCAAACGTGTCCACCATACTATCTCTTTCGCCATGGCCACCAGACAGATAAAAACTGCCTGCCCTTGCCGGCTAAAGGAGGAGGGCGGGGCAATCCTCACGATGGACTCAGATGATAGCTGGAACCGTCCTAAACGCGACAGCAGGTGTTCGACATAAACCCACAAGTCAGCAATTTTCGGACACTGGACGAGTGCGTGCAGGACGGTTTCGTCGCCCTGCGCGCATCTCAGACATGCCCGGCTGACGGCACCTCCATGCCTGTAGAGTTTATCCCGAACTGGCAAGGCTCCTCGGTAGCACTGCCAGGCCAGAGATTTCTGGAAGTTGTCCATAGGCCCCGGCCCGAAAGTTCTTCCGAAGAGATTGGCTAGTTGATTTTCGTCGACGCCTAGAGTTTCCCCAAGTACGTCGTCGCTCTTACCCTCCACTAATCCTCTATAGAACGCCGAGGTGGAGTTTCCACCGATCACATTGCCCGATTGGTCGAGGGCTGTGAGCGCCTGAAGACATTCCAGTCTCCAGGCGCTCCCTCTCGGTCTTCGCTTGACCCAGGACTGCAGCTCCGTCAAGGAAACGAGCTGGGATAATACGCGCCTAGCAAACGGCGACCACACCTGATCACCGTCGAGGAAGAGGTGGAGATGTCGTAGCCTGAGCGCGTGCCTGCGCATCATCAGCCACGGCATGCCCAGCCCTCCACGTAGCGGGTGTTGACAACAGATGGACTGCCTGACCATCGGAGCACGTCCCTTCCACAAAAAGCGAAAGAGCAAACGCTCCAGCGCAGTCAGGGGAGGCTTAGGACAAGGTACGACGGTCAGGCGGTAGCAGATGACAGACGCGATGTACGCGTTAGCCACCTCCGCTCGACCTTTCAGGGATAGCTTCCTCTCCGCCCATTTCTGGGTGAGAGAAGCCACCCTGCTCGTCACCTCGTCCCAGTTTTTGTCCGTCTGGAGGTCCGGACCGAACCAGACCCCTAGCAATTTAACCGGTCCGTCCGTCCAGCGTCCGACGACGCTGTTGGACGGCATGGACCTGCCTCTCCAGGTGCCGAGCTGCAGGCCCACTGACTTTTCCTGGTTGATCATTGCTCCTGTCACCGCTTCGTATTCTCTTAGTGTAGTGCCGATCGCCTCGATGTGTTTGGCGTTCGACACCACTACGGTGACATCGTCCGCATATGCTGACACGGATCTTCCGCATTCTAGTTCGCGCGGGACTCCCCTCAACGTCTCCAGTTTGTGCAGTAATGGCTCGAGAGTCAATACGTACAAGAGGGACGAGAGGGGACATCCTTGGCGGACCAAGCGCATGATGTTGAACGGTTCTGACAGGTGACCGTTCACTCTCACCACAGAGCAGATATCGCTGTGCATGGCAGCGATCCAGCCTCTGAAGACGGGCCCAAAGCCAGCCGCCCTCAGGACTGCCGCTAGGTAACGATGGTCGACCCTATCGAAAGCTTTCGACTGATCTAAATTGATCAAGGACCCACCCGTGCCAGGTTCCCTAGCTACCCTCTCTACGATGTATCGCATGAGGTGGAGGTTGTCGTGGATGGATCTGTCGGGAATGGCGCATGTCTGCGCCTCTCCCACCAGACCACTAACGACAAGCGCCAACCTCTTTGCTAGCACCTTGGCCAAAATCTTAAACTCTGTGTTTAGCAGAGTTATGGGCCGGAAATTTTCTATGTTATCCCCCTTGTTCGGATCCTTTCTCAGCAGTGCCACCGCTCCTCGGCTCACAGAACTGGGAATTCTCCCGTTCTGTTGCCAGTTGCAGTAGACGTCCGCCAAGAGGCCTCCGAACAAGTCTGGCATCTTTACGTAAAGTTCATAGGGCAGACCATCCAAACCAGGCGATTTACCCCTTGTGCAGCCAGTCATTGCCTCCCTTACTTCAGCGGCTGTTATCGGCTTTTCGCAACACTTCGCCTCAGTGGCCGAGAGCCGCGGCAGTCCGTCGAGGTAGACACTAAAGTCCATCCCTCTACCCGGCCCACCGCTGCCCCCGAACAGCTGAGCGAAGTGTCGCTGAAAAGCTTCACACATTTGCCCGGGATCGAGTAGCATGCGCCCGTCGTGGTCCACCAAAGACCGGATCGTGGCTTTGTTGCCACGACGCGCCTCCGCCACTCGGGCCCATTGAACGGCTTTCGTCCCCTCGTGTCTGAGAGCACGCACCCTTGCTCTGACAACGCAGCCTTCGTGCTTTGCATTGAAGAATTGGTCAAGGGCCAATTTCGCCGCAAGCACGTCGGTCGCAATGCCTTTGCTAAGCGCCTCGTCTAATTTTCTAACTAGTTCTCCCTCTGCTCTATTTTTCTCTATTGCTAAAGCCTTACTAAACCTAATCGATTCTATTCTAATCGCTCTATTCAGAGCAAACCACCACTTGTTGTTGACGATGGCCCCCGTCAACGCCCGCTTAACTAGTTCGCTAATCCGGTCTCTGTAGGCCTTGCGCGCTGGTAAGGACGCGTTTAGCTTCCAGTAGCCGGGTCCTCGTCTATGAAGCCTATCTAAGTCAAGCACACAGATCACGAATTTGTGGTCCGTGTAGCTGACTATCTTGAATTGTGGACAGCCTATGCTAGAGCTATCTATTTCCCTACAAAATACTCTATCTAGATATGATCTGGATGACCCTATGCGGTTTGTCCAAGTCCACATTGGCACATTCGGGAAATCCAATCGGTACCTGTCAGACAGTTCAAAACGCCTGAGCAGGTTGGTGAGGCTCTTGCACCCTCCACCCCTATCCGCTAATCCCACACAGTCCCACGTGCATCTAAGATCCCGTTCCAGTCGCCCACTAACACTAAAGAGCGGGATGTTCCAAGAAAGGTCTCCAGACGCCGGAAGAAATCAGGCCGCCCTGCTCCTGTCGGGGCATAGACGGCCACTAGCCTGAAAGCTTGCCCGTCTCCGCTGGTCACGTCCAGCACCACCAGCTTACCCTCTGGGTCCAGGAAGATGGCCCGTATGGCGAGATCCAAACTTCTCCGAAAAAGCACAGCAACTCCTCCACCAGATCCAGGACGGCTGGGAGATGCGTACACATTGTAGCCGCCGAAGATCGGTGCGAAGGCCCGTGCTTCGGAGATTCTGGTCTCGCTGATGGCCACTACATCTATGTTTAGTGACCTGAGGTCGTTGAGCAGGTGACCCTGCTTCCATGACGACCCCAAGCCACGCGCATTTATGCTGCCTATTCTGAGTGAGGTCATGTTTAAAATAGAGTGGAAAAGATGGGAAAGACCACTTACCGTACTTTTGGTAGAGGAGGGATGGTTTTTACATCCCTTTTCACTTGATCGTCTGGTGAAGGGACCGTTGAATCGTCCCTTCGGCTGGTCGTCGGCTCTTCTAAGAGAATGTCTGAGTATACTCTTCGATTGATGGTTCCTCCTAGGTCCCTGAAATCACCAACTGCGTTGGGGAATTTCGTTTTAATGTTTGTGTATTGTTTCTGTGCTATTTTTAGCAGTCTTATGTTAGTTGGCGTTTTGATTGGTGCTGGTATTATGTAGTCCTGTTGTGAAATGTCTGTGTGTTCAATTATGTAAGTCATTAGTTTCTTGTTGTGTGTATTTATTGCCGTGCATTTGTTTTTCTAGGGGTGGGGTGTGGTTCTGCTATTTTCTTGTCGTTGTTGCTGGGTGTGTGTGTTTTGTTGTTGTGTTTGCGATGTTGGTGCTTGTGGTGGTGGTGTTGAAGGTGTTGTTGGCGGTGGGGTTGTCGCCGGTGGTGATGGTGGTGCTAGTGTGGGTGGTGATGGTGTTGGTGTTGTTGCTGCTGTGGGTCTCTTTGCAGTAGACTTTACCCTTTTCTCATTTCTTTCCTCCCTTTTCAAAGGCGACGATGCGCTGCTTCTGCGTTTGTGCCTTCTTACGACCTTTTGCCATCCCTCTCCCACCTCACACTCCATGTCTGATTCTGTGAGGTCGGGGAGGGGTACCAGCTCCACTCTTTCACTTGTTGTTGTTGGTGATGTTTGCACTGGAGTCTCTGTTGCAGCTGCATTTGGTATTGCTGTTGTTGTTGTTAATATTTCCACTGCTGCTGCTGTTTTTGATTTCCGTGGAGTGGGTATGGGTGCCACGGGCCTATCGTTCCTGGTTGCCGCTTGTCCTGTTGCTGGTAGCCGTGGAGCCGGATTCGGAAGGAGGGGGGTTTTCTCCTTTCTCAGGGTCTTCTCGTTGCAGAAGGCCCTGAGGTGAGTCTTCTATCCACAGCGAAAGCATTTCGGGCGTTTGCCCTCAACACTTATGGGCAGTTGAGTGCCGTTATCGAAGTCTATCACATCTGGGATAGCTTCGATGCACTCCTGGTTGGTTTGGATTAGCATCTCAATGGAGGTGCCGACCCAATCTTCTCTTACTTTTTTCTGTACTTGCAGTACAGTTGTTTTGTCCTCGATTCCGACGAGGACAGACGCGGCCAGCCAAGAAGGGGTCATTCCGGGGGGGGACGTGGGTCAGTTTGACCCTCACAATTTTTTGCCCGCAGTAGGAGGGCACCAACACCATTTCCTCGCTCCTTAGGGTCACTACTGATTGGGCCTTTGCCTCCTGGGGTGTGGCAAAAAGTACGTCTACGGTGGCATATTTTTTGCCTCGGGTGATGTGCGTTTTCCGCTGCCACACAGACCCCAAGGCTTTTTGCAAATGAGATTGGTTTTTCTCTGCTGTTGTTGTTGTCGTCAGAGCTGCTGGTACTTTTGTTGTTGCTGCAGGTACTACGACTACTGCCTCCGCCGCTGTTGCTGTGGTTGTTGTTGGTGTTGCTGCTGCTAATGCTGTTGTTGTTTATGCTGCTGGTGATGCTGTTGCGGCTGCTACTGTTGTTTTCATTGTCACTGTTGCTGTTGTTATTACGGCTGCTACTGCTATTATTCCTGACGTCAGACGAATGAACTGGGTTTTCGTATTTCCCGCACACCTGTTTCCTCGCTGTCGTCGTCGTCGTGGAGAAACCTTGCACGCTTTGCACGAGACTTTTCTTTTCTTTCGTCACTTGCGAAAGAGAAGGGAGGGAGAGAGACACATTTAAAGAAGGGAGGGAGAGAGACAATCTTCTCTCTGCTGTAGTGATGATTGAGGAAGAAGAAGACGGAATGAGTGGGAGTGACGTATGAAATTTCTTTTTCGTAGCCATGTTGTTTTTTGTTTAAAATGAAATTTTGGGTACAAAACCCCAATAACTGGTTATTTAACCTCGAAGGGCCAAATAACGGACAGAAAGACCCCTCTCACGAGGAGGAGGGTGTCTTTATCAACAATTTGGTTCAAGTTTTAAACAATTTACAATTGTTTTAATGGTTAAACATTACTATACCTTACAGAGCCGAGCCTCCGTCAACCATGGCATTCAATAATAATAATAATAATAATAATAAATTTGAAGACTAAAATCCAAAGAGGGCTCGATAAGGATAAATATATATCAAATAAATAAGAACCGTAGAGCATATATATATATATATATATATATATATATATATATGTATGTATGTGTATATATATATATATATATATATAGTTTTAATATAGAAGAGCTTCTACAGGACTAGAACTGTTTCATTCGTGAGAAATCATTAGGAAGCTTCCTGATAATTTCTCACGAATGAAACAGTTCTTGTCCTGTAGAAGCTCTTCTATATTAAAACTTTTATACTCTGCTATCTTCGTTTTTTCCGGCCATTGCCAGAGAACGTCTCTATGAACCACCTAATAGAATATTAGTCTACGACTTCTTTTATACCATAAACGTGGTTTTGTCTTTGCGTGTAATTGTTTTTCACCGCTCCAAATAATGACGTTTTATCTTCGTTTTTTCCCGTTCTTTGTTAGGGAACGTTTCCACGAACCAAAGTATCTTCTTCCTGTCGTCCTCCGGTTGCAACGTTTTTTTAAATATTCACTTCTGCGTTCACAGATTGACTTTGTTAGTTTCAGAAGATCCAGTTAAGGGTGAAAGCAGCGATTCTTTACTTAAACTTTAATCTGTATATATATATATATATATTTAAAAGAATAGAGGTGTAACACACAAGTTATGATATATTGGTAAACGGAAAAGAAAATGCTGACAAATTGTTCACAGTGAAAAATAGTTTAATTAGGAATAAGTGAGAATTAGTAATAGTATTGGTTAGTATTAGGTTTTGGTTTTAAGTTTTACAGGTTGCGCATTTCTAAAGCATTAGAAATGCGCAACCAGTAAAACTTAAAACCAAAACTGAATACTAACCAATACTATTACTAATTCTCACTTATTCCTAATTAAACTATTTTTCACTGTGAACAATTTGTCAGCATTTTCTTTTCCGTTTACCAATATATATATATATATATATATATATATATATATATATATATATATATATATATATATATATATATATATATATATATATATATATATATATATATAAATTATATATATATATATTAATATATATATACAATATATAAACAAATGGAAACTATATTTTTGAAACCATATTTATTTTATTATACATATTTCAAGGGCCACCAAGGCAGACTATGGTGCGCTTTCATCAGATAAAATACAATACAGATTAGTTTTATAAATAAATATTGACATACCCTGAAAAAAATGCAACCTTAACGGTTGGAGCTTCCTGGATATGGTTTTATAAATATAGTTTCCATTTGTTAATATATTGTATATTTACTCCAATAATTTGTTGAGTGCTTTATATTAGTTATAAAAATATTTTAGCTTGTTGGATCCCAACAAATTAAATATAACCTCTGCATATATATATATTTTATATATATATATATATATATATATATATATATATATATATATATATATATATATATATATATATATATATATATATATATATATATATATATATATATATGATACAATATAAAATAATTTCAAACTATATATTGAGATATATCAATTAAATATATATATGTCAATATATTGTTTGAAATTAATTAATATATATATATATATATATATATATATATATATATATATATATATATATATATATATATATATATATATATATATATATATATATATATATATATATTTAAAAGAATAGAGGTGTAACACACGAGTTGTGATATATTAGTAAAAGGAAAAGAAAATGGTGACAAATTTTTCCCAGTGAAAAATAGTTTAATTCGGAATAAGGAAACATTAGTAATAAGTATGGTTAGTATTCAGTTTTAGTTTTAAGTTTTTACCGGTTGCGCATTTCTAATACATTTTAAAAATAATTTTGAGATAGAGCGCCCGTGATGTTTGCTCTAATCTGATAATTTTCCAAACTGATCAGATTAGAGCAAACATCACGGGCAAACATCACGGGCGCTCTATCTCAAAATTATTTTTGAAAAGTATTAGAAATGCGCAACCGGTAAAAACTTAAAACTAAAACTGAATACTAACCAATACTTATTACTAATTTTTACTTATTCCTAATTAAACTATCTTTCACTGGGAAAAATTTGTCAGCATTTTCTTTTCCTTTTACTAATATATATATATATACACATATGTATATATATATATATATATATATATATATATATATATATATATATATATGTGTGTGTGTGTGTGTGTGTGTGTGTGTGTGTGTGTGTGTGTGTGTGTGTGTGTGTGTGTGTGTGTGTGTGTGTGTAAAATTATTTTTGTATTTGTTTTTCAAGATTCCTGACGTGGAAACGTGTTTGGAAACAGATTTGCCATTTAATAATAAAAAAAAAACCGGTTACTAAACTTACCGATGAATGGATTAGTTACTCAACTAATAATAAACTGAAGTGAAACTTGACTGGTGCGTGTGTTCTTATTGGCAGTATAACCCCCTCTCTCTCTATATATATGTATATGTATATACATACATACAGACAGACATACATACATATATATATATATAATGTGTGTGAGTGCGCACGCACATGCGTGGGATCATGATTATATGCACAAGTTTTCTTTCATACTCCTTTTAGCGAAAATTTAGAAAGAATGTGAATTTAGTAAAAAAAAAACAAAAAAAAAAACGAAAATAAACCAAGTCGAGGGGGCAACAAACAAGAAAATGGAATTGTTGTGTCAGATAAAAACCTTGTGCAACATTTGTGATTGTGGGTATTTGGTAAGAGAGGGGACGAAATAAGAATCATTTGATTTATATGATCGAATACCGAAAAAGAATTTAGGAAAACAAAATACAAACGAGAAGAAACAAGAAACTCGTTTACTCAATGTAAACTAGATAGCAAAAATGATAGGGAACTAGTAGGAAGGAGGGTTAATTTAACATAAGATACTACGAAATGGCATTGCAATGCAAGTGTTTAAATTGCAGGACAATAGAGATTCTTATACTTCTACATTATCTAAACAAGATGTATTTTCTTCTCATGAAAGCAACATATCTGACTTGTGGTATAGCCGTATGTTTGTTATAATGGTTACCATTGGTATTGTTGTTGTTTATCTTTAAATATATTTTCTTGTGGTTCTTTTTTTAAATATTTTTGTCGGTTCGTTTATTTGTTTGTTTGTTTTCATTTGTTTTTGATATTGTTATTATTTTTTAACTCGGCCTCACTCTCCTATCAAGGGAGGCACACCAGTTTTTGATTTATCACATTCCAAAGAATTCCTTGTCCCAAATGTCAAGACAAAAATGTTATTGGCAATTGCAATTTACCTCGAAGGTATTGTAAAAACAAATGGCGTTTATTTTATTATTATTTGCTTTATATTTTCGTATTTTATTTATTCATTTATATATTATCATTATTATCTGTTTAGTTTCCTAGTGTGTTTTTGCTGCTGTTTTTGTTGTTGATAGTGTCGTCGTTTCCGGCTTTTCTTTTTATTGTTGTTTCACTTGTCCTTTCACTGCTCTTCTGCGGACTTACCATTTTTTCCAAATACACTATTGATGCTTTACTTATTTAACTATCGTCTGCTTTATCCATTTTAGTTCTTATTGTATTTCATCTTTGTTGTTTTTAGTTTTCCTTTCTATCAGTCTCTTCTCATCATTCATGTAGTAAATGTCCTTCCCCGCAAACCAAGATAAGGAGAAAAAGAAAAAACAATAAAACTAACAAAAATAAATGCAAATAAGGACCTGGTTGAAGTAAAACATTATACTTAGAATCTTTGGTGACTTTAGAAGTAAATATGAAAACAACAAATATCTATGAATTTGCCAAAATCATCAATTATGGAGATCATATATGGAGGAGAGAGTAATATTCATAAGAATGAATCAAAAGACAAAATGAATAAATAAGATAAAATAAAACATATTAGTGGAAGGAAAACATATTCAAAACCGCCATTTATGGTAGCTGAATAGTTGTATATTCTTCAAGATGTATATATGAGAAGATATCGTGTGTGTCATATCTTCCAGAGTATTATAAAGATAGATAGATGTTATATAACTTTCTAATGTACCT
>OZ024741.1:106779257-106781757 GCA_964016885.1 Eledone cirrhosa
TATATATATATATATACTCATTTAAAACGAATATATAACTAACCTTGCAATTCACACCTGATAAAATCGTCTAAGTCTTGCAACATGATCGCATGATGAAACTAGGCCATTGAAATACGTATTTTTCGTAAAATTAAAACTTTAAAGAATGTTTTCCGGTCAGGCCGTCTGTTGATTTTAAATGAATATTTAACTCCGTTCCCGCACCAGCAGCAGGTACCACATCTACTATGGATGATTTGCATAACGTCTAGTGCCTTAATTTATAGCATCGTTATTTTTCTCATTCGAATGACCAGTTCTACCCTTTGGTAAACAGCACAACATAAATGGTATATATATATAGAGAGAGAGATTTGGCTGTGTAGTTGTTAGATATGGTCCTCTTAAAAATAAGAAGAAAGCAAGAACGGGAGAAGTTTTCCTCATCAGTTGTCTGCTTGGGGTCTCGGATATTTCTACGCATTACGCTGTCACCCGTTTTCTCTCCCCTTCTACCTGCCTATTTTGTTGCTATCTACTCTTCCCTATCTTTCTTTCTCTCCCTTTCTCTCTCTCACTTTCACCCACCCTCTTTCTGCTAACCACGTCATTGTTTCGCTCGTCTGTCCCTCTAGTAGTCCTTTTCTCACTCACGAACTCGCAGGGGTCAGACGTGTCTTTTTGCTCGTCCGCACAATCTAGAACTTATGTTTAGTAATCGTCGTGGACTTCAATTTTCTCTCTTCGAGTTGCTCACACACTCTTCGGTTTGTTGTTTCCCGTTCTTTTTCGGTGTTTTTCTCTTTTCTCTTTTCTCCCCTTTTCCCTTCTGTTATCTTATATTTGTTTTCCCAATAACTTATCTAGTTATTGAACGCATTGTGGGTAGATATCTTGTCTTTAACGCGTAGAAATATCCGAGACCCCCAGCAGACAACTGATGAGGAAAACTTCTCCCGATCTTGCTTTCTTCCTATTTTTAAGCCTATATATATATATATATATATATATATATATATAAGAAAATGTGGGGTTTTTTAATGAAAAAAAAAACGAGATCTCCTACAAAGTGAAAGTATAAGGAAAAGAAATCGAAAATGCAACTGGAGTCTTTTTAAGAATATTTATTTGTTTCCTTTACCGGTTTCACAGTTGTTATGTTTTTCAAAATGCATGCATTTACACATATATGAATTTGTTAATATTTAATTTACATCTTATTTTCTTCGCTTATAACATTTATCAACCATCCAACTATCCTTTTAACCATCTAACCATCCAACCATCCATCTTTTCATCTGACCATCCAGCGATCTATTCCTCCAGCCACCTCCAAAACCATCACCATCAATCCATCCAACTATTCCTCCAACCACACCATCAACCATCAACCATCAACCATCCCTCCTTCTAACCTTCCATCCATCCATCTATCCATCTAACCATCCAACTCACCCTCCCTCCATCTATGACAATGTTAGATGGAGGGAGGGTGAGCCAACCTATACATCTTCACCCACCTCTATCCATCCATTCAACGATTCCTTCCTCCAACCTATACACCAGCCATCCCACCATACAACCATACATACATCCCCTTCCTCCACCATCTATTCCACAGCCATCCACACCATTTCTATCGTTAGTAGCCAGGTAATTAGCTGTAGTGATTGCATTTTTCGATAGAACAGACACGTTCGGACAATGCCTAATTAGTATGCATGCAAGTCATATTGGTTTGATCGGTTTTATTGATCAGTGGCCGTACCTCCACAAGTCGATAACATCTTCAATTATAAGCTATCGGCAGGATCTGGTCAAATCACGCCTTATCACCTCAATAAAGAAAGAACTACGAAAAGAAAACTGCAAAAAGAAGAAAAAAGAAAAAAAAAAGAAGAAAAAAAAGCACGAATAATAATAATAATAATAATAATAATAATAATAATAATAATAATAATAATAATAATAATAAAAATAATAATGCTAAGTAATAAATAATAATAATAATATCCGGGAATAATGAAGATAATGATAATAATATAGTATAATGATAATAATAAAAAAATAATGTTGACAGCAATAATGGTGATGATAAATAGTGACGGCGGTGTTACTGGTGAAGAGGACGATGGTGGGGATTAGGAGGATAATGGTGATGATATTGGCTTAAGAGATGATGATGATGACGATGATGACGATAGTGTTAATTGTGATGATGGGGGCGATGGTGATAGCGATGGTGATGTTATGGATGGTGCTGCTGCTGCTGATAACAATGATAACGAGGAAGATGTTTTTTGATGATGATGATGATGTTGTTGCTGCTGCTGCTGCTGCTGCTGCTGCTGCTGATGATGATGATGATGATGATGGTGATGGTGGTGATGGTGATGGTGATGATGGTGATGATGGTGATGGTGAAGTTGATAATGATGTTGCTGCTGCTGCTGCTGCTGCTGCTGCAGCTGCTGATAATGATGGTGATGATGATCTTGATGATGATCTTGCTGCTGCT
>OZ024741.1:106784257-106801757 GCA_964016885.1 Eledone cirrhosa
AGAAGACGAGGGAGAAGACGAGGGAGAAGACGAGGGAGAAGAGGAGGGAGAGACGAAGGAGAGACGAGGGAGAAGACGAGGGAGAAGACGAGGGAGAAGACGAGGGAGAAGACGAGGGAGAAGACGAGGGAGAAGATGAAGGAGAGACGAGGGAGAAGACGAGGGAGAGACGAGGGAGAAGACGAGGGAGAGACGAAGGAGAAGACGAAGGAGAGACGAGGGAGGAGACGAGGGAGAAGACGAGGGAGAGACGAGGGAGAAGACGAGGGAGAGACGAGGGAGAGACGAGGGAGAAGACGAGGGAGAAGAGGAGGGAGAGACGATGGAGAGACGAGGGAGAAGACGAGGGAGAAGACGTGGGAGAGATGAAGGAGAAGACGAGGGAGAGACGAGGGAGAAGACGAGGGAGAAGACGAGGGAGAAGACGAGGGAGAAGACGAGGGAGAAGACGAGGGAGAGACGAGGGAGAAGACGAGGGAGAGACGAGGGAGACGACTAGGGAGAAGATGAGGGAGAAGACGAGGGAGAGACGAGAGAGAAGACGAGGGAGAAAACGAGGGAGAAGACGAGGGAGAAACGAAGGAGAATATGAGGAAGAGACGAGGGAGAGACGAAGGAGAAGACGAGGGAGAGACGAGGGAGAGACGAGGGAGAAGACGAGGGAGAAGACGAGGGGGAGACGAGGGAGTGAGAGGGAGAAGAGGAGGGAGAAGACGAGGGAGAGACGAGGGAGAAGACGAGGGAGAGACGAGGGAGAAGACGAGGGAGAGACGAAGGAGAAGACGAAGGAGAGACGAGGGAGAAGACGAGGGAGAGACGAGGGAGAATACGAGAGAGAAGATGAGGGAGAAGACGAGGGAGAAGACGAAGGAGAGACGAGGGAGAAGACGAGGGAGAAGACGAAGGAGAGACGAGGGAGAAGACGAGGGAGAAGATGAGGGAGAGACGAGGGAGAATACGAGAGATGAGACGAGGGAGAAGACGAGGGAGAGACGAGGGAGAAGACGAGGGAGAATACGAGGGAGAGACGAGGGAGAAGACGAGGGAGAATACAAGGGAGAAGACGAGGGAGAAGACGAGGGAGAGACGAGGAGAAGATGAGGGAGAGACGAGGGAGAAGACGAGGGAGAATACAAGGGAGAAGACGAGGGAGAGACGAGGAGAAGACGAGGGAGAGACGAGGGAGAAGATGAGGGAGAGACGAGGGAGAAGACGAGGGAGAGACGAGGGAGAAGATGAGGGAGAGACGAGGGAGAGACGAGGGAGAAGACGAGGGAGAAGACGAAGGAGAGACGAGGGAGAATATGAGAGAGAAGATGAGGGAGCAGACGAGGGAGAGACGAGGGAGAAGACGAGGGAGAATACGAGGGAGAGACGAGGGAGAAGACGAGGGAGAATACAAGGGAGAAGACGAGGGAGAAGACGAGGGAGAGACGAGGGAGAAGATGAGGGAGAGACGAGGGAGAAGACGAGGGATAGACGAGGGAGAAGACGAGGGAGAAGACGAAGGAGAGACGAGGGAGAAGACGAGGGAGAGACGAGGGAGAGACGAGGGAGAAGACGAGGGAGAATACGAAGGAGAGACGAGGGAGAAGACGAGGGAGAATACAAGGGAGAAGACGAGGGAGAAGACGAGGGAGAGACGAGGGAGAAGATGAGGGAGAGACGAGGGAGAGACGAGGGAGAAGACGAGGGAGAGACGAGGGAGAAGATGAGGGAGAGACGAGGGAGAGACGAGGGAGAGACGAGGGAGAGATGAGCCAGAGACGAGGGAGAAGACGAGGGAGAGACGAGGGAGAAGACGAGAGAGAGCCGAAGGAGAGACGAGGGAGAGACGAGGGACAGATGAGGGAGAGACGAGGGAGAGACGAGGGAGAAGAGGAGGGAGAAGACGAGGGAGAGACGAGGGAGATTACGAGGGAGAAGACGAGGGAGAGACGAAGGAGAAGACGAGGGAGAGACGAGGGAGAGACGAGGGAGAAGTCGAGGGAGAAGACGAGGGAGAAGAGGAGGGAGAGACGAGGGAGAGACGAGGGAGACGACTAGGGAGAAGACGAGGGAGAAGACGAGGGAAAAAAAGAGGGAGAAGAAGAGGGAGAGATGAGGGAGAAGACGAGGGAGAAGACGAGGGAGAGCCGAGGGAGAAGACGAGGGAGAAGACGAGGGAGAGACGAGGGAGAGACGAGGGAGAGATGAGGGAGAAGACGAGGGAGAAGACGAGGGAAAAGACGAGGGAGAAGACGAGGGAGAGACGAGGGAGAGATGAGGGAGAGACGAGGGAGAATATGAGGGAGAAGACGAGGGAGAAGACGAGGGAGAAGACGAGGGAGAGACGAGGGAGAGATGAGGGAGAGACGAGGGAGAATATGAGGGAGAAGACGAGGGAGAAGACGAGGGAGAGACGAGGGAGAGATGAGGGAGAGACGAGGGAGAATATGAGGGAGAAGACGAGGGAGAAGACGAGGGAGAAGACGAGGGAGAGACGAGGGAGAAGACGAGGGAGAGACGAGGGAGAAGATGAGGGAGAGACGAGGGAGAGACGAGGGAGAAGACGAGGGAGAAGACGAAGGAGAGACGAGGGAGAATACGAGAGAGAAGATGAGGGAGAAGACGAGGGAGAGACGAGGGAGAAGACGAGGGAGAATACGAGGGAGAGACGAGGGAGAAGACGAGGGAGAATACAAGGGAGAAGACGAGGGAGAAGACGAGGGAGAGACGAGGGAGAAGATGAGGGAGAGACGAGGGAGAAGACGAGGGAGAATACAAGGGAGAAGACGAGGGAGAGACGAGGGAGAGACGAGGAGAAGATGAGGGAGAGACGAGGGAGAAGACGAGGGAGAATACGAGGGAGAGACGAGGGAGAAGACGAGGGAGAATACAAGGGAGAAGACGAGGGAGAAGACGAGGGGGAGACGAGGGAGAAGATGAGGGAGAGACGAGGGAGAAGACGAGGGAGAATACAAGGGAGAAGACGAGGGAGAAGACGAGGGAGAGACGAGGAGAAGATGAGGGAGAGACGAGGGAGAAGACGAGGGAGAATACAAGGGAGAAGACGAGGGAGAGACGAGGAGAAGACGAGGGAGAGACGAGGGAGAAGATGAGGGAGAGACGAGGGAGAAGACGAGGGAGAGACGAGGGAGAAGATGAGGGAGAGACGAGGGAGAGACGAGGGAGAAGACGAGGGAGAAGACGAAGGAGAGACGAGGGAGAATATGAGAGAGAAGATGAGGGAGCAGACGAGGGAGAGACGAGGGAGAAGACGAGGGAGAATACGAGGGAGAGACGAGGGAGAAGACGAGGGAGAATACAAGGGAGAAGACGAGGGAGAAGACGAGGGAGAGACGAGGGAGAAGATGAGGGAGAGACGAGGGAGAAGACGAGGGATAGACGAGGGAGAAGACGAGGGAGAAGACGAAGGAGAGACGAGGGAGAAGACGAGGGAGAGACGAGGGAGAGACGAGGGAGAAGACGAGGGAGAATACGAAGGAGAGACGAGGGAGAAGACGAGGGAGAATACAAGGGAGAAGACGAGGGAGAAGACGAGGGAGAGACGAGAGAGAAGATGAGGGAGAGACGAGGGAGAGACGAGGGAGAAGACGAGGGAGAGACGAGGGAGAAGATGAGGGAGAGACGAGGGAGAGACGAGGGAGAGACGAGGGAGAGATGAGCCAGAGACGAGGGAGAAGACGAGGGAGAGACGAGGGAGAAGACGAGAGAGAGCCGAAGGAGAGACGAGGGAGAGACGAGGGACAGATGAGGGAGAGACGAGGGAGAGACGAGGGAGAAGAGGAGGGAGAAGACGAGGGAGAGACGAGGGAGATTACGAGGGAGAAGACGAGGGAGAGACGAAGGAGAAGACGAGGGAGAGACGAGGGAGAGACGAGGGAGAAGTCGAGGGAGAAGACGAGGGAGAAGAGGAGGGAGAGACGAGGGAGAAGATGAGGGAGAGACGAGGGAGAAGACGAGGGATAGACGAGGGAGAAGACGAGGGAGAAGACGAAGGAGAGACGAGGGAGAAGACGAGGGAGAGACGAGGGAGAGACGAGGGAGAAGACGAGGGAGAATACGAAGGAGAGACGAGGGAGAAGACGAGGGAGAATACAAGGGAGAAGACAAGGGAGAAGACGAGGGAGAGAAGAGGGAGAAGATGAGGGAGAGACGAGGGAGAGACGAGGGAGAAGACGAGGGAGAGACGAGGGAGAAGATGAGGGAGAGACGAGGGAGAGACGAGGGAGAGACGAGGGAGAGATGAGCCAGAGACGAGGGAGAAGACGAGGGAGAGACGAGGGAGAAGACGAGAGAGAGCCGAAGGAGAGACGAGGGAGAGACGAGGGACAGATGAGGGAGAGACGAGGGAGAGACGAGGGAGAAGAGGAGGGAGAAGACGAGGGAGAGACGAGGGAGATTACGAGGGAGAAGACGAGGGAGAGACGAAGGAGAAGACGAGGGAGAGACGAGGGAGAGACGAGGGAGAAGTCGAGGGAGAAGACGAGGGAGAAGAGGAGGGAGAGACGAGGGAGAGACGAGGGAGACGACTAGGGAGAAGACGAGGGAGAAGACGAGGGAAAAAAAGAGGGAGAAGAAGAGGGAGAGATGAGGGAGAAGACGAGGGAGAAGACGAGGGAGAGCCGAGGGAGAAGACGAGGGAGAAGACGAGGGAGAGACGAGGGAGAGACGAGGGAGAGATGAGGGAGAAGACGAGGGAGAAGACGAGGGAAAAGACGAGGGAGAAGACGAGGGAGAGACGAGGGAGAGATGAGGGAGAGACGAGGGAGAATATGAGGGAGAAGACGAGGGAGAAGACGAGGGAGAAGACGAGGGAGAGACGAGGGAGAGATGAGGGAGAGACGAGGGAGAATATGAGGGAGAAGACGAGGGAGAAGACGAGGGAGAGACGAGGGAGAGATGAGGGAGAGACGAGGGAGAATATGAGGGAGAAGACGAGGGAGAAGACGAGGGAGAAGACGAGGGAGAGACGAGGGAGAAGATGAGGGAGAGACGAGGGAGAGACGAGGGAGAGACGAGGGAGAGATGAGCCAGAGACGAGGGAGAAGACGAGGGAGAGACGAGGGAGAAGACGAGAGAGAGCCGAAGGAGAGACGAGGGAGAGACGAGGGACAGATGAGGGAGAGACGAGGGAGAGACGAGGGAGAAGAGGAGGGAGAAGACGAGGGAGAGACGAGGGAGATTACGAGGGAGAAGACGAGGGAGAGACGAAGGAGAAGACGAGGGAGAGACGAGGGAGAGACGAGGGAGAAGTCGAGGGAGAAGACGAGGGAGAAGAGGAGGGAGAGACGAGGGAGAAGATGAGGGAGAGACGAGGGAGAAGACGAGGGATAGACGAGGGAGAAGACGAGGGAGAAGACGAAGGAGAGACGAGGGAGAAGACGAGGGAGAGACGAGGGAGAGACGAGGGAGAAGACGAGGGAGAATACGAAGGAGAGACGAGGGAGAAGACGAGGGAGAATACAAGGGAGAAGACAAGGGAGAAGACGAGGGAGAGAAGAGGGAGAAGATGAGGGAGAGACGAGGGAGAGACGAGGGAGAAGACGAGGGAGAGACGAGGGAGAAGATGAGGGAGAGACGAGGGAGAGACGAGGGAGAGACGAGGGAGAGATGAGCCAGAGACGAGGGAGAAGACGAGGGAGAGACGAGGGAGAAGACGAGAGAGAGCCGAAGGAGAGACGAGGGAGAGACGAGGGACAGATGAGGGAGAGACGAGGGAGAGACGAGGGAGAAGAGGAGGGAGAAGACGAGGGAGAGACGAGGGAGATTACGAGGGAGAAGACGAGGGAGAGACGAAGGAGAAGACGAGGGAGAGACGAGGGAGAGACGAGGGAGAAGTCGAGGGAGAAGACGAGGGAGAAGAGGAGGGAGAGACGAGGGAGAGACGAGGGAGACGACTAGGGAGAAGACGAGGGAGAAGACGAGGGAAAAAAAGAGGGAGAAGAAGAGGGAGAGATGAGGGAGAAGACGAGGGAGAAGACGAGGGAGAGCCGAGGGAGAAGACGAGGGAGAAGACGAGGGAGAGACGAGGGAGAGACGAGGGAGAGATGAGGGAGAAGACGAGGGAGAAGACGAGGGAAAAGACGAGGGAGAAGACGAGGGAGAGACGAGGGAGAGATGAGGGAGAGACGAGGGAGAATATGAGGGAGAAGACGAGGGAGAAGACGAGGGAGAAGACGAGGGAGAGACGAGGGAGAGATGAGGGAGAGACGAGGGAGAATATGAGGGAGAAGACGAGGGAGAAGACGAGGGAGAGACGAGGGAGAGATGAGGGAGAGACGAGGGAGAATATGAGGGAGAAGACGAGGGAGAAGACGAGGGAGAAGACGAGGGAGAGACGAGGGAGAAGACGAGGGAGAGACGAGGGAGAAGATGAGGGAGAGACGAGGGAGAGACGAGGGAGAAGACGAGGGAGAAGACGAAGGAGAGACGAGGGAGAATACGAGAGAGAAGATGAGGGAGAAGACGAGGGAGAGACGAGGGAGAAGACGAGGGAGAATACGAGGGAGAGACGAGGGAGAAGACGAGGGAGAATACAAGGGAGAAGACGAGGGAGAAGACGAGGGAGAGACGAGGGAGAAGATGAGGGAGAGACGAGGGAGAAGACGAGGGAGAATACAAGGGAGAAGACGAGGGAGAGACGAGGAGAAGACGAGGGAGAGACGAGGGAGAAGATGAGGGAGAGACGAGGGAGAAGATGAGGGAGAGACGAGGGAGAGACGAGGGAGAAGACGAGGGAGAAGACGAAGGAGAGACGAGGGAGAATACGAGAGAGAAGATGAGGGAGAAGACGAGGGAGAGACGAAGGAGAAGACGAGGGAGAATACGAGGGAGAGACGAGGGAGAAGACGAGGGAGAATACAAGGGAGAAGACGAGGGAGAAGACGAGGGAGAGACGAGGGAGAAGATGAGGGAGAGACGAGGGAGAAGACGAGGGATAGACGAGGGAGAAGATGAGGGAGAGACGAGGGAGAGACGAGGGAGAAGACGAGGGAGAGACGAGGGAGAAGACGAGGGAGAAGGCGAAGGAGAGACGAGGGAGAAGACGAGGGAGAGACGAGGGAGAAGACGAGGGAGAAGACGAAGGAGAGACGAGGGAGAATACGAGAGAGAAGATGAGGGAGAGACGAGGGAGAATACGAGAGAGAAGACGAGGGAGAAGGCGAGCGAGAGACGAGGGAGAAGACGAGGGAGAATACGAGGGAGAGACGAGGGAGAAGACGAGGGAGAATACAAGGGAGAAGACGAGGGAGAAGACGAGGGAGAGACGAGGGAGAAGATGAGGGAGAAGACGAGGGAGAGACGAGGGAGAAGACGAGGGAGAGACGAGGGAGAAGACGAGGGAGAAGACGAGGGAGAGACGAGGGAGAAGACGAGGGAGAAGATGAGGGAGAGACGAGGGAGAATACGAGAGAGAAGACGAGGGAGAAGACGAGGGAGAAGACGAGGGAGAAAACGAGGGAGAATACGAGGGAGAGACGAGGGAGAAGACGAGGGAGAATACAAGGGAGAAGACGAGGGAGAAGACGAGGGAGAGACGAGGGAGAAGACGAGGGAGAAGACGAGAGAGAGAGGAGGGGGAGACGAGGGAGGGACAAGATGAGGGAGAGACGAGGGAGAATACGAGAGAGAAGACGAGGGAGAAGACGAGGGAGAGACGAGGGAGAAGACGAGGGAGAATACGAGGGAGAATACGAGGGTGAATACAAGGGAGAAGACGAGGGAGAAGACGAGGGAGAGACGAGGGAGAAGATGAGGGAGAGACGAGGGAGAAGACGAGGGAGAGACGAGGGAGAAGATGAGGGAGAGACGAGAGAGAGACGAGGGAGAAGACGAGGGAGAGACGAGGGAGAAGACGAGGGAGAAGACGAAGGAGAGACGAGGGAGAAGACGAGGGAGAGACGAGGGAGAAGACGAGGGAGAAGACGAGGGAGAAGACGAGGGAGAGACGAGGGAGAAGACGAGGGAGAATACGAGGGAGAGACGAGGGAGAAGACGAGGGAGAATACAAGGAAGAAGACGAGGGAGAAGACGAGGGAGAGACGAGGGAGAAGACGTGGGAGAAGATGAGGGAGAGACGAGGGAGAATACGAGAGAGAAGACGAGGGAGAAGACGAGGGAGAGACGAGGGAGAAGACGAGGGAGAAGACGAGGGAGAAGACGAGGGAGAAGACGAGGGAGAATACAAGGGAGAAGACGAGGGAGAAGACGAGGGAGAGACGAGGGAGAAGATGAGGGAGAGACGAGGGAGAAGACGAGGGAGAATACAAGGGAGAAGACGAGGGAGAGACGAGGAGAAGACGAGGGAGAGACGAGGGAGAAGATGAGGGAGAGACGAGGGAGAAGACGAGGGAGAGACGAGGGAGAAGATGAGGGAGAGACGAGTGAGAGACGAGGGAGAAGACGAGGGAGAAGACGAAGGAGAGACGAGGGAGAATACGAGAGAGAAGATGAGGGAGAAGACGAGGGAGAGACGAGGGAGAAGACGAGGGAGAATACAAGGGAGAGACGAGGGAGAAGACGAGGGAGAATACAAGGGAGAAGACGAGGGAGAAGACGAGGGAGAGACGAGGGAGAAGATGAGGGAGAGACGAGGGAGAAGAGGAGGGAGAGAGGAGGGAGAAGATGAGGGAGAGACGAGGGAGAGACGAGGGAGAAGACGAGGGAGAGACGAGTGAGAAGACGAGGGAGAAGACGAAGGAGAGACGAGGGAGAAGACGAGGGAGAGACGAGGGAGAAGACGAGGGAGAAGACGAAGGAGAGACGAGGGAGAATACGAGAGAGAAGATGAGGGAGAGACGAGGGAGAATACGAGAGAGAAGACGAGGGAGAAGACGAGGGAGAGACGAGGGAGAAGACGAGGGAGAATACGAGGGAGAGACGAGGGAGAAGACGAGGGAGAATACAAGGGAGAAGACGAGGGAGAAGACGAGGGAGAGACGAGGGAGAAGATGAGGGAGAGAAGAGGGAGAGACGAGGGAGAAGACGAGGGAGAGACGAGGGAGAAGATGAGGGAGAGACGAGGGAGAGACGAGGGAGAGATGAGGCAGAGACGAGGGAGAAGACGAGGGAGAGACGAGGAAGAAGACGAGAGAGAGCCGAAGGAGAGACGAGGGAGAGACGAGGGACAGATGAGGGAGAGACGAAGGAGAGACGAGGGAGAAGAGGAGGGAGAAGACGAGGGAGAGACGAGGGAGATTACGAGGGAGAAGACGAGGGAGAGACGAAGGAGAAGACGAGGGAGAGACGAGGGAGAGACGAGGGAGAAGACGAGGGAGAAGACGAGGGAGAAGAGGAGGGAGAGACGAGGGAGAGACGAGGGAGACGACTAGGGAGAAGACGAGGGAGAAGACGAGGGAAAAGACGAGGGAGAAGAAGAGGGAAAAGACGAGGGAGAAGACGAGGGAGAGACGAGGGAGAAGACGAGGGAGAGACGAGGGAGATTACGAGGGAGAAGACGAGGGAAAAGACGAGGGAGAAGACGAGGGAGAGACGAGGGAGAAGATGAGGGAGAGACGAGGGAGAGACGAAGGAGAAGACGAGGGAGAGACGAGGGAGAGACGAGGGAGAAGACGAGGGAGAAGACGAGGGAGAAGAGGAGGGGGAGACGAGGGAGAGACGAGGGAGACGACTAGGGAGAAGACGAGGGAGAAGACGAGGGAAAAGACGAGGGAGAAGAAGAGGGAGAGACGAGGGAGAAGACGAGGGAGAAGACGAGGGAGAGCCGAGGTAGAAGACGAGGGAGAAGACGAGGGAGAGACGAGGGAGAGACGAGGGAGAGATGAGGGAGAAGACGAGGGAGAAGACGAGGGAGAGGACGAGGGAGAGACGAGGGAGAGATGAGGGAGAGACGAGGGAGAATATGAGGGAGAAGACGAGGGAGAAGACGAGGGAGAGACGAGGGAGAAGACGAGGGAGAAGACGAGGGAGAGACGAGGGAGAGATGAGGGAGAAGACGAGGGAGAAGACGAGGGAGAGACGAGGGAGAAGACGAGGGAGAATACAAGGGAGAAGACGAGGGAGAAGACGAGGGAGAGACGAGGGAGAAGATGAGGGAGAGACGAGGGAGAAGACGAGGGAGAATACAAGGGAGAAGACGAGGGAGAAGACGAGGGAGAGACGAGGAGAAGATGAGGGAGAGACGAGGGAGAAGACGAGGGAGAATACAAGGGAGAAGACGAGGGAGAGACGAGGAGAAGACGAGGGAGAGACGAGGGAGAAGATGAGGGAGAGACGAGGGAGAAGACGAGGGAGAGACGAGGGAGAAGATGAGGGAGAGACGAGGGAGAGACGAGGGAGAAGACGAGGGAGAAGACGAAGGAGAGACGAGGGAGAATATGAGAGAGAAGATGAGGGAGCAGACGAGGGAGAGACGAGGGAGAAGACGAGGGAGAATACGAGGGAGAGACGAGGGAGAAGACGAGGGAGAATACAAGGGAGAAGACGAGGGAGAAGACGAGGGAGAGACGAGGGAGAAGATGAGGGAGAGACGAGGGAGAAGACGAGGGATAGACGAGGGAGAAGACGAGGGAGAAGACGAAGGAGAGACGAGGGAGAAGACGAGGGAGAGACGAGGGAGAGACGAGGGAGAAGACGAGGGAGAATACGAAGGAGAGACGAGGGAGAAGACGAGGGAGAATACAAGGGAGAAGACGAGGGAGAAGACGAGGGAGAGACGAGAGAGAAGATGAGGGAGAGACGAGGGAGAGACGAGGGAGAAGACGAGGGAGAGACGAGGGAGAAGATGAGGGAGAGACGAGGGAGAGACGAGGGAGAGACGAGGGAGAGATGAGCCAGAGACGAGGGAGAAGACGAGGGAGAGACGAGGGAGAAGACGAGAGAGAGCCGAAGGAGAGACGAGGGAGAGACGAGGGACAGATGAGGGAGAGACGAGGGAGAGACGAGGGAGAAGAGGAGGGAGAAGACGAGGGAGAGACGAGGGAGATTACGAGGGAGAAGACGAGGGAGAGACGAAGGAGAAGACGAGGGAGAGACGAGGGAGAGACGAGGGAGAAGTCGAGGGAGAAGACGAGGGAGAAGAGGAGGGAGAGACGAGGGAGAAGATGAGGGAGAGACGAGGGAGAAGACGAGGGATAGACGAGGGAGAAGACGAGGGAGAAGACGAAGGAGAGACGAGGGAGAAGACGAGGGAGAGACGAGGGAGAGACGAGGGAGAAGACGAGGGAGAATACGAAGGAGAGACGAGGGAGAAGACGAGGGAGAATACAAGGGAGAAGACAAGGGAGAAGACGAGGGAGAGAAGAGGGAGAAGATGAGGGAGAGACGAGGGAGAGACGAGGGAGAAGACGAGGGAGAGACGAGGGAGAAGATGAGGGAGAGACGAGGGAGAGACGAGGGAGAGACGAGGGAGAGATGAGCCAGAGACGAGGGAGAAGACGAGGGAGAGACGAGGGAGAAGACGAGAGAGAGCCGAAGGAGAGACGAGGGAGAGACGAGGGACAGATGAGGGAGAGACGAGGGAGAGACGAGGGAGAAGAGGAGGGAGAAGACGAGGGAGAGACGAGGGAGATTACGAGGGAGAAGACGAGGGAGAGACGAAGGAGAAGACGAGGGAGAGACGAGGGAGAGACGAGGGAGAAGTCGAGGGAGAAGACGAGGGAGAAGAGGAGGGAGAGACGAGGGAGAGACGAGGGAGACGACTAGGGAGAAGACGAGGGAGAAGACGAGGGAAAAAAAGAGGGAGAAGAAGAGGGAGAGATGAGGGAGAAGACGAGGGAGAAGACGAGGGAGAGCCGAGGGAGAAGACGAGGGAGAAGACGAGGGAGAGACGAGGGAGAGACGAGGGAGAGATGAGGGAGAAGACGAGGGAGAAGACGAGGGAAAAGACGAGGGAGAAGACGAGGGAGAGACGAGGGAGAGATGAGGGAGAGACGAGGGAGAATATGAGGGAGAAGACGAGGGAGAAGACGAGGGAGAAGACGAGGGAGAGACGAGGGAGAGATGAGGGAGAGACGAGGGAGAATATGAGGGAGAAGACGAGGGAGAAGACGAGGGAGAGACGAGGGAGAGATGAGGGAGAGACGAGGGAGAATATGAGGGAGAAGACGAGGGAGAAGACGAGGGAGAAGACGAGGGAGAGACGAGGGAGAAGATGAGGGAGAGACGAGGGAGAGACGAGGGAGAGACGAGGGAGAGATGAGCCAGAGACGAGGGAGAAGACGAGGGAGAGACGAGGGAGAAGACGAGAGAGAGCCGAAGGAGAGACGAGGGAGAGACGAGGGACAGATGAGGGAGAGACGAGGGAGAGACGAGGGAGAAGAGGAGGGAGAAGACGAGGGAGAGACGAGGGAGATTACGAGGGAGAAGACGAGGGAGAGACGAAGGAGAAGACGAGGGAGAGACGAGGGAGAGACGAGGGAGAAGTCGAGGGAGAAGACGAGGGAGAAGAGGAGGGAGAGACGAGGGAGAAGATGAGGGAGAGACGAGGGAGAAGACGAGGGATAGACGAGGGAGAAGACGAGGGAGAAGACGAAGGAGAGACGAGGGAGAAGACGAGGGAGAGACGAGGGAGAGACGAGGGAGAAGACGAGGGAGAATACGAAGGAGAGACGAGGGAGAAGACGAGGGAGAATACAAGGGAGAAGACAAGGGAGAAGACGAGGGAGAGAAGAGGGAGAAGATGAGGGAGAGACGAGGGAGAGACGAGGGAGAAGACGAGGGAGAGACGAGGGAGAAGATGAGGGAGAGACGAGGGAGAGACGAGGGAGAGACGAGGGAGAGATGAGCCAGAGACGAGGGAGAAGACGAGGGAGAGACGAGGGAGAAGACGAGAGAGAGCCGAAGGAGAGACGAGGGAGAGACGAGGGACAGATGAGGGAGAGACGAGGGAGAGACGAGGGAGAAGAGGAGGGAGAAGACGAGGGAGAGACGAGGGAGATTACGAGGGAGAAGACGAGGGAGAGACGAAGGAGAAGACGAGGGAGAGACGAGGGAGAGACGAGGGAGAAGTCGAGGGAGAAGACGAGGGAGAAGAGGAGGGAGAGACGAGGGAGAGACGAGGGAGACGACTAGGGAGAAGACGAGGGAGAAGACGAGGGAAAAAAAGAGGGAGAAGAAGAGGGAGAGATGAGGGAGAAGACGAGGGAGAAGACGAGGGAGAGCCGAGGGAGAAGACGAGGGAGAAGACGAGGGAGAGACGAGGGAGAGACGAGGGAGAGATGAGGGAGAAGACGAGGGAGAAGACGAGGGAAAAGACGAGGGAGAAGACGAGGGAGAGACGAGGGAGAGATGAGGGAGAGACGAGGGAGAATATGAGGGAGAAGACGAGGGAGAAGACGAGGGAGAAGACGAGGGAGAGACGAGGGAGAGATGAGGGAGAGACGAGGGAGAATATGAGGGAGAAGACGAGGGAGAAGACGAGGGAGAGACGAGGGAGAGATGAGGGAGAGACGAGGGAGAATATGAGGGAGAAGACGAGGGAGAAGACGAGGGAGAAGACGAGGGAGAGACGAGGGAGAAGACGAGGGAGAGACGAGGGAGAAGATGAGGGAGAGACGAGGGAGAGACGAGGGAGAAGACGAGGGAGAAGACGAAGGAGAGACGAGGGAGAATACGAGAGAGAAGATGAGGGAGAAGACGAGGGAGAGACGAGGGAGAAGACGAGGGAGAATACGAGGGAGAGACGAGGGAGAAGACGAGGGAGAATACAAGGGAGAAGACGAGGGAGAAGACGAGGGAGAGACGAGGGAGAAGATGAGGGAGAGACGAGGGAGAAGACGAGGGAGAATACAAGGGAGAAGACGAGGGAGAGACGAGGAGAAGACGAGGGAGAGACGAGGGAGAAGATGAGGGAGAGACGAGGGAGAAGATGAGGGAGAGACGAGGGAGAGACGAGGGAGAAGACGAGGGAGAAGACGAAGGAGAGACGAGGGAGAATACGAGAGAGAAGATGAGGGAGAAGACGAGGGAGAGACGAAGGAGAAGACGAGGGAGAATACGAGGGAGAGACGAGGGAGAAGACGAGGGAGAATACAAGGGAGAAGACGAGGGAGAAGACGAGGGAGAGACGAGGGAGAAGATGAGGGAGAGACGAGGGAGAAGACGAGGGATAGACGAGGGAGAAGATGAGGGAGAGACGAGGGAGAGACGAGGGAGAAGACGAGGGAGAGACGAGGGAGAAGACGAGGGAGAAGGCGAAGGAGAGACGAGGGAGAAGACGAGGGAGAGACGAGGGAGAAGACGAGGGAGAAGACGAAGGAGAGACGAGGGAGAATACGAGAGAGAAGATGAGGGAGAGACGAGGGAGAATACGAGAGAGAAGACGAGGGAGAAGGCGAGCGAGAGACGAGGGAGAAGACGAGGGAGAATACGAGGGAGAGACGAGGGAGAAGACGAGGGAGAATACAAGGGAGAAGACGAGGGAGAAGACGAGGGAGAGACGAGGGAGAAGATGAGGGAGAAGACGAGGGAGAGACGAGGGAGAAGACGAGGGAGAGACGAGGGAGAAGACGAGGGAGAAGACGAGGGAGAGACGAGGGAGAAGACGAGGGAGAAGATGAGGGAGAGACGAGGGAGAATACGAGAGAGAAGACGAGGGAGAAGACGAGGGAGAAGACGAGGGAGAAAACGAGGGAGAATACGAGGGAGAGACGAGGGAGAAGACGAGGGAGAATACAAGGGAGAAGACGAGGGAGAAGACGAGGGAGAGACGAGGGAGAAGACGAGGGAGAAGACGAGAGAGAGAGGAGGGGGAGACGAGGGAGGGACAAGATGAGGGAGAGACGAGGGAGAATACGAGAGAGAAGACGAGGGAGAAGACGAGGGAGAGACGAGGGAGAAGACGAGGGAGAATACGAGGGAGAATACGAGGGTGAATACAAGGGAGAAGACGAGGGAGAAGACGAGGGAGAGACGAGGGAGAAGATGAGGGAGAGACGAGGGAGAAGACGAGGGAGAGACGAGGGAGAAGATGAGGGAGAGACGAGAGAGAGACGAGGGAGAAGACGAGGGAGAGACGAGGGAGAAGACGAGGGAGAAGACGAAGGAGAGACGAGGGAGAAGACGAGGGAGAGACGAGGGAGAAGACGAGGGAGAAGACGAGGGAGAAGACGAGGGAGAGACGAGGGAGAAGACGAGGGAGAATACGAGGGAGAGACGAGGGAGAAGACGAGGGAGAATACAAGGAAGAAGACGAGGGAGAAGACGAGGGAGAGACGAGGGAGAAGACGTGGGAGAAGATGAGGGAGAGACGAGGGAGAATACGAGAGAGAAGACGAGGGAGAAGACGAGGGAGAGACGAGGGAGAAGACGAGGGAGAAGACGAGGGAGAAGACGAGGGAGAAGACGAGGGAGAATACAAGGGAGAAGACGAGGGAGAAGACGAGGGAGAGACGAGGGAGAAGATGAGGGAGAGACGAGGGAGAAGACGAGGGAGAATACAAGGGAGAAGACGAGGGAGAGACGAGGAGAAGACGAGGGAGAGACGAGGGAGAAGATGAGGGAGAGACGAGGGAGAAGACGAGGGAGAGACGAGGGAGAAGATGAGGGAGAGACGAGTGAGAGACGAGGGAGAAGACGAGGGAGAAGACGAAGGAGAGACGAGGGAGAATACGAGAGAGAAGATGAGGGAGAAGACGAGGGAGAGACGAGGGAGAAGACGAGGGAGAATACAAGGGAGAGACGAGGGAGAAGACGAGGGAGAATACAAGGGAGAAGACGAGGGAGAAGACGAGGGAGAGACGAGGGAGAAGATGAGGGAGAGACGAGGGAGAAGAGGAGGGAGAGAGGAGGGAGAAGATGAGGGAGAGACGAGGGAGAGACGAGGGAGAAGACGAGGGAGAGACGAGTGAGAAGACGAGGGAGAAGACGAAGGAGAGACGAGGGAGAAGACGAGGGAGAGACGAGGGAGAAGACGAGGGAGAAGACGAAGGAGAGACGAGGGAGAATACGAGAGAGAAGATGAGGGAGAGACGAGGGAGAATACGAGAGAGAAGACGAGGGAGAAGACGAGGGAGAGACGAGGGAGAAGACGAGGGAGAATACGAGGGAGAGACGAGGGAGAAGACGAGGGAGAATACAAGGGAGAAGACGAGGGAGAAGACGAGGGAGAGACGAGGGAGAAGATGAGGGAGAGAAGAGGGAGAGACGAGGGAGAAGACGAGGGAGAGACGAGGGAGAAGATGAGGGAGAGACGAGGGAGAGACGAGGGAGAGATGAGGCAGAGACGAGGGAGAAGACGAGGGAGAGACGAGGAAGAAGACGAGAGAGAGCCGAAGGAGAGACGAGGGAGAGACGAGGGACAGATGAGGGAGAGACGAAGGAGAGACGAGGGAGAAGAGGAGGGAGAAGACGAGGGAGAGACGAGGGAGATTACGAGGGAGAAGACGAGGGAGAGACGAAGGAGAAGACGAGGGAGAGACGAGGGAGAGACGAGGGAGAAGACGAGGGAGAAGACGAGGGAGAAGAGGAGGGAGAGACGAGGGAGAGACGAGGGAGACGACTAGGGAGAAGACGAGGGAGAAGACGAGGGAAAAGACGAGGGAGAAGAAGAGGGAAAAGACGAGGGAGAAGACGAGGGAGAGACGAGGGAGAAGACGAGGGAGAGACGAGGGAGATTACGAGGGAGAAGACGAGGGAAAAGACGAGGGAGAAGACGAGGGAGAGACGAGGGAGAAGATGAGGGAGAGACGAGGGAGAGACGAAGGAGAAGACGAGGGAGAGACGAGGGAGAGACGAGGGAGAAGACGAGGGAGAAGACGAGGGAGAAGAGGAGGGGGAGACGAGGGAGAGACGAGGGAGACGACTAGGGAGAAGACGAGGGAGAAGACGAGGGAAAAGACGAGGGAGAAGAAGAGGGAGAGACGAGGGAGAAGACGAGGGAGAAGACGAGGGAGAGCCGAGGTAGAAGACGAGGGAGAAGACGAGGGAGAGACGAGGGAGAGACGAGGGAGAGATGAGGGAGAAGACGAGGGAGAAGACGAGGGAGAGGACGAGGGAGAGACGAGGGAGAGATGAGGGAGAGACGAGGGAGAATATGAGGGAGAAGACGAGGGAGAAGACGAGGGAGAGACGAGGGAGAAGACGAGGGAGAAGACGAGGGAGAGACGAGGGAGAGATGAGGGAGAAGACGAGGGAGAAGACGAGGGAGAGACGAGGGAGAGATGAGGGAGAGACGAGGGAGAATATGAGGGAGAAGACGAGGGAGAAGACGAGGGAGAAGACGAGGGAGAGACGAGGGAGAGATGAGGGAGAGACGAGGGAGAATATGAGGGAGAAGACGCGGGAGAGACGAGGGAGAATACGAGGGAGAAGACGAAAGAGAGAGGAGAGAGAAGACGAGGGAGAAGACGAGGGAGAGACGAGGGAGAGACGAGGGAGAAGACGAGGGAGAAGACGAGGAAGAGACGAGGGAGAAGATGAGGGAGAGACGAGGGAGAAGACGAGGGAGAAGACGAGGGAGAGACGAGGGAGAAGACGAGGGAGAGACGAGGGAGAAGGCGAGGGAGAAGACGAGCGAGAGACGAGGGAGAAGACG
>OZ024741.1:106806757-106816757 GCA_964016885.1 Eledone cirrhosa
TTGGAAAATTAGATACCGTCTTTCACATCTAGGGTAATGAACAGATATTGCAATAGTCTGGAGTTCAAAGGCCACCAACTCTTTCATAAGCTACCAAGGAACTTGAGAGATCTACATGGTGTAGACGTGGATGTTTTGAAGAAATATCTTGACATTTTGCTATCCACAGCACGGAATGGAGGTAATCTAAGGGCAGCAGTAACGAACTCCCTTTATGTATATATATAATTATGTATATGCATATATACATAAATACACACATACACACAGACACACACATATATATATATAAACATCTGTATATATATATATATATATATATATATATATATATATATATATATGTTTGTATGTATGTATGCATGTATTATATAGCTCACGGTGGAAATGACGAAGGACCGTGACAAGTGGAGAGATGCTGTGTTGAATAGGACCCGTCCCACCTTTGCAAGCAGGGAAAAGCGGACGTAAAATGATGATGATGATCATCATATATATCAGTAGATGCTAGAATTCTTCAATAGTAACTTTGTATTTCCGTTTCCGGATCTCAGAAACCTTAATCCTCCGAAAAGTTGCAACTTCTCATAAAATATACACATATTATACGTAATGTATAGAACATCTTTATCCTCGTTTGTAAACGTTTTTAAACACCCTACATCCATACCCACATGCACACACACGTACACAGTATGATACACCCATACTTATAATTGTGTTTACGTATATATGCCTGTAATTATGTATATATGTATGTATATATGCATGTACGTATGTGTTTATGTAAATATGTATGTACGTGTGTATATATGTATGTGTATATATATGCATGTATTTACTTATATATGTACGTATGTATTTATGTATATACGTATGTACGTGTGTATATATGTATGCGTGTATATATGCATGTATTTACTTATATATGTACGTATGTAATTATGTATATACGTATGTACGTGTGTATATATGTATGCGTGTATATATGCATGCATTTATGTATATATGTATGTACGTATGTATTTATGTATATATGTATGTACGTGTGTATATATATGTATGCCTGTATATATGCATGTAGTTATGTATATATGTATGTACGTATGTATTTATGTATATATGTATGTACGTGTGTATATATGTATGCCTGTATATATGTATGTATTTATGTATATATGTACGTATGTATATATGTATGCCTGTATATATGCATGTATTTATGTATATATGCCTGTACGTATATATTTATGTATATATGTATGCACGTGTGTATACATGTAGGCGTGTATATATGCATGTATTTATGTATATATGTACGTATATATTTATGCATGCCCGTATGTATTTATGTATATATGTATGTACGTGTGTATATATGTATGCGTGTATTATATGCATGTATTTATGTATATATGAATGTACGTATGTATTTATGCATATATGTATGTACGTGTGTAGATATGTATGCGTGCATATATACATGTATTTATGCATATATGTATGTGTATATATAGGTATGTGTGTTTATATCGTTGTATATTTCCTGTGTACACTTCCTCAGTAAACATTATGATATTCCATATCATCGTAGGAAATTATGATGAGTAAAATAATTCGCTTATTCGTATTCTTTGAGAATAACTGGGAGTTACAAAAAGACCCACCACCACCACCACCACCACCACACAACAACACTCCAAAACAACAACAACAGCAACGATGACTACAAGAAGAACATCAACAACAGCAACAGCAACTGAACAGTAACAATGGCAACAACTACCAAAACAACAACAATAACAATAAGTAAAATCAGCCACAGCAACATCAAGAACAACAGCAACAGCAACAACAAAAACAACAACAACAACCCAAATCAGCCACAACAACAACAACAACAACACCACCAACAACAACAACAACAACAACAACAACAACAACAACAACAACCAAAATTAGCAACAACAACAAAAACAACAACCAAAATCAGCCACAACAACATCAAGGACGACAGCAACAAGAACAACAACAACAGCAACAACCAAAATCAGTCACAGCAACATCAAGAACAATAGCAACAACAACAACGTCGTCATCAATAGCAAGAACAGCAACCTAAAACAACAACAACAACAACAACAACGAAACGGTAACAATGACAACAACAACAAAAATAGCAACGACAGCAACAAGGAGCAGAGCAGCAGCAACTACAACAAAAACAACTACGACAACACAATAGTAAAAACAGCAGCAAAAACAGCCACAATATCAATAACAACAACAACAGTAACAACAATAACAACAATAACAACACAAATAACAAAGAAAAAATACAGAAAAAATTCTTAGAAAGAAGAGCGGGAAAGAAGAAATAGAAAATAAATACTAACTATTTTATAATAGAAAGAAATAGGACTTTAAAACTAAATTTCCTTTAGTCAACAAAAATACGAAGATACCGCCCCTTATAATTAAACCTCACCCGACGTCACTCACCCCTTCCCAAAAATAAAATAAATCCTACAAAAATAATCTGTTTAATACACGTTACAAAAATATATTACAATTTCGGATATTAACTCAATAAAAAGACGAAATCAAACAACATAAAAAAGATCCCTTTATTACACACATAAAAAATTAAAATAATATACAACAAACTAAAAAATATATATATCTGTATTCCATATCGTTCAGATCGAATCATTCTGTTTCCGGTCCGCCATTTTTGTTTATTTATTTATTTATTTATTTATTTATTTATTTATTTATTTATTATATATTTATTCATTTGATAACTTCGATTAAAAGGGGAACGCATGGCTGTCTGGTTAAGTAGTTTCACTTGGAATCCACATGGTTTCGGATTTAGTTCCATTGTGTGACACCCTGGGCAAGTTTCTTTTACTATAACAATGCTTTGTTTGCTGGAATAAACATGAAATAGCATTTTGTCTGCTGCTATACCAACTCTGCCAATTCGTTCGATTCTTAAAGGATCGCCTCCACTTGGACTACTACTACTACTAGTAGTAGTAGTAGTAGTAGTAGTAGTAGTAGTAGTAGTAGTAGTAGTAGTAGTAGTAGTAGTAATAGTAGTAGTAGTAGTAGTAGTAATCGTAGTAGTTATATTAGTAGTAGTAATTATAGTAAAAGAGTAGTATTAGTATTAGTAGTAGTTGTAGTAGTAGTAGAAGTAGCAGCAACAGTATTATTGTTTGTATAGACAAAGATATTAACCATTACATAAAGCAACGCTATAGGCGTGCACTCAGAATTAGCTGGACAGCTCTCAGAACAAAGGAATATGTCCTGGAAGAGATTGGTACCAACGACTGTAGTAAGGAAAGAGAAACTTCAGTATCTTGGTCATGTCATCAGGGCCCAAAATGTGACTACACACATCTTTGAGGGACGAATAGAAGGGAAAAAGGCCAGGGGACGCCAGAAAAGGAGATGGACAGATGATATTAAGAAAGAGACAGGAAGGAGTTTGGCGGAATGTACGGCAATGACAAGAGACAGGAAAAGATGATGAATGCTGGTCATAAGTCCATGACCCTCAATCCTCAGATATGAGGATGGGGTGAGACTAGGGTAGACTAAAGCAATGCAAGGTTTATTAGCGAAATACTAAATAATTATGTATAACATCAGGTTTAAACACAGCGGCTGTATTACCTTATTTATTTCTCATGTGTGTGGTGAGTGTATTCTTACAAACATGTGTCAGTGAGTGCACACACATACATACGTATATATATATATATATATATATATATATATATGTATATATATATATATATACGGGGTAACAAATTATTAAGTGTAGTCCAGTTATGGTACTCCTGGTAGTGGATGATATCAACTCTTGGCTAAGTTTAACTCAACAAGGCGTTTCCATAGTGATGCTGTAATTCCTATGTTGTAAACACTTGGAGTAATGATAAATCAGGAAAGAAGAGTGACACGGTTTGCTATACAAAAAAGGTTTTTAATCTCATTATAGTAGCCATGCCTGTATATTCTTTTCATTCTCACAAGCTCCGATGAATTGACTGGTTATAACTTTGTATTGGTGATCGAATAACGTGAAAATAAGCGGGTAGCGATCTCTAAACCTACCAGTTCAGAGAAACAATTGTCAGCAATGAGATTAAAAACCTTTTTGTATAGCAACCGTGTCACTCTTCTTTCCTGATTTATTATTATTATATATGTGGATTGGCAGTATCGGTAGAGGGTCGGACGCCATGCTTTCCAGCATAGTTAGCGTCCCTTTACGATCTGAATTCAAATCCCGCCGAGGTTGACTTTACCTTTCAGCCTTACGGGGTCGATAAAATAAAGTACCAGTAATACACTGGGTAATTGGTGGCTTTGTGCCTAACGTAGAAACAATTATATATATATATATATATATATAACGAAGGAAATGTGGTAAGGAACCAGGTGGACCATAACGCACCAAAGTACTCAATACTTGAGGTAGTAGAGTGGGTAATAGGAACCAGTAAGACCCCGACAGCTGAGCTCAAGCCGTTTCGACGGCTAATTCGTCGAAACGGCTTGAGCTCAGCTGTCGGGGTCTTACTGGTTCCTATATATATATATATATATATATATATATATATATATATATATATATATATATATATATATAACGAAGGAAGTGTGGTAAGGAACCGGGTGGACCATAACACACCAGAGCACTCAATACTTAGGGTAGTAGAGTGGATAATAGGAAAACGTTCTAGACCCCGACGGCAGAGCTCAACCCGTTTCGACGGCTAGGTCCAGAAATACCCGTCGAAACGGCTTGAGCTCTGCCGTCGAGGTCTTGAACATTTTCCTATATATATATATATATATATATATATATATATATATATATATATATATATATATACTCGGAGCACCACTACATAGGATCCACGGCGACGAGCTTCAAAGGTAGGTGGTATAACCATCGTCATTCCTTTAACAGAATAGAAAAGAGGAAATATACGGTCCTTTCTGAATTGATCTGGAAGCTCAAACTTGAAAAGACCCCGCACTCTCTGGTCTGGTCCGTGGTTAGAAAGGTTCCCCCAGACAGAGGTGGGTCTGATATTTGCAACCTCTGTCTTAGTGAGACACTCCAGATACTTCATGGCGGAACCAAGCTATTAAACAGAAGGGGCGACTTATTCGGCACCTGCAGACACCTAAGGACGGGAACTTTCCTCAAGCTATATGGATAAACCCCGGTTATGGCCTCCCGCAATGCCCCCCCTGTAGGTCCCCTACACCCCGTATCAATGACCAATGGGCAACAACACCCACCCATAGTTTGTAGTCCCTACGCTTGATTGTCCACCTGATCCTCTACTGGTTAGGAGTCAGTAAAACCACGTTTACTGAACCCGAGGAACCCCCTCCCCGGGAGTGGCCCACACAGGAAGAACAATTATCCTAAGGTACTAACCCTATACGCATGAATGAGTGCCCGCAACCGTACATAGTGTGTGTATATTGAGATTACGTGAGTGTACACACTCATGTGAACGCAACAAAATACTAATACCCCAGGTTGCATTTGAAAAATGTTCGAGTGCATGCTTAAGAGTATATTTGTATATACTCTCTTGTATGAGTGCACATGTGTATATAGACATACACGCGCATCCAGAGGTATAAAAGTGTAGGTGGGTATATATGTCTGTACTAAGGGATTCGCCTAAGCTCCAAAGCCCCCAAGCTATTGCTGTGAAGATATATATCACACTCTACTTTTGTCTAGTCTAAACAATAACTTTTCCAAACACCCACTTTACTTTTCTTTAAAAATAACACCCACCTCGTTTTATGTCTGTCTTATACTTGGATTCGGGGGCCTCTGTTGTATATATGTATGCACTTGTGCGTACATACATATATATACACACTTGTATGGATTTGTGTGTGTAGATGTGTGTGTGTGTCTGTGGGGGTAGGTGTAAGTGCATGTACAAGTCAACCAACATAATTCTTTTTATTTGTAAATTTTATAAGTATTTTACTCTAACCACAATTTTCAATAGTACCACCCCACATAAATTCCTCAATTTAAGAATGACCTGTAGTATCGAATTTCATACTATAAACCTCTATTGAATATATATCTGACCAGGAATGCTTTTTGTGAAAATCAGTCATATGGAACTATTGTCATCTTGCCTGACGGTTTGAACTTTACAACACCACCTGCCTCTTTGAGGTCAAATACCAACCCTACTAGCATTTACAAACTGACCAATGAGAATTAAGACTATTCCTGCTGACAACATTAAATTATCCCTAACAAGCTCATATGTCCCAAGGCTCTGATACCATCAACACGATAAACACAGAGCTGGTATATCTAAGAACTGACTAAATGCCTGATGAGGTCATAGTCATTCAATGGCTATCATCGAAATATATATAGCAGTAAATAAAGGATTATGAGTTCATGCAATTGACTTATGTTTCGTCATTATATATATATATATAATATATATATATATATATGTGTGTGTGTATATGTGTGTATATGTATATATATATGTATATATTTATATATTTATATATATAATTGTTTCTACTTTTGACACAAGGCCAGCAATTATCCCAGTGTATTACTGGTACTTTATTTTATCGACCCCGTAAGGATGAAAGGCAAAGTTAACCTCGGCGGGATTTGAACTGAGACCATGAAGGGCCGTAACTCTTTGCTGCAAAGCATGGCGTCCGACCTTCTACCGATACACCGATATATATATATATATATATATATATATATATATATATATATATATAGCAAACAGCTGGAGTACTTGGCTTTGATAAGTTCCAATCAGTACGAAACAGAGCTCTGTCAGCTTTATCTCCCCTGTTTGCTGAAAATTTAAAGTAAGTGAGACTGTCACTACTCTAAAACAATAGCGTAAGGTCTTCGAAATGCTTTTAATTAAGCATACAGTGTATTGCAAAATACACTATATATACATTCATATATATATCGCTATTTGAGAGCACCAATTCTAATTTCCAATTTCTGCCTCACCGGCAACCGCTCTGTATAATCAGTTCCTGATTATTACTAGAATTCAATAAGAATCAAACATTCATGATTTTCAGCAAACAGGTGGAGTACTTGGCCTTGATAAGTACCAATCAGTACGAAACAGAGCTCTGTCAGCTTTATCTCCCCTGTTTGCTGAAAATTTAAAGTAAGTGAGACTGTCACTACTCTAAAACAATAGCGTAAGGTCTTCGAAATGCTTTTAATTAAGCATACAGTGTATTGTATAAAATACACTATACATACATTCATATATATATCGCTATTTCAGAGCACCAATTCTAATTTTCATATATATATATATATATATATATATATATATATATGAATGAATTGGGTTTGAATTATTTTTCCCACATCTTACGTTAACAATTTTCCCATTTTGACGCTATAGTCACTTATATATTATGGAATACTGTTAGCTTCTAGCTACAATACTTTCTATACCTTTCATTTATATATATGAATATATATATATATATATATATATATATATATATATATATATATATATATATATATATATAAATGGAAAAGAATGAAACGAAATTTCATTTCTCACTCTTAGTACGGCTGATACTTAAATGTAAGTATGTATGTATACGTACATACATATATGTATACAGACGTACAGTAGTACGTATATATATACATACATGCACATATATATATATGTACGTATGGGTTTACCGAACATTTATTATAATGTTCGGTTTGTTTGTAAACAAACAGCCCGAATTACGCTGTACAGTGTTCAGGCAACCACCGTCGCCTTTTTGTTCAACACTGACACAGAAACGATGTACTAGTTTCAAGCTTATTAGCTATCGTCAGCATTGTATACCTTCCTGTCAGATGATTGAACGTCTGAAAGTATATACTTTCCTTATGCATATTAACGGCTGAGCAGCCTAATTTGCATATCGAGTGAGTTAGCGCATACATATATATATATACATATATACATATATATATACATATATATATATACATACACACACACACACATATATATATATATATATACAGACACACACACACACATATATATATATATCTATAAATATATATATATTTATATATATATATATACATATATATATATATAAATATATATATATATAAATATATGTATATATGTATATATATGTATATATATAGCAAACAGGTGGAGTACTTGGCTTTGATAAGTTCCAATCAGTACGAAACAGAGCTCTGTCAGCTTTATCTCCCTTGTTTGCTGAAAATTTAACGTAAGTGAGACTGTCACTGCTCTAAAACAATAGCGTAATGTCTTCGAAAAGCTTTTAATTAAGCATACAGTGTATTGCAAAATACACTATATATACATTCATATATATATCGCTATTTGAGAGCACCAATTCTAATTTCCAATTTCTGCCTGACCGGCAACCGCTCTGTATAATCAGTTCCTGATTATTACTAGAATTCAATAAGAATCAAACATTCATGATTTTCAGCAAACAGGTGGAGTACTTGGCCTTGATAAGTACCAATCAGTACGAAACAGAGCTCTGTCAGCTTTATCTCCCCTGTTTGCTGAAAATTTAAAGTAAGTGAGACTGTTACTACTCTAAAACAATAGCGTAAGGTCTTCGAAATGCTTTTAATTAAGCATACAGTGTATTGTATAAAATACACTATACATACATTCATATATATATCGCTATTTCAGAGCACCAATTCTAATTTTCATATATATATATAAAAGAATAGAGGTGTAACACACAAGTTATTATATATTGGTAAACGGAATAGAAAATGCTGACAAATTGTTCACAGTGAAAAATAGTTTAATTAGGAATAAGTGAGAATTAGTAATTGTATTGGTTAGTATTCAGTTTTGGTTTCAAGTTTTACCGGTTGCGCATTTCTAATGCTTTTCAAAAATAATTTTGAGATAGAGCGTCCGTGATGTTTGCTCTGATATATATATATATATATATACATAATATATAAGATCAAAAGATGGTTAAAAGAGTTCCATGTATTTTTTTATGCGCATTTCAAAAACAAATATCATCATGCAATAACATTTGTGTTTTCATCAGATAAAATAGGAAGACATGATATGAAGGTTAAAAAACACTTGTGGATAGTGCTGTTTTAAATCAACATATGCAAAGTAGTTTTAGATTGATGTGTGATATTGTACCTTTTCTCACTGTGCCTAACATAGAAACAATTATTACACAATACAATATATTCTTACTTTATATCACCCTGAAAAAATCCTTCGTAAACATAAACATTTTTTTGACGTTAGATTATTCATCCTCAATTCATTATTTTTTACTCACTTTCATGTTTCATCCTATCTTCTACTTTTTTCACAATATATCCTTACTTACATTACCTTTGCTATTTTTAATAATACATATTAATATTTTCTTTCCATCGCACATATTATTAAACCCTTCAATATACAAACCTTAACTTTACATTATTTTTCTCTTCGTTAATTTTCAAATTCTTTTAATTTATACATTATCTTCCAACGGTTTTTCAATCTCTCTATGTAAAACAATATATTTTTCTCAGTTATAAAAGCTATCTCTCTCTCTCTATCACCCATCTCTCCTCCTATCTCATCCTTTCTCATTATACTCCTCCCCCTCCATTTTTTACTCTCATCTCCTCCTCTTTTTCATCCTTCCCCCCCCCCCCTCAACATTTTTTTTCCCCCAATATCACACATCAATCTAAAACTACTTTTCATATGTTGATTTAAAACTGCACTATCCACAAGTGTTTTTTAACCTTCATGTGTCTTCCTATTTTATCTGATGAAAACACAAATGTTATTGCATGATGATATTTGTTTTTGAAATGCGCATAATAAAATACATGGAACTGTTTTAACCATCTTTTGATCTTATATATTATGTA
>OZ024741.1:106821757-106846757 GCA_964016885.1 Eledone cirrhosa
CATTGCATTCACATCAACAGCATCAGCAGTAATAACAACAACAACAACACCAGCAGCAGCAGTACCAAAATCAACGACAAATACAACAACAGCAGTAGTAACAACAACATTAACTACAACAACAACAACAACAATAACAGCAGCAGCAGCACTAACAACAACATTTACAACAAGAACAACAACTACAACAACAGCAGCAGCAGCAGCAGAGCAGCAGCAGAAGCAACTATAACAACAAAAGCAGCACAAAAAATGATAGTAGAAGCAACAACAACTGAAACAACAGCAAATTAATAACAGCAACAACAACAACAAAAACCACAACGGCAAGAACAAAAACAACAGCAACAGCAACGACAACAACAACAACAACAACAACAAAACAGTAACAACAACAACAACAGCAACAACAACAACAACAGCAAGACCCACAACAACAACAACAACAACAACACCAAGACCCACAACAACAACAACAACAACAACAACAACAGCAACAACAACAACAGCAACAACAATAATAACAACTCTTTATAGGAAGAAAAAACGACGGTTAACTCGACTGTACTACTTCCCTCTTTATTTCTCCTCCCACCCGTACTCAATTTTTCCTCTTTTCTCTCGTCTATCTCCCATTTTCTTTCTTTACTTTTACATAAACACACTTATACACACGCATATACGTGTGTGTATGTATGTATATATGTATGTATGTATGTATGTGTAATATATATATATATATATATATATATATATATATATATAATATATACATATATGTCTTACACATATAAACACATATACTCGTCTCTGTCTTTCTCTCTCTCTCGCTATATACATACATATATGTGTATATATATATACATACATATATATATATATATATATATATATATATATATATATATATATATATATATATATATATATATACATATATACATATATATTTATCTATCTGATAAACTCCGTAGCTCCTACACTCTCCCTCTCTCTCCATCGCTCTATCTTTCTCTATTTCTTGCTATCTATCTAATGTCTCTCTCTCTCTCTAACTGCCGTTCTCTCTCTCTAACTCTCTAACCCTAAATCTCTCTCAATCTCCCATATTTTATCTTTTTAGCTCTCTCTCCCCCCCCCCCTCTCTCTCTCTCTCTCTCATCTGTTTCTGTCTTATTTATTAACAGTGAAAAGGTGCATTTGATTGTAAAAGCGATAAGGATGAAAAAGTAGTAATAGTAGAAAAGAGAAGGGAGGAGGAGAAGGAGAAGGAGGAAGAGGAGGTAGAAGAGGAAGGATATCCAAGATGGCTCAGTAAAACATCAAAACGCAACAATTCAAATTTATTCATTGCCTTGTACGGCTGAATGTGTTAGCATTGAACTGTGACAGAATTACCATCGACATACGTACAGCAGAACTAAAGTAAACCTATTACAAAACGGTCCCAAACAACTTAGGAACCGAACGTAATTTGTTCTACCGTCCACCCCGAACACCACATCTCCCCTAAACATTTGCATCAACGCCACCACCCACTCGTTCCGAGCCAGTGTTACCAACCACTCACCACTCACCACTAACTAGTTATTGGTCTCTCTACATAAATACAACGTTACGTGTAAACTGCCGTCATCTCATTAGACTGTGCAATGTTGTGTCATGTTGCTTGTGTTGCCAGTAATGGCGATATTTCTACCGACACTAGCGAATTCACTGTGAAAATAACCGCTATCAAATGTATATATACACACACATAAACAGAATTATTATTTTTTAAACTCGTTGGATTGGACGGTGGATTGGCAGTATCGGTAGAAGGTCGGACGCCATGCTTTGACGTATAGAGTTACGGCCCTTGCCAGTCTGAGTTCAAATCCCTCCGAGGTTAACTTTGCCTTTGATCCTTACGCGGTCGATAAAATAAAGTACCAGTAATTGCTGGCCTTGTGCCAAAAGTAGAATCAATTATTTTTTAAACTCGTATACTATTGGTTGTGTATGAATATATATATATATATATATATATATATATATATATATATATATATATATATCACAGAAAAAAGAGAATCAGTGTTGCGACGATTGGAATTTATTGGACATATTACAATCGATTGTCCAATAAATTCCATTCGTCGCAACACTGATTCTCTTTTTTTTGTGATATCATACTCTGCTCTATGAGAGCATCGAGTGCTCAAAAGGCCTACCGCAAACGGACGCTTTAAGCATCCAACACCAATTATATATATATAAATATATATATATATCTGTATATAATAGCTGCCTCTTCTTTACAGAAGACGGCCATCTCTTCAGCGAATTCTCTGCTGTTATGAACCAACCCTAACTGCAGACTGATGGCCAGTTTAATGACTGAACAGACTTTGTTTAGGTCACCTTTTCTAGACACTTCCCATATGGTATAGATGAGCAGTGCATCCACTCAAAATGGCTGCAGGAACGTTCAAGTCTCTGCCGAAGCATGTTCCTGTTTAAGTCAACAATTCAGCGATGTTAGGATAAGACTCGAGCTACCCATGAGTAAATTTGTAACTAAGTGCTTCTACCAGTCAAGTCTGCACATGTTACCATTCCTCAACCGGTGTGGGACTCGTGAAGAAATATCTGCACATAAAGATGGCAATGCTACGTGCTTGTGTTACACACATAGCACCCACTACATCCCCACAGCTATGTGTCCTCTGACAAACCAAGGCAAGATAACAAGACAGTTACGAGGCTCGCATGTGTTATTGTCATGGAGTTTAACCTCATCAGAGGGTGTAGCCGTTCTCACCACCTTTGCCCAAATGCTGGGTGAGGCTAGTTAACCCATAGTTGGGGTGGATGGACGTTGACTGGAGTACATCAGCCCTTTGAGAACTCTTAAATATATATATATACATATATATGTGTGAGTGTCCTTGTGTATTTGATTATGCGTGTGTGTGTGTATATATATATATGTCAGGTCACCAGTTGGTGCTACTGGTAACATGTATCTCAGTACAACCTGTCTCATGGTCGGGTTGTTGGCGACTAAACTGGTAACCCCACCAAGGTTTATTGGTGAGGAGGGTGACTTTGGACATCCGGCAGGACTAAAAACAAAACCTATCAAAGGGCAAAGGAGCTCTTAAGAGTCAATGGCCATCCAAAATCACCGGGAGAGATGACCCCTTAGCCTTTGTCAAGGCAGAATTCTAGGAGAAGGAAAACTCTGATATAACACCTGCATCTCTGATGGTATCCAATGATGTTGACTTGTTCTTCTTTTTGGTAAATATCATCTTGGTTAAGAGAGTGTCACTGGCTTTGTGCAGTGCCTTTGCTCACTATAAAAGCTTCACGGCACAGGCATTGCTTTATATCTGGAGATCTCTCTGCACTTGTCGTCACATGGTACCATGGGCCCAGCACTATGTGTCAATAATTGTCACAAGTGTAGTGTTTGTACCAGAGTTTTCAAGTGACTGGCTGGACTAAAAAGTCACACTCGTTCAGCGCATCGGTAGGGGTTCTCCTACATGGATATAAAGTAGTGGCCGTACTCGAAAACGAGTTGGCAGCCACCATATATATATATATATATATATATATATATATATATATATATATATATATATATATATATATATATATATATATATATATATATATATATGTGATGTGTGTGTGTGTGTGTGTGTGTGTGTGTGTGTGTGTGTGTAAATGTTTGTGATTAAAAAATCCTGAAATGTTATATTATAACTTATTTGTAACATGGTTACTGAGTTAGCTGTTACATGATCAGAGTTTAAAATACTCACAAAGCGACTTATGTATGTTATAATAAATAACTTTCCCTTTCATCCTTACGATTTATTTATGGTATTTATTTATTTCTGGTATTTATTTTATCCGGTCGATAAAATAAATACCAGAAATGCAATGGAATAATTGTTGGCTTTTTTCCAAATGTAGAAACAATTATAATAAATATATTGCATATGCTTCCATACATAATATATGAGTCCCGCTATGTTGGTGCTACTGGTAATCAATACCAGCCCGTTAACACACACACACACACACACACACACACACACACACACACACACACACACACACACACATATATATATATATATATATATATTTAAACACAATCACTGGTATGCGAGTTTAGAAAATGATAATTAGATCTCTATATAAATGTATTACTACAGAAGATCTCTCATTCTAAATATAGTTAGAACAACACCTAAAAGACAGCCAAAAAATTCTTCACCAGATTTCTTCACAGGTGACTTAGCCTTTATCCACTCACCAGTGCAGAATTGAATGGGACAAGTAACGCATTGAGTTCTTGTTATGTGGCTTTACAAAAGAGACTATAATAGCACGGGCAAGAGAAATCTTGCAGTACAGAGACTCAAGAGTCCAGATGGTTGAGTCAGCTTGGAGAAAGGTGAGGGCAAGCAGGAAATCGAGACCAGTGAGATCAAACATTGCAGACTTGGCTAGACAGCCTCTGCACTTTCTCTCTCCCCCTCTCTCTCTCTCTTCATATATATATATGTGTGTGTGTCTGTGTGTGTGTGTATGTATGTATGTATATATAACAAATCAATAAAGCTAAACACATGCACGCACACACACACACACAGAATCTCTCACTAGTTCTCTCACTCATAGATACACACTCGGTACACTCTTTCTACACACACACACACACAATGTCTTCTTTCCATTGCTTGAAGCCCAGATGTGGCTGTGAAAGTTTGTTTGAAGCCAATGTTAGCCGGACGTCACAATATCTGTGGCTAACTATGATGAAGTGACTTTTAAAAGGGAGGCAACTGTACAAATTTCTCCCTTCAGTTTAGCTTATTTTGAACAGATTTACAGATGAGAAAAATATGGTACAAGAAAAAGAAAAAATAGCGTCGTTGTTGCCAGAATGCTGCGATTTTACAATCCCTTGTCTCAGTTTTTATCATCATCATAGTCATCTTCCTCTGTCTCTTCCTCAGCCCCCTGCCCCCTCCCCTCCTCCTCGTCGGCATCATCATCATTGTCCTTCTCCTCCTCTTCATCCTCCTCATCGCCGTCATCATCATCATCATCATCTTTCTTCTTCCCTTCTCCACTTCCTCTTCATCCTCCTCTTCCTCATCACCATTATTATTGTTGTTGTTGTTGTTGTTGTCGTTGTTATTATTGTTATTATTATTATTATTATTGTTATTGTTATTCCTTGAATCTCAGTCATTGATGTTGGTTAACTGGAAAGTCCGTTGGATTGAATATCAAGCCACTACCTGCAGCCTCAGATATTCAGGACGTATCGGAGGGTTCTTGCCGTTCCAAGCAAGCATGCCTTTTGAAGCGTTCCAAAAAGCGTGAAGGGGCCGATTTTCTTCAACCATCCCTGGAAACCTTTGGAGATAGTCCCCAGTGCGCCTATGACAATCGGGATCACTTTGACTTCATGGCAGTTCCAAATCCTTTTCACCTCCCACTTTAGGTCCTGGTATCGGTCAATTTTCTCCCTCTCCTTCTCTTGCACTCTCGTGTCGAACGGGCAGGCCACATCCACAATCAGGCACGATCTTTTTTCTTTGTCCACAACCACCAGGTCAGGTCTATTGTGTTCCAGTTTTTTGTCCGTCTGTATCCTAAAATCCCACAGCACCTTCACCTGATTGTTCTCCATCACCGCCTCTGGCCTATGCTCATACCATTTCTCAGAATGTGGTAGATTGTTTACTTTGCACAGGTGCCAGTGGATCACCCTGCCCATCACATCGTGTCTCCAGCCCTTATAGTGGGTCTGGGCTAGGTGTTTACACTCGGACACAATGTGAGCCACAGTCTCCTCTCTCTCTCCACAGATCCTGCACAGTGGGCTAGCCTCCTCCTTGTAGATATGGTGCTTCAACCACTTCGTTTTGAGGGCCTGCTCCTGCGCAGCCATTAGCATTCCTTCTGTAGCCTTTTTGAGGTCTCCTCTTCTCAACCAGTTCCATGTCTGTGGATCTCTAAATTCAGTTTTCTCAAAGAAGGTACTATGAAGGGATTTTCCCTTAAGGCTGCTCTTCCTCCTTGATGTTATTTCCTCCTTGGGTATCCCCTGACCTACTGTCCCCTCCTTCAGTACAGCTCTGAGCATTGGCTCCTTACTATAGGTCACGTATTTGTATAGGTTGTTTTTCTCCATCTGAACACAGTCCTCTATGCTGATAAGACCTCTTCCACCCTCAGATCTCCTTAGGTAGAGTCTATCGACATCACTCCTCTTGTGGAACATGTTGTAGATAGTCAATAGCTTCCTAGTCTTCCTATCCATTTCTTTTTGTTCAGCAACATTCCATCTCAGAATTCCCGCACTGTACCTAATAATAGACACAGCTCGGGAATTTACTGCGCTTATGGCATTTCTGCTGTTCAGATGTGACTTCAATACGCTCCTTACTCTCCGAATGTATTCAGTTCTTAACAATTCCTTCATTTTTTTGTTCTTTATGCCATCAGCCTCCAGAACGCCCAAATACTTGTATCCTTCCTCAGAGTCAATTTCCTTTATCATCTCACCTGTTGGTATCTGGATCCCGTTACTTCTGCTCAACCTACCCCTCCTCATCACAATGACTCCACATTTACCAATACCAAACTGCATACATATATCACTGCTGAAAATACGGACAGTGTCAACAAGCACATCCAACTCCTTCTCACTTTTCCCGAAGAGCTTAAGGTCGTCCATGAAGAGGAGGTGATTGATGGTAAGCTCTCCCCTTCCCAACTTGTATCCTGCTCTCACTTTTCGCAGCATAATGGTCAAGGGCATCAGGGCAAGGACAAACAACAGAGGGGACAGGCTATCTCCCTGGAAGATACCTCTCTTGATCTTCACGCTTCCCAAGGATACTCCAGTTGATGTCAACTCTGTCTCCCAGGACCCCATACTCCTGCCCAGCAACTGTCTGATGTTATCTGCCACCCTGAAGATCTCCAGGCTTTTGGTGATCCAGGAATGAGGCACCATGTCAAATGCCTTTCTGTAGTCTATCCATCCCATGGCAAGATCAGTGTGTCTCCTCCTGCAATTCCCCATTACCATCTTATCAATAAGCAACTGGTCCTTTGTACCACGTGACTTCTTTCGGCATCCTTTCTGTTCGTCCGGCAACAAGTTGTTTGTGTGGAGGTGATGGTAGATTTCCTCAGACACAATGCTCGTCAACAGTTTCCACATTACGGGCAGACATGTGATAGGTCTATAGTTGGTGACATCATTACCCTTGATTTGGTCTTTCATTATCAGAACTGTGGTACCTTTTGTCAACCACTCTGGCACCTCACCCGACACCAAGCAGTCATTGAACATGGCCGTCAGCTTCGGGTGGAGGGATGTTAAATGTTTAATCCAATACCCCTGCACACCATCTGGGCCTGGTGATTTCCAGTTGGTTAGTTTTTTGGCTTGCCCCTTAAGAGTTTCAACTGTGATACTCAAATCAGTCTGTTGCTGTGCCTGCTCACCGATCTCCCTCTGTACTGTCTCAATCCACCCTGCCTGGGCATTGTGTCTAACATCCTGCTCCCATATTCCTCTCCAGAATGTTTTAGCTTGTTCCGCCCCAGGGATCAAGTCGGTGCCTCTTTCTTTCCCCTCAAGCTGTCCAAACAGCATCTTCTGGTTGTTGTCGAACATGCGGTTCTGTTTATACTGACTGACTCTGTTCTCGTATCGCCTGATTTTGGCACTCTTTGCTACAATGCGTTGCTTCAATTCCTCTATGATAATATTTAGCTTTTTACTCCTAGTTTTGTATTTTATTTCCAGTCTATTTTTAGTGCCTATGTTTTTTAGTGTCCCATTCAGTAGTGACTCAAGCTTTCCTATGTCATTTCTCATTTCCCCGATTTGCCCACTCAGTCGCTTCTTCCACCACGGCTCTGCTCTTTCTTGTCTGTTGTTTCCTCTCGCTTTTATACCAAGTAGTTTCCTCACCGTATTTGCTGTTGCTTTGAGGATATTGTTGCACTGGTGAAGACTCCTCGCCTCAAGGTATGGGATGACTTTGTTTACCTTAGCTGTTGTTTCTTTTAACTTTTTCCTGTCTACAAATCTTAGGTTCATAGGTCTCCCACTATCATTGTTCAACTCATCTACCACTAAATTTAGGATGTCAACCGAATCTTGTCCTAGCCCGTCAGCATTCATCTCCTCAGTGGCCGTATCTCTGTTCCAGGTATTATTTATCTCAGTATTCAGATCATTGTCTGCTTCGGGTGGTTCCTTCGCTCTCAGGACCTCCTCACCTTCATTTCCCGCCGGCTCGCTTGTCTGGCATACTACACCCGCCATCTCCAAGCCATTCTCTCTGCTCAGTTCCTCCAGTTCCAGCTCGCTTATCCACCCATTAGTTCTTATTACCCGAGCCTGCCCGGCCAATTTTTGTTCATCTAATTTAAATAAACCAATCTCGTTCCAGATGTTATGCATCCGTCTCCTGTAGCCCCTCTCCTTGGGGTTACTTTTCAGGTAGCATTGCATAACAGTTCTATTCAATTCTTTCGTCCAGTTGGTTCTGGCCCCTTTCCTTCTTCTTCTTCCTCCAACATCAGCAGTATTTCGTTGACAGTCAGGTTCCTGCTGCTGAGCCAGGGGGCACCTGTTGGGTGAGAGTCTGTCACATGACGTTCTAGTCTCCATTTCACCGTTATTCGAACTGTTTATGTTCGATATTTAAACACTCTTATCGAGGATTGGCGAATGTATGTTTACATAGCCATCTGTGGATCCGCCATCCCACTTGGCCCTTGTGTGGCATTATCACCACGCTGTATACGGACACACATAAACAAACAAACACACGGGCAGAAAGGGCCCCAAAAATGAATAAGCATAAGTTTCATTGTAATGTAGTATTCGAATGTCCGACTTAGTTTTTGTTTTTTAAGTTTTACTTTTCCCCCCCTCTTCTCTGTCCGTCCGCCTGCTTCTCTCTTCATTCTTATTTTCTTTACGTTTTTGGGGTTTCTTTTTTTGTTTTTGTTTTTCTCTGTTTTTCTCGTTTTTTACTGTTGTTGCTGTGCTGCTTTTGTTGTTTGTTTTTTCTTTTTTCTTTTGAGTCTATCTATATATTTTGATGCCTTCCTCTTTGTTAGTAGTAGGAATTCTATAATGTGGAAGTGGTAGCCAGCAGAGACTAGCGGCGTTGGCGATACTGAGACAGTGGTGGCGGTGATGTCGATACCGAGGCAGCGGTGGCGGTGATGCGACCGTATTACTGTAGTGATGGTGCTGTAGCGGTGGCAGCAGCAGTGAAGGAGTCAGGGGGTGGTGGCGGCGGTGATGGGACAGCGGTGGCAATGATGGCCGTAGTGAGCGGTGGCGGTGAAGGTGAAAATGCTGTTGTGTTTAGTGTACACAGATGATGGGGTGGGTGGTGTATCTAGTTTCTGGTGTTGGTGAGTTTCGCTGTCCTATATAGTGTAGCCAGAGGAGAGGAGGGGGGGGGTTCTTCTTCTTCCATTTATAGCCATTTTATTTTATTTATTTATTTTTTTTTTTTTTTTTTTTTTTTGGATATACAGTGTACAATACAAAGTTGAATATTTGAATATTTGAGCCGTATTACTGTAGTGATGGTGCTGTAGCGGTGGCAGCAGCAGTGAAGGAGTCAGGGGGTGGTGGCGGCGGTGATGGGACAGCGGTGGCAATGATGGCCGTAGTGAGCGGTGGCGGTGAAGGTGAAAATGCTGTTGTGTTTAGTGTACACAGATGATGGGGTGGGCGGTGTATCTAGTTTCTGGTGTTGGTGAGTTTAGCTGTCCTATATAGTGTAGCCAGAGGAGAGGAGGGGGGGGGGGTTCTTCTTCTTCCATTTATAGCCATTTTTTTTTTTGGATATACAGTGTACAATACAAAGTTGAACATTTGAATATTTGAGCCTTATAACAATATATTTTGGGTCCGAATTTTTTGGGGCTCAAGCCGGGTGCTTTACGTAGCATTTGTACTAAGAGTTGTTATTTCACAAATGATTTAAATATGTTAAAAATTCAAAACTTACGGGAGCGATTTCATGACCTCCGTCACCTCGTGCGTCTTCTTCCCTTATTATTATTATTATTATTATTATTATTATTATTATTATTATTATTATTATTGATGTCGTTGCAATTGTTGTCATTCAAGTTGCTATTGCATATGGTTAGTAATCCTAAGAGTGCTGACGACAACAACGACAACAAAAACAAGAAGAATAAAATCACAAAAACAACAACAATATCAAAAACAATAACGAAAACAGGAAGAATAAAAATAACAAAGAAGAATGACGACAACATAGACAACAATAACAGCAACAAGATCACCAACAGTAACAACAATATCACCAACAATAACAACACTATCACCAACAATAACAACAATATCATCGACAATAACAACAATATCACCGACAATAACAACAATATCAACAACAATAACAACAATATCACCAACAATAACAACAATATCACCGACAATAACAACAATATCACCGACAATAACAACAATATCACCGACAATAACAACAATATCACCGACAATAACAACAATACTACCGACAATAACAACAATATCACCAACAATAACAACAATATCACCGACAATAACAACAATATCACCAAAAATAACAACAATATCACCGACAATAACAACAATATCACCGACAATAACAACAATATCACCGACAATAACAACAATATCACCAACAATAACAACAATATCACCGAAAATAACAACAATATCACCAACAATAACAACAATATCACCGAAAATAACAACAATATCACCGACAATAACAACAACATCACCGACAATAACAACAATATCACCAACAATAACAACAATATCACCAACAATAACAACAATATCACCGAAAATAACAACAATATCACCAACAATAACAACAATATCACCAACAATAACAACAATATCACCGACAATAACAACAATATCACCAACAATAACAACAATATCACCGAAAATAACAACAATATCACCGACAATAACAACAATATCCCCGACAATAACAACAATATCACCGACAATAACAACAATATCACTAACAATAACAACAATATCACCGACAATAACAACAACATCACCAACAACAACAACATTATCACCGACAATAACAACAATATCACCGACAATAACAACAATATCACCGACAATAACAACAATATCACCGACAATAACAACAATATCACCATCAATAACAACAATATCACCGACAATAACAACAATATCACCAACAATAACAACAATATCACCCTCAATAACAACAATATCACCGACAATAACAACAATATCACCAACAATAACAACAATATCACCCTCAATAACAACAATATCACCGACAATAACAACATTATCACCGACAATAACAACAATATCACCAACAATAACAACAATATCACCAACAATAACAACAATATCACCGACAATAACAACAATATCACCAACAATAACAACAATATCACCGACAATAACAACAATATTACCGACAATAACAACAAGATCACCGACAATAACAACAATATCACCGACAATAACAACAATACTAGCTACAATAACAACAATATCACCGACAATAACAACAATATCACCAACAATAACAACAATATCACCGACAATAACAACAATATCACCGACAATAACAACAATATCACCGACAATAACAACAATATCACCGACAATAACAACAATATCACCGACAATAACAACAATATCACCGACAATAACAACAATATCACCGACAATAACAACAATATCACCGACAATAACAACAATATCACCGACAGTAACAACAATATCACCAACAATAACAACAATATCACCGACAATAACAACAATATCACCAACAATAACAACAATATCACCGACAATAACAACAATATTACCGACAATAACAACAAGATCACCGACAATAACAACAATATCACCGACAATAACAACAATACTAGCTACAATAACAACAATATCACCGACAATAACAACAATATCACCAACAATAACAACAATATCACCGACAATAACAACAATATCACCGACAATAACAACAATATCACCGACAATAACAACAATATCACCGACAATAACAACAATATCACCGACAATAACAACAATATCACCGACAATAACAACAATATCACCGACAATAACAACAATATCACCGACAATAACAACAATATCACCGACAGTAACAACAATATCACCAACAATAACAACAATATCACCAACAATAACAACAATATCACCGACAATAACAACAATATCACCAACAATAACAACAATATCACCGACAATAACAACAATATCACCGACAATAACAACAATATCACCGACAATAACAACAATATCACCGACAATAACAACAATATCACCGACAGTAACAACAATATCACCGACAATAACAACAATATCACCAACAATAACAACAATATCACCGACAATAACAACAATATTACCGACAATAACAACAAGATCACCGACAATAACAACAATATCACCGACAATAACAACAATACTAGCTACAATAACAACAATATCACCGACAATAACAACAATATCACCAACAATAACAACATTATCACCGACAATAACAACAATATCACCGACAATAACAACAATATCACCGACAATAACAACAATATCACCGACAATAACAACAATATCACCGACAATAACAACAATATTACCGACAATAACAACAATATCACCGACAGTAACAACAATATCACCAACAATAACAACAATATCACCGACAATAACAACAATCTCACCAACAATAACAACAATATCACCGACAATAACAACAATATCACCGACAATAACAACAATATCACCGACAATAACAACAATACTAACGACAATAACAACAATATCACCAACAATAACAACAATATCACCGACAATAACAACAATATCACCGACAATAACAACAATATCGCCGACAATAACAACAATATCACCAACAATAACAACAATATCACCGACAATAACAACAATGCTACCGACAATAACAACAATATCACCAACAATAACAACAATATCACCGACAATAACAACAATACTAGCTACAATAACAACAATATCACCGACAATAACAACAATATCACTAACAATAACAACAATATCACCGACAATAACAACAATATCACCGACAATAACAACAATATCACCGACAATAACAACATCACCGACAATAACAACAATATCACCGACAATAACAACAATATGACCGACAATAACAACAATATCACCGACAATAACAACAATATCACCAACAATAACAACAATATTGCCGGCAATAACAACAATATCACCGACTATAACAACAATATCACCGACAACAACAACAATATCACCGACAATAACAACAATATCACCAACAATAACAACAATATCACCGACAATAACAACAATATCACCGACAATAACAACAATATCACCGACAATAACAACAATATCACCGACAATAACAACAATATCACCGACAATAACAACAATATCACCAACAATAACAACAATATCACCGACAATAACAACAATATCACCGACAATAACAACAATATCACCGACAATAACAACAATATCACCAACAATAACAACAATATCACCGACAATAACAACAATATCACCGACAATAACAACAATATCACCGACAATAACAACAATATCACCGACAATAACAACAATATCACCGACAATAACAACAATATCACCGACAATAACAACAATATCACCAACAATAACAATAATATCACCGACAATAACAACAATATCACCGACAATAACAACAATATCACCGACAATAACAACAATATCACCAACAATAACAACAATATCACCGACAATAACAACAATATCACCGACAATAACAACAATATCACCGACAATAACAACAATATCACCGACAATAACAACAATATCACCGACAATAACAACAATATCACCAACAATAACAACAATATCACCGACAATAACAACAATGCTACCGACAATAACAACAATATCACCGACAATAACAACATTATCACCGACAATAACAACAATATCACCGACAATAACAACAATATCACCGACAATAACAACAATATCACCGACAATAACAACAATACTACCGACAATAACAACAATATCACCGACAATAACAACAATATCACCGACAATAACAACAATATGACCAACAATAACAACAATATCACCGACAATAACAACAATGCTACCGACAATAACAACAATATCACCGACAATAACAACAATATGACCGACAATAACAACAATATCACCGACAATAACAACAATATCACTAACAATAACAACAATATCACCGACAATAACAACAATATCACCGACTATAACAACAATATCACCGACAACAACAACAATATCACCGACAATAACAACAATATCACCAACAATAACAACAATATCACCGACAATAACAACAATATCACCGACAATAACAACAATATCACCGACAATAACAACATTATCACCGACAATAACAACAATATCACCGACAATAACAACAATATCACCGACAATAACAACATTATCACCGACAATAACAACAATATCACCGACAATAACAACAATATCACCGACAATAACAACAATATCACCGACAATAACAACAATACTACCGACAATAACAACAATATCACCGACAATAACAACAATATCACCGACAATAACAACAATATGACCAACAATAACAACAATATCACCGACAATAACAACAATGCTACCGACAATAACAACAATATCACCGACAATAACAACAATATGACCGACAATAACAACAATATCACCGACAATAACAACAATATCACTAACAATAACAACAATATCACCGACAATAACAACAATATCACCGACTATAACAACAATATCACCGACAACAACAACAATATCACCGACAATAACAACAATATCACCAACAATAACAACAATATCACCGACAATAACAACAATATCACCGACAATAACAACAATATCATCGACAATAACAACAATATCACCAACAATAACAACAATATCACCGACTATAACAACAATATCACCGACAACAACAACAATATCACCGACAATAACAACAATATCACCAACAATAACAACAATATCACCGACAATAACAACAATATCACCGACAATAACAACAATATCACCGACAATAACAACAATATCACCGACAATAACAACAATATCACCAACAATAACAACAATATCACCGACAATAACAACAATATCACCGACAATAACAACAATATCACCGACAATAACAACAATATCACCAACAATAACAACAATATCACCAACAATAACAACAATATCACCGACAATAACAACAATATCACCGACAATAACAACAATATCACCGACAATAACAACAATATCACCGACAATAACAACAATATCACCAACAATAACAATAAGAGGGACAATATCAACAACAAAAATAATATCAACAATAACAACAGCACAAGAATAATAACAACAACAACATTATGAAGAAGAACAGCAACAACAACAACAACAACAACGGCAGCAGTAACAACAACAGCAACAACAACAACAACAGCAGTAACAACAACAGCAACAACAACAACAGCAGCAGTAACATGACCAGCAACAACAACAACAACTTCAGTAACAAGACCAGCAACAACAACAACAACAACAACAGCAGTAACAAGACCAACAACAACAACAACAACAACAGCAGTAACAAGACCAACAACAACAACAACAACAACAACAACAACATCAGTAACAAGACCAGCAACAACAACAGCAACAACAGCAGTAACAAGACCAACAACAACAACAGCAACAGCAGTAACAAGACCAGCAACAACAACAACAACAACAACAGCAGTAACAAGACGAACAACAACAACAACAACAACAACAACAACAACAACAACAACAACAACAACAACAACAACAACAACAACGACAACGCCAACGACAACAACAACAACAACAACAGCAGTAACAAGACCAGCAACAACAACAACAACAGCAGTAACAAGAACCATAATGCTGCCAACTGTAGTGACAAACACAAAACTAAAACAACGTTGGAAATGAATTATTGGAGAAAAAAAGAAGGAAATCGGCGGCAAAAGAAAAAACAGTAACAACAACAACAGCAACAACAGCAACAACAAAAACAACAATAACAACAAAAACAACAACAACAAATAGAACAACAACAACAACAAATAGAACAACAACACATAGAACAATAACAATAGCAACAACAACAACAAAAACAACAACAACAACAAAACAACAACAACAAATAGAACAATAACAACAACAATAACAATAGCAACAACAACAACAAAAACAACAACAACAAAACAACAACAACAAATAGAACAATAACAACAACAATAACAATAGCAACAACAACAAAAACAACAACAACAACAACAAAACAACAACAACAAATAGAACAATAACAACAACAATAACAATAGCAACAACAACAACAAAAACAACAACAACAACAAAACAACAACAACAAATAGAACAATAACAATAACAATAACAATAGCAACAACAACAACAAAACAACAACAACAAATAGAACAATAACAACAACTACAACAACAACAACATCTACAGCAACAAATAGAACAACAAATAGTACAACAACAACAAATAGTACAACAAATACAACAACAGCAAATACAACAACAACAAATACTACAATAACAACTGCATCAACAACAACAACAATAAAATCAATAACAACAACAAAATAACAATAGCGATATCCATAACAACTACTACAAAATCAACAGTTACCGCTTCTACTACTACTACTACCAACAACACCACCAACACCACTACTACTACAACCGGCACCACCAGCACTAGAAGCAGCACCGCCACCACTACTACTACTACTACTACTACTACTACTACTACTACTACTACTACTACTACTACTACTACTACTACTACTACTACTATTACTACTACTACTACCAACAACACCACTACTATTACAACCGGCACCACCACCACCACCACCACCACCACTACTACTACTACTACTACTACTACTACTACTACTACTACTACTACTACTACTACTACTAGAGTGGAGCTGAAATGGCGTATTCAAGCCGGGGTGCAAGTCGAAATGCCGCAATGGAGTCGACCCCACTAAAGTCATTCGTGATCCATATGGACCAAGTCTACCACCCGAGTAAACGAAAAAAGGGGCTTGAACCCATAACGTAAAAAGCCGGAACAAATACTACAAAATACATCTTTTGATGTTTTATCAATTCCGCCAATCTACAACCCTTGACTGTTACATTATTTTATCGACCCTACCAAAAGGGCGAAAGGTCAGGCTGACCTCACCGGACTATAAACAGAGTACTGAGGGGCGAAACTAATAGAGCAAAGCTTTTTAACATATGCTTCAACCACTCTGTTAATTCGCTGTGAGGAAATTTGGACTTAGAACGTTAAGAATTATAGATAAATGTCACAAGATATTTTGTTTGACACTCTACCGATTCTGTCAGCGGTTATTTCATTATTAATTTTTATTTTTGTTATCACAAAGGGTTTATCCTTCTGCAAATGACCAAAATTTAAAGCACAAGGTTTATAATTATTTGTAACAATGTCATTGAGATATTAGTACTTTATGTATCCTAGACAGATGACACTCAAGTTACATTCAGCTGAATTTGAGCTTGAAATGCAGATAGACTTAAACTCAAATTCTGTATTTAAATTGTATTAACTGTAATAAAAGTTTCTCAGATTGACACTGAGCCACGAGAGGGAGGAGTGTCGTCGATTTTATTATGAATCAAGTATTGTTGGAGAACAGCAAAGATGGCTATAAAAACCAACAACGAAACAAAAACAAAATCAAGAAATCCAATTAATTGTAAGGTAATACATCAACTACGCCACAGTAAGGAGGGAGAAACAATCACAACAGTTCAGGAAGTAAAAGTGAACAAAATAACAAATTAAAGTGATCCCTATAAAAGAAAGGATTTTTCAATGAGAATTTCGAACCCAATTACACTTCTGTCCGTCTATGCCACTGCCAACAAATTTTCAGGATTAAAGCAGTTACAGCACCACAAGCAAATTATAAATCTTCTATAAATGGCTGGCTTAAAAGATATGACAGCTTGATGGAGGGCTTACTGCACAAAACATAGAGTTTCTCTAAACATGAAACAACAACAACAATAACAAAATAAAAATAAAACATATAATGAATTAGAGAAGTATGTCAAAGTTGTCGTAAACCTAAAATTAGGCAAATTAACGAAAGCACCGCATGTTAAGGAGATCTTAGAGACAGAAACCAAAGTAATAGAAACAAGAATATCAATGTTTATATTATAGAGATAGAAGAAATAAATAATGCAGCATGTTTCTAAATATAAAGATTACATGTGGAGAAAGACAATGTAAAAAAAAACCCTGTAAAAGAGCCGTTTAGAGAATGAGACTAAAATTATTTTGTACCACCAAATCGTTTTAAGCTTGTCCATCGTGTTTGCATGTTAAAAAAGGTGAAAGCTAAAGTCTATTTCAAGTCTGGAGGCTCATCAGTCTGGTGCTTACCTCTTACCTTAAGGAACTAAGAGTACAAGACTCCTACTACTGGACAGGACTCCTGTCCATCATAGGGTTAAACACTCTAGCTCACTGCTGGTACTCAGATTATTAGAGCAACGTGAAAAGAAATATTTTGCTCAAGAACACAAAAGACACAACTCAGTCCAGGAATCGTATCCACGATATTATGATTCAACAACCTAACTACTATGCTATGTGCCTTTCATAATTACATATAATGAATAATATCTATACTTTGCTTTCTTTAAAGTTGAATAATGATTTTATGGCGGGGTGGTCAGACATCCCGTCTAACTGGATATAGTATACTGGCACATAGTCAAACAAGGAAGAAGGAACATACCTCAGTATTATGTTATAGAAACATTTTTTAATTAGAGCAATTAAAAGAATATATTCAAATACATCAGTGCTCCTAGGTTGGGATATATTTTAGTCGTCATATAAAACCGCATGGTGTGATATCGTCCTTTGGATCACTGCGTGGAAAACACGTCTATTACCTCCGAGTTATCATCGTTCAAGAGCTATTGTTTCAGCTACTGACGTCAGAACGCGACGTCAGAACTAAGGGCCGTTAATCGACTACCTTCAAAGTCGACGCTAGATGGCGTGATCTTCTATATGGCCTCCCACCAGATTTTTAGAAAATTAAATAAAAACCGGTTCATCGAATCATGTATGTAGAAAAACCGATTAGCAGCGATCAAAAATCCCAAACCAAGGAGAAATCAGCCCAACCGAGCATGAAGGGCACAACAAATTTCAAAAATACATATTAAACAATCATGCAAGAACGTGAAAGGAAAAAACAAATGTAATAAAATGTAAATACAATTTCCTAAAAGTTCCAAAAGTCACTACAGGATTAAAGCACCGCACAATAGCAGTTTAAAAATATACCGTGCTACACAGTTTTTTGGGCCAATGAACCCTCCGACCGGAACGGGTCGTAGTCTTATATCTTGGTGATGGGGGGGGGGGGGCAAAGAAACAGGTGTGTGTGCAAAAGAGAAAGATGGGGTGTATGTGGCTCAGGTGTGTGAGCATCTGTGTGGGCCCATTTAAGTCTATCAACCGCAATGGTCTCTCTGGATCCCTTAATGTCTACAGTGAAATGTTTATCAGAACGAGCCAACATACGGTAGGGTCCAGAGTACGGTTGTGTGAGAGGTGGTCTCACAGCATCGTTTCTTATGAACATATGGGTCCACGAGGCAATATCCCTCGGGACTGCAGATTTTACAGTTTGTTTCCTGGTATCCATCGGCGGCAGGTCCTGAAAATAAGAACGCAGACGGGATACGTAGGAAAGCGGATCTTGTGCAGCAAGATCCACAGGGGCAAGCATTTTCCCAGGCAACGCTAGAGGAGCACCATACAATAATTCGGCCGGGGAGAACCCAAGGTCCTCCTTTATTGATGACCGAATCCCCAACAACACAATAGGGATGTATTCGCTCCAACGCGTAGAGTCAGGAGAAGTCCGTAGAGCGGCTTTCACTTGTCGGTGGAAACGCGCCACCATTCCATTAGAGGCAGGATGATATGCAGTAGTTCGGATGCGTTTAGCGCCGATGATCTTCGTTGATTCATGGAAGAGATTCGATTCAAACTGTCTTCCACGATCCGTTGTAATCGTGGTTGGCACTCCAAAGCGGGCAATCCATCTTGATACAAGGGCACGCACTGTCGTTTCAGCAGTGATGTCTTTCAAGGGGATGGCTTCAGGCCATCGCGAAAAACGATCAATAACAGTCAATAGATAAGTATGACCACCACTGACTGGCCAAGGTCCCACGATGTCCACATGAATGTGCCGGAAACGGGCGTCCGGTGTACTGAACGTACCGAGCGGAGCCTTAACGTGTTTATGGATTTTCGATTTCTGGCAAGCGATGCAGGAACGGCACCAAGCAGTAATATCGCGCCTCATATTTGGCCAGAATAATCTGGCTGTTATGAGCTTTACTGTGGCAGAAGATCCTGGGTGGGAAATGCGGTGTAAAGCAAGAAACACAGGACGACGATGGTTTAGCGGGACGAATGGTCTCGGTGAATCCACGGAAACGTCGCAGAGAATCTGTCCGTCTGCGGTGGGCAATGGCAGGTATTTCAAATTACTCGTCGCAACTTCGGCTGATGTAATATCCAACAATTCCAGTGCAGGTTGGTCTGCTGCCAAGTGATTTAAATCGATGTCGTGGGATGACGCAATTGAACTGATCGGCAATCGAGACAGGGCGTCAGCCGCTGTGTTCAATGAGCCTGGATTGTGTTGGATGTCGTTTGTGAATTGCGAGATAAAGTCGAGATGCTTTGTTTCTCTGGGCGAGTACTTGTCGAACTTTGCCCTTAAAGCGAAGGTCAAAGGTTTATGGTCAGTATAGATTGTAAAACACCTTCCTTCGAGCATATGTGAAAAATGTTTCACGGACAGGTAGATGGCTAACAGCTCCCGGCCAAAGGTGCTGTAGCGAGTTTCTGCAGGCTTCAACTTCCTGGAGAAAAATTCAAATGGTTGTTGGTGATAGTCACTACTCTGTTGTGAGACTGCACCCACTGCAGTATCCGACGTATCAACGCAAAGCAAAAGCGTGGCATTGGACACTGGGTGGGCCAGTAAAGATGCACTAGCCAATGTTGATTTGGCTTTTTGAAAATCCTCGAGCTGAATCTGAGTCAATAAGATGTCCTTATTTTTCTTGCGGCAATTTTTCAGAATCTCAGTAAGAGAGAAGAGTAGATTAGCACAATGCGGAACAAAACGTCTATAGAAATTTATCAGTCCTAGGAATTGTCGCAACTGACGAAGTGAGGTCGGCGGAGGCAAATCCTCTATAGCCTGAACTCGTTGAGGGAGGAGTCGAATACCCTCGGAGTCAATGACATGACCTAAAAAATTCAGCGATTCCGCACCGAAAACACATTTTGTGGTATTTATTTGAACACTGTAATCCTTGAGTCGACAAAACAAAAGATTCAAATGACGCATGTGTTCTTCTCTGGAGGAACTAGCAATAAGCAGATCATCAATATAAGTGTAGACGAAGTCTAAACCACGAGTGACCTCATCCATGAACCGTTGAAAGGTGCTAGCAGCATTCCTAAGTCCGAAAGGCATGGTAAGAAATTCGAATGATCCAAATGGAGTCGTAATGGCCGTTTTCGGAATATCTTCTTTCCTGACAGGAATCTGATGATAGGCTCGCACCAAATCGAGCTTCGAGAATATTTTACATCCCTGCAATGACGATGCAAAATCTTGCAGGTGTGGAATAGGATATCTATCCGGGACAGTTATAGCATTTAGCTTCCTATAATCCCCAGTGGGTCTCCAGTCGCCAGAAGTCTTGGGTACCATGTGCAACGGAGAAGCCCAAGGGCTCATAGAAGGGCTAATTATGCCTAGCTGCAGCATGTGGTCGAACTCGGACCGTGCTGCCTTCAATTTGTCCGCAGGCAAGCGACGAGGACGTGAGAACACTGGGGCGCCAGTTGTAGAGATAAAATGCTCCGTTGTGTGAGTCGGTTCTACAACTCGAAAATTTCCCTGAGTAAGCTGTGGGAAAGAATTCAACAATGCATGATAGGGATTCCCAGCATTAGCGATGAAAAAGAAGGTCCGGCTAACTGTTGGAAAATTAGCTTTCTGGCCACGAAGAGAAAAACCAGTAATGTCGTCTACTAGGCGTCGGCCACGGACGTCCACCGTCAATGCAAAATGGTGTAGAAAAAAAATGGTGCAGAAAATCCGCTCCCAAGATCGGATATGGTAGGTCAGCAACCGTAAAAATCCATTTGAATTCTCGTCGAAGATTTCTGAATTGCAGAGGAAGCGAGATTTGTCCAAAAGTCCGTATCGGCGAATGATTGACAGCTTGTAGATTCATTGATGATTCAGGAGGAGTTACTGTCATACAATTGACAGGCCAAATACTGCACGAAGCTCCTGTGTACACTAGGAAGGCTCTTCCAGACAGGAGGTCCTCAATGAAGAAATGGCGGTTCCGTTTTGTCTCGCAGAGTTCACTTGCCGCCTTTAGTGACTCTGATCCACATTTCCAGAGGCCGAATAATTACACAGAGGCCGGCAATATTTTGCCTTATCCGCGAAGGTGGCATGATACCAGCACAATGATGGGTTGCTGGCGGGCGAAGTAGTACGCCGACGTGGAGTCGCGAAAGAACGCGAACGACTCCTAGGCCGCCGGGAATACGGCCTATTCTCCCTGCATAATCGAGCGACTTTCTGCGTCAAAGCGTCAATAACCTTCAACATGGCATCCTCGCGTGTCGAGACGGGCTGGTTCAAATGAGAGGAAGCAATACGCGAGTCCGAGGCGGTAGCCTTTTCAGAAAGTTCCACGATTCGATCCGCGGAGGCAGCAATTTGCTCCAAAGAGCTGGTGTCCATTATATTTGCCAAAATAATTTGGACGTTGTTTGGCAGGCGAGAGAAAAATAATTTTTAATAAAGGAATTATCCTATTCGGGCGATTCACTGAGGTCCCTAATGTGGCGCAAACATTCGGACGGCGATCTATCGCCTAGACACTCGTCCTCCAACAATGAACGAAATCTGCTTTCAGCAGAACGACTGTTCCTTCGAAGAATTTCTTCCCGCAACGAATCATAGGAAATACCGGCCGACGGGTTCGTAATCAAATCTTTCACTGTTACAGCGAGTGAAGAAGGAATACCACTTATTAAAAAGTTGAGTTTTTGCTCGGTTTTCACTTAGTTGGCAGCGAAATAAGCGTCGAGCTGCGCAAACCAGAGCTTAGTATCACCTGAGAACGCAGGCAAACCAGGACCACTCATCGTCAATCTATTTCCACATGGACGAATAAAAGTAAGTAATGTTTAAAACGACGGAAAAACAGCACAATTTTCCCTCAACATCCATAAAGTTGCCGCAAGCAAAAGAAATGCAGTCACAGTACAAGAAATAGCAGTGAAATTCCGAAGGGTGGTATCTGTGAATCAAGATAGCCATTATGAAACAAGATGGCGTCGCCTTTCTTTTCCAAAACAAGAATATGGTTGCGTGACGAGGCTAAGCCAATCAGATGGCTGCATTTGGAGAAGAAAGACAATGTGCGGGAATGTTAGCTGGCCAGTCAGCCATTTTGAAAAAAAAATGATTTCTTTTTTTTGTGTGTTAGACGAACAATTTTCAATTTAAAACGAATTGCGAAATTAAGTAGGTTCCATTTTCATACTTAATCGTCGAAGGTTACCACTTTATGGCGGGGTGGTCAGACATCCCGTCTAACTGGATATAGTATACTGGCATATAGTCAAACAAGGAAGAAGGAACATACCTCAGTATTATGTTATAGAAACATTTTTTAATTAGAGCAATTAAAAGAATATATTCAAATACATCAGTGCTCCTAGGTTGGGATATATTTTAGTCGTCATATAAAACCGCATGGTGTGATATCGTTCTTTGGATCACTGCGTGGAAAACACGTCTATTGCCTCCGAGTTATCATCGTTCAAGAGCTATTGTTTCAGCTACTGACGTCAGAACGCGACGTCAGAACTAAGGGCAGTTAATCAACTGCCTTCAAAGTCGACGCTAGATGGCGTGATCTTCTACCATTTTTTTATTGGCACCAAGGGCCTCAGTCACTGAGGACAATGCAAGGATAAACACAACACAGAGCGGGGTTAACATCAAGTGAAGGAAAGGGGACATCACTGAAAAGAAAACAGTAGGAATAACAAAGTTGAATGGTGTTACTAGTCTCAGTAAGTAAAATTTCAAAACATCTTTTAATATACGAGGTGTATCAGACAAGTAACAGGGCTTAGTTTGCTGTGTGAGGTATGAATGAGGTAGGGATTAGCGGGTGACGTAATATCCGGCGAGTATATAACTGCGATCTCAGCTCTCTGCAGCCATTGTATCTTTTTTCTCGTGCTTTTGTTAACAGTTCCTCAATTTTAGGGCGCGCAACGATGGAGACAAAACAACGAACAAACCTGAAGTTTATGGTCCTGCTGTGGAACATTCCGTCAGAAGCACTCGGAATACTGCAGCTAGTGTACAGAGATGAGACGATAAAGCGCTCATGGATTTTTGAGTGGCGCTAAAGGTTCAACGTCTACACCAGGAGCGGAAGGCATTCAACGAGCAGGACGAAGGCCAACAATCGTCAGCTGACTGTTCGATTGATCGCAAGTGAGCTGGACATGAACAGTGACAGCACTCGGAAGATTATCACGGAATATTTGGGCATGCAGAAGACCTGCTCGAAGATGGTGCCGATGTTGCTGAACGACGACCAGAAGGAT
>OZ024741.1:106854257-106856757 GCA_964016885.1 Eledone cirrhosa
ACCTCGGTTATTTTTCATTTTGTAAAAAACCCTCACTTTCTAATATATATATATATATATATATATATATATATATATATAAGTATTGAAATTTCCGTTGGAAACAGAAAAGGTCATAGAAATGAAGAGTGCTCTATGTAAGTATCAGAGCAAAATTTAATGTATAAAAATCAATACAATATAATTACCTCATTACCAGAGGTTTCCCGAATGAGGCGAATACGAAATAAACGACTTCATTCGTTCGTCAGACGAGGCAATATAAAACATGGGCAAATACTTAGAAAAACACATCAAGAAAATCAAAAAAAGATATAGATAAATGAAATAGAAATTGAAATATATAAAAATCTATCAAGAAATATAGTTAGGTGTGTGTATATGTATGTATATACGCTCCCAGATGTGCATATATGTATATGTGTACATGTACATGTATAGTGAGAAAGTGTGCGTAATTCTAAAATAGGGCAAATGTATCTATATGTCTGTATTATACAAACAGAAATGGTTACATCGTAAATATACGAATATGAAGGCGCGCGCATAAAACGCCTGGACACTCGTACGCTTAGGTGCGGAAAGAAAGGAGGTAAGGAAGTGTAATAATTAAAAGAAAAGGGTCAGTCTCGATATATTTATAAAAATATAATAACGATAAATTAGAAAGAAAAAATTAAAGAAAAATGCCCATTACAAGGTAAATGCAACACCAAAGCAATTGTATATGCGGCTAAAGTGACAACCATCAGCAACAACCATCCAGCCACCAGTGAACGATATGTGGGTATGACGCAAGACAGATTCAAAACGCGTTATTACTCACATGTCGCATCCTTTCGACATCCAGAAAAAAGATTTACAATAGCTCTGGCTAGCAGAATTTGGGATTTGAAAGACCAAGGCATCCAATATAAACTAGATTGGTCAATTTTGAACCAATCTAAAAAATATGCTAGAGGAACAAAATGCACGCTCTGCATAAATGAAAAATTTTGGATATTGCAAAATCTTAAATCACCAAAGACCTGCCTGAACACAAAGACGGAAATTTTCACCAGTTGCCCACACATGAAATCACACCTGCTTTCCAGCTCATATAAACTTAACACACTTTCAGATACTTATCCTCCATAAACTCTTATTATTCTCTTTTTAATTACCCTTTCTGACTTACTTTCATTTTTATCTTTGTCAATAATTTCATTTATTTTCACTTTTATTTATTTTTACTTCACATTCCCCCCCCCCCTTTATTCTCCGATCCACTTCCTATTTTCTATTTTTTACTTCCCCTTCTTTTACTTCCCTTTTTCCTCCACTAACTGATTACACGTGTCTTTTGTGTTTTTCAATCCAGATATTTTCATTTTTATTTTATTTTTGCGCAGCCTATCTTACAATTTTATATTTGTACTTATTTATCCACATTTCAATATGGCTGAACGCCTTAATGTGTGTATACTTTTTTTATATATGTACATGAGTGACTACGTATGTGCGCGCGCGTGCGTGTGTGTATGTGTGTGTATGTATATGTGTGTGTGTATGTGTATATGTGTGTGTGTGTACAGGTGTTTGTGTGTGTGTGTGTATGTATATATTATGCGTATGTGTACGTGTCTTTATATCCGTGTTTTTGACATCTCGGTTTTATGTTTTGTTCCTTTTTTCTTCTCCCCCCCCCTTCCTTTTTTTACTTACTCAGTTTCATACGTGGGCATGTGAACAGGTTTATATGCGTGAGTATAGGTATGTGTGTGTGTGTGTGTGTATGTACGTATCGAACGTATGGAAGTGTAAGTGCGCGTGTTTATATAAGCATAATTATTTTTACATTTCTTTTGTGAGACACGCGTGTCTGTGTATGTATATACCCCCCTTTTTTTGTTTTCTTTAATTTTTTCTTTCTAATTTATCGTTATTATATTTTTATAAATATATCGAGACTGACCCTTTTCTTTTAATTATTACACTCCCTTACCTCCTTTCTTTCCGCACCTAAGCGTACGAGTGTCCAGGCGTTTTATGCGCGCGCCTTCATATTCGTATATTTACGATGTAACCATTTCTGTTTGTATAATACAGACATATAGATACATTTGCCCTATTTTAGAATTACGCACACTTTCTCACTATACATGTACATGTACACATATACATATATGCACATCTGGGAGCGTATATACATACATATACACACACCTAACTATATTTCTTGATAGATTTTTATATATTTCAATTTCTATTTCATTTATCTATATCTGTTTTTGATTTTCTTGATGTGTTTTTCTAAGTATTTGCCCATGTTTTATATTGCCTCGTTTGACGAACGAATGAAGTCGTTTATTTCGTATTCGCCTCATTCGGGAAACCTCTGGTAATGAGGTAATTATATTGTATTGATTTTTATACATTATATATATATATATATATATATATATATATATATATATAATTGAATAAACAAGAAAGATGAACACTAATATAAACATACGTG
>OZ024741.1:106861757-106864257 GCA_964016885.1 Eledone cirrhosa
TTTAGCTTCGTTTATTATAAATTATAGATATACTGCTATATATATTTCGGTGACAGCCATCATTGGTTGTGACCTCTTCAGGCAGTCCGAATTGGTGTGGGAAAGACAGGTACACATGTTGTTGAAGTGTGTTTTACTCCGTCAATACATCGATATGTCCAGCTCCTGGTTGTGTTGTTATTCTTCTGAGGAACTAGAATCATATGATCATAGAGGGAGTGGAAGAGGTAAATAAAGAGAGAGAGAGAAAGAAAGAGTGAGAGGGAGAGATAGAGAGAGAGAGAGAGAGAGAGAGAGTGAGAGAGTGAGAGAGAGAGTGAGAGAGAGAGAGAGAAAGAGAGAGAGAGAGAGAGAGAGAGAGAGAGAGAGAGAGAGAGAGAGAGAGAGAGAGAGAGAGAGAGAGAGAGAGAGAGAGAGAGAGAGAGAGAGAGAGAGAGAGAGAGAGAGAGAGGGGAACCCTCATCTGATTTGAAAACTATCATTAGATATTTTATCGACCTCAGAAGGATGAAAGGTAAAATTGAACTTAGCAGGATTTGAACTCAGAAGGTAAAGAGCCGAAGCAAATACTGTTAAGTATTTTCCCTTCATTCTAACGAATCAGCTGCTCTAATCTTGAGCTATTACATGGTAACAGCTCTCTTGAGGTTGACATTTCTTTTTGTTTGGTCCCATCTCTCTTGCAACTCTCGCACTTGCAATATCTTGGATGGTAATACTTTTCACCCCCAATGTCTTAGATTGGGGTTACCCCTCCCCCGAAACACCTCTTGTGGTAACAGCTGTTTTGTGTAGAGATACATCTTTTGTGAAACAACACTTCTGTAAAGAGACGATATCTCACATGTCTTTACATTCCTTTGGAATGAGGTACATGTAAACTATAAGATACAGTCTTCGGCAGGGCAACAAAATATGTTATATTTCTTTGTATCGTCGTGTTACAAACTTAAATCAGCTCTGCAACTCTCTTTCTCTCTTTCATACACACACACACACACACAAATATAAACATACACACGTATGTGTGTGTCACAGTGTGAGTGTAGGTGAGTTCCTGTATATTTATATAGTGTAACTTAGCTATTCGATAAATAGAATTCAATAAAGTAAGCACTAGACTGAAATACACACGGGGGCGATATGATCTATCAAATCCGTGAAGGTCCCAATAACTGCAAAAGAATATATAAATGCGTGTATGTATTATACAAATATACTTCTCTATTTACGTATTGAGTACTTCAGTTAACTATGGTTTCTTACCGAAGCTCTTCGGTAAACCATACTTAATTATACATGCATACAGCTCCGTCCCCCACATGCATACACACACACACACACACACATATATATATATATACATACATGATTTCATACGAATGAAACAGTTCTAGACCTGTAGAAGTCATTTCTATATATATAAAATGAGATGCCCATACACTACCAACTTATTGAGTACCTTTTCTAAAAATATTTTCACCTCCTAATACCCCCCCCCCCCCATATATATATATATATAAAATTACACACACACACACAGAGATATATATATATGGCTGTATTTTCTGAGTATGTGATATTCTCTTCTATCCTTACTCCTCTCTCTCTCCCCCTCTCCTTCTCTCTCCCTCACTCATTCTCTCTCTCTTTCTCTCATAAACCTTCCTATATTTTTGTCTTCCATCTATTTCAACCTCTCACTCTCCCCACCTTTCTCTCCGATTGTATGAAAATATTCTCGGCTTTCGATTCCGAAGCGACATCAGTTAAGTAGCAAAGTGAAAAACTGCATCGTCTGCAGATATCGCCTGCTGACTTGCATCATTTGTATCGATCCATCCAGCATCATTCTCCATCCTCTCCTTCTCCCTATCTTTTTACTCCACTTCTCTTCTGCAATTTCTCTCTTCACTATACTTACTCCTTCTTCATCCCCTCTCTCTCATTCTCTCTCTTTAGTCTCCTTCTTCATCCCCTCTCTCTCATTCTTTCTCTTTAATCTCCCTCTTCATCCCCTCTCTCTCGTTCTCTCTCTTTAATCTCCTTCTTCATCCCCTCTCTCTCATTCTGTCTCTTTAATCTCCTTCTTCATCCCCTCTCTCTCATTCTCTCTATTTAGTCTCCTTCTTCATCCCCTCTCTCTCATTCTCTCTCTTTAGTCTCCTTCTTCATCCCCTCTCTCTCATTCTCTCTCTTTAATCTCCCTCTTCATCCCCTCTCTCTCGTTCTCTCTCTTTAATCTCCTTCTTCATCCCCTCTCTCTCATTCTCTCTCTTTAATCTCCTTCTTCATCCCCTCTCTCTCATTCTCTCTATTTAGTCTCCTTCTTCATCCCCTCTCTCTCATTCTCTCTCTTTAGTCTCCTTCTTCATCCCCTCTCTCTCATTCTCTCTCTTTAATCTCCTTCTTCATCCCCCTCTCTCATTCTCTCTCTTTAGTTTCCTTCTTCATCCCCTCTCTCTCATTCTCTCTCTTTAGTCTCCTTCTTCATCCCCTC
>OZ024741.1:106866757-106874257 GCA_964016885.1 Eledone cirrhosa
GACAGTGCGAATTGGATGGGGAAAGTAAACAAACAACATAGTAGTAATGCAACGTAAAGAGAGGAAAAGAGAGACAAGTCAATGATACTTGTGGACTTAAGTCCGAACAAATAAATCGACGAGAAGAGGCAGACACGTCCGAACCTCGTGAAAAGTGAGAGAGAAAAGGATTCCACAGAGGTCAGACGGGAGGAAGTGAGAGAGGGGGAATAGCAGAGAGTGAGTGAGTGAAGGTGTGAGGAAGAGGCCAGCCGAGAGAGTGTGTGATATATATATATAGTATAGCGATTGTAACGTCAAGTACTGTTGGTTCACCAATTTATAATATATATATATATATATATATATATATATATAATCTACACCGAATAGTACATATGTGGGCTTCAATCAGAACGCCAGTGATAAGAACAGTTACATTTCCTGTTTGTTACTCGATACGCTATGTCTGAGGTGAAAGCGCATAGTCTAGTGATTAAGGTGGTGAGTTGGATTCTCGGACCAGGTAGTGTATTAGGTTCTTAGGCAAGATCCATTCTTTCATGTTATTCCAGACCACTCAGCTCTAGCTAGGGGTAAACGTTAGGACTTATGTCAAAAAGGGTGACTTGTACTCTCAGACGCTTAATATTAATGAGACCGTAATATGCTCCTGCCTGATGAACTTCTATCCCACATCAGCAATACCTGTATTCTAGATGGAAGGTAATCTGGAGTATCCAGGTTTTTAATCAAGTATTATTTATAATAATTATTCTAAACAAAACAAAAGAAAAAAAAACAACAAAAAACAAAACAAAAACAAAACATGAACTAATTCTATACAAAACCGTGGAATGACCTAAGAAGTCAGATATTTCCGACGAGCAACTGGCAAAACACGAAGAGAAAGAGAGACACGATGCAAATAGTTATACCTATTATCTAGACGGCGAATTGCCAGACTCGTTAGAACGTCTGAGTTCAAAGCCCACCGACGTCAACTTTGCTTTTCATCCTTTCAAGGTAGATAAATAGAGTTCCATTCTAGTACCGAGGTTGTTTCTCTCTCCATATCTCTTTCTCGCTTTTTTCCCTATCACTATTTCTCCTTCCTTGGAAGAAATCAGACCTAGAAAGGAGATGGATGTTTGCCAGGTTTTAAAATAATGTCCAAGAAACGCCGTGTGTCATTAAAATGCCTCTACGACTCCACCAGAAGTTATGGGTCAAAAGAAATATGAATACCTATCATTTGGTTGATAGCTATTCAACACTTTAAATAACTTGGTCACTCGATTAAAAAGATGCCAGTTAATCAGCCAGTGCCTTTAACATCAAGTCCCTAGGCTTAAGAACTAGAAGAAGACCATGCAGAAGGTGGATTAATAAGTGAGTTATAGACGTGATTCGCACCTATAACATAACATTAATAGAGGCACAACCCTTTGCTTCTGATGTCCGACTTGATCTACCCGCGACACCTACATTTCCTGTGAGATCGGAAATGAGATGAAATGAAATATTTTTCTAGAGAAATAAACCACAGTGCAAAAGAAAAATAAACATCTCTGCAAATTTTAGATCTCACAACTCCAGATTACTTATCAATACCAGACCTGCCAACCTCTAAAAATCCAAACGGGGAGTACCATGAAAATAAGTGCTTAAAAACGGAGAGAAATGAGGCAAAAATGGGGAGATTTTACATAATGAAAGCTATACCCATTTTCACAAGAGAAGACATCTCTCACCCACCCCAAAGTGGGTGGGAAATCTCCCCGTCTGACGGAGAGAGTTGACAGGTCTCCAATACGTACACACATACGCATACACACACACACACACTCACACATACACACTATACATAATACTAAATCTGTATCTAAAACGTAGTTTCCCTGTTCAAGAACAGGGCATTAGATGCTAACGTTTACCTATCTATCTATCTATCTATGGAAATGCGCACGCACACACACGCGCGCGCACACACACACACACACACACACACACACACACACACACACACACACACACACACACACACACACACACACACACACACACACACGCACGCACACACACACACACGCGCACACACACACACACACACACACATGCACACACTGGTACACACATGCAGACACTGGCACACACATGTATATGAATTTATGAACGCATATATATATACATGTATATATATATATATGTGTCTGTTTGTGCCTATGTATATATGTATGTCTGCATTTACGTAAGTACGTACTTATATATGTATGTATGCATGTACGTACATATGTATGTATGTATGTTATCTCTTTCTCTTAATTTCGAGTATATTTTTTTGATCGGCCACCTTGCTGGTGGCAAGGTTGTAAAAGAAAAGAAATTGTCATCCCTTGAATCGCAAGAATGTTTTGCAAATTTTGAAGGTGCCAGCTATCGCAGCCATTTGTAGACTATGGATTAGAGAGCTGCGCTCTGTGTCCGCAAATCCAAGTTCAGTTATACATTGGTCCAAGCGGGTTGGTATATAACCGGTAGTTTCAATAATGATGGGTATGAAGCTAAAGGTGTATCTTGGATACTGGATTTGTAAACTCCTCATCAATGGTCCGTAGATATCCTCCTTCTCTTGTATTTTTCTGACAACGTTTACATCAAGTGGGCAGCTGATCTCCACAACAGAACACGTTTTCAATGTGTGATCCCAAACAGCAATATCAGGCCGGTTGTGCTTTAATTTGGTGGCAGTTTTTATTTTCAGGTTCCACCAGTATTCCTTAGTGCCATCTGTCTCAATATATTCTTCCTCGTTTGTTGTTAATTTTATTTTCCGAAGTGCGTTCCAGATGGTTCTAGCTATCCCAACGTGTCTCATGGAGAGGTAGTTGCGAGATGACATTCTTTCGCAGCTGGCAACAATGTGGCTTACATCCTCGATCTTTGTTTTACATAGCCTACATTTATTGTCAGCTGATGTCCCTCTCCTTTTGTGCAGCAGATATTTGGTAGGGAGTTCTTGTTCCTGTATTGCATAGAGATATCCCTCAAGGTGTGATGTCATAAACTTGTCGGAACTCCATGCCAGGCTTTGTGAGTGGTTTATCCCCTCTATGGTCTGTGTTTTACGTCTCAAATATCCATGCACAACTTTTTCTGTAAATTGGTCAATTTTTTCATCTTGTTTGAACATTGAATAGGATCTTCCGATTTCTCTGGGTGAGAGATTTATATCATTTTATTCCATATCTCTCCTCCAGATCAGTCGCTATTCTAATGATATTTTTTTTTCATGCTCATAAAACTGGGCAAGATGGTTGCCAACCTTTTTCCTCTGTTGAAGATGTTGCTTCAGTGTTACTATCCGGGTCTCATATGATGTTAATATGGATTTTAGACCCCAGCCACCTTCCTTGCGTGAGAAGTATAGCCTATCCACATCACCATTGATGTTAAGGTTCCCAGCAACACTGAGAAGTTTGCGAGTTCTAACATCCATCTCACTTAGTTCTTGCAATGACCAGTTCAGCAGGCCAAATGTTGGCGTTAGAATTGGCACAGCATAAGTATTGTGGACAATGTATTTGTTGTACGCTGACAGTTCTGATGACCATATTTTCTTTACTATTCTAAGGTATTCAGTTCTGGTTCTCTCCTTATTTATGGGTCCATCATATCTGCCATTCTCATCCTGTCCAAGATATCTGTAGTTGTCACCTGACTGTAGAGGTTGTATTGTCAGGCCGTTCATCTCTAGATTTCTAGAGGAGGGCACAGCTCTTCCACGTTTTACTGCCAAATATGTACACTTGGACTCACCAAATTTCATTTTGATGTCTGTTGAAAATTCTGTAATGAGGTCCAATTGTTTCTTGATGTCATTGATATTTGGCCCATACAACTTCAGGTCATCAAAAACGAAAAGATGGGAGATACTTCTGGACCCACTTCTTTGTCCACCTTGTTTCCTGAGTAGGTAAGATAGTGGATTTAGTGAGAGAACGAAGAGTAGCACTGACAAGCTATCACCCTGAAAGATGCCCTTCTGGTAATGTATCTTATCAGTCTTAACTTGCTCCTTCTCACCTATAAGGATCAAATTGGTGTACCAGTTCTTGGTCAGACGTTCAACAGCAGCTACCAGTAGTTGTGGGACTTTGGCTAACTGTAAAGCCTTAACAATCCACCCATGAGGTACACTATCAAATGCTTTTTGATAGTCCAGCCACACCACAGTCATGTTTCTGCGATTCATTGTTGTTTTTTCTTGAATCATTTTATTAGTTAGTAGGTGATCTATGCAACCCCAGACCTCCCTCTTTCCACCAGCTTGCTCAGGTGTTATGATGTTGTTGGTAGCACGGTGATCCTGTAAGAACAAGTTAAGGCACCCATTATATAATTTATACATGATGTTTTGGCACGCTATTGGGCGGTAATTTTTAGCAAGGGTGGTTTGGCTATTTTGAGGAATGAGGAGAGTAGTGGCAGTTGATAACCATCTGGGTAGTTCTTGTGTGCCTTTAATGGTTTCTGTAAACAGCCGTATGAGATCTTGCCGATAGAAAGTGAAATTCTTCAACCAGTATCCTGTAATGAGGTCTGGGCCTGGTGATTTCCTATTCGACATCTTCTGTAGAGCTGTTTCCAGTATTGACCCATCTATGTCATATTGTTTTGTCTGGATATGTTGGCAGTACTCCTGTTCCAGTTCTTTTAGCCAATTAGTTTGTCTGTTGAATCCGTCATCCGTTTCCCATACATATCTCCAGTAGCTCTCAACCTGTTCTTTTGAAGGGGTGTCATTTACAGAGATTGAGCTTTTGCCACCGAAGCTGCGATAAACTGATTTAGGATCTCTGGCAAACAATCTATTTAGCACTTGTCGTTTATGTGCTGTTGACTTATATTTTAGTCTTTTTGTTGTAGCTGTGAGTTGTTGTTTCAACTGGTGTAATTGGAGTTTAAAGTTTTAAATTTTGTATCTCCAAATCGTCTCTCTAACTTTCTTTAGGTCTTCCTGGTGTTGTGTGAAGTTGCTCTCCATGTTGCATTTCATAACGACTGCGATGTGTGAGATACTTCGTCTCAGGGACAAAATTTTGCTTTTTAAATTTCGCATCCACGCTGGTTCAGGCTTTTTGTTTGTATCTTGATTGCGTGGTTTTATATGTTTGTTATATGATAGCAATGTGACAGCTGAAACATATAACAAAATGTTAAGCGTTTCAAATGTCGTTTCTACACCTTTAGATCGTATAGCCTTCAGATAATTGTCAGCTATTTCGTTCACTTCCAATTCCAATTTAGTGGGTTTTTTACTGATTCTGGTGTTGTATGTATGTATGTATGTGAACGTAGATATTTTGCCGACAAACAAGGAGTTTATGAATCAACAATTAATCACGGGTAATTTAGTTCTACAAATATTTCATGTCACACAACTGCAAACGGTAATATCAGTGCTTGGAGTACTAAATGGATATGGCGTTACGCCTCCTATAGACTAACTTATAGCAGACCTTTGACGTGCTATCAACCATAATAATACACCATGTTTATTTGTACATTTATATATATATATATATATATATATATATATATATATATATATATATATATATATATATATATATTCGTCTGAAGTGATTTAAAATTTACGCATACAAACATAAACACACACACACACACACAATGCATTTTCTTATCTCAGTCAGGGTTCCACGATTAGAAGTTGAATTTCCAATCATAAGGTCCTAAATTTAACCTTACGCTAGTTATTTTTTCAAAGATACTGGTACATTTAATTCTGTATGTCACACACACACACACACACACACACACACACACACACACACACACACACACACACACACACACACACACACACACACACACACACACACACACACACACACACACACACACACACACACGCATTAAAATACTATTCTCTTTAATCACATGTCAGTAATGAACATAAACTATAGAGTTTCTAATGGGGAGGGCGAGAGGGATGGAGGCAATAACAGTGGGAGTTCGGCTCTTCCGTGTTCGGACACATTGGTAAGCACTTGGATTTTGGTTTGTTTCTGGTTGCTCATCAACTGATGACCAGGAAAGTTAGCTTTTGTATATAGATGTTATGCGTGTATGTTTGAGGCATACACATATGTTAAGGGCCTCAAATTTAAATAAATAATTAAATCAGTCATTCATTTATCAGGGCACAATTTTCAAGTTTGTAATGTTTGTTCATATATCCAGTAATCCTGGTTTATATGTCATACCAATGCTAGACTCTAAACACTAAATACGTTTAACACTATTGCCATCATTATAGACAACACTAGTCCCCGAATCCAGGTATTTATGATATATTAATACTGGACTCCAAAAATTGAATACATTGAACACTATTTCTGTCATTACTGCGGGGACTAGACCACTAGTCCTGATATATATGACATACTAATCCTGTACTACACAAATTGAATACAGTTAACGCTATTGCTCTCATCATTGGCGACACAAGTCCCCTAGTAATATATATAGAACATACCGTTCTCATAACAACAAATTCCCGAAGGACTTCTCGATTGCATGGAGAACCGTGGAAATAATTATAATGATTAAACGATTTATGTAACCTCAGCATCTTATTTTGTTATTTTATATAGAACAATATATATAGAATAGAACAGCAACAATAATGGCAACTCAAGCAAAGGCCCATTTCATTTCTTCTTCCTGAGGAGTAGACTTGATTCTCCAGCATTATATATAAACACCAAATCGTCAAATATATACGATCCAACGCGGGTACCCTTTAAGAAAATTAAGCTGCCTCTTTACCAACCCCCGCCCTTAAATATCCAATGTATATATGTTACAAAGCCTTTATATGATTATAACTTTAGTTTTAGCCAATCCTGAATGAATAAATATGCGCACATACATGCTAGTATACACACACACACACACATATATATACATATAATATAACGCTACGTTATATATATATATATATATATGTATATATAGGTCGCAGGGCAAATATTAGAGCACCCCAAATCTTTCTAATATAGACACATTCTATCCTAAGAATCGAGTACTGTGTTGAACAATGGTATAACTGGTTTAATCCTATTATATACATACATATATATATATATATATATATATATATATATATATATATATATATATATAAAGAAAAAGAGATGAAATCGAAAATGCAACTGAAGTCTTATTTTTTTTAAAAATATATATATTTATTTGGTTCCTTTACCGGTTTCGCAGTTCTTCTGCTTTTCAAAAGGTGAGTTGAGATGGAGGGTCTGTGGTTTTTCTCACATCTGATATATATATATATATATATATATATATATATATATAGTTTTGCGAGGTTTTTGATATGAAATCGTGTGTCGAAACAAATATTGTTATACTTGGGGAGGGTCATATTTGTGTAATAAATAGAATTAATAACAGAACACACTCACTGTTTGGTTGGTTTTC
>OZ024741.1:106884257-106886757 GCA_964016885.1 Eledone cirrhosa
AAAAGGATTTTAGATAGAATTATACCTGAAATTAGAAGTTTGGCCCCTCTTGCACTGTGGAATAATTCTTTCGCGGTGATTGATTGGTTCAATGGGATATGCAACAAGTAACATTGCCGTTTTATCCAATTCGACATCAATAACTACTATTCCTCCATCACTCTACCACTCCTTCTTAGAGCTATCAATTTAGCTAAAACGCTCACGGTGGTTAAGGATTTCGAAATTGATGTCATCCTCAATGCCCGTAAGTCGGTGATTAATTTCGACGACTCTATTTAGATTAAAAAATCTAATAGTACCCAATTCGACGTGAGTATGGGTGCCAACGATTCGGCGGAGGTTACTGATCTTATCGGCCTTTACCTTCTTTACTCTATCAAGGAAGAATTCCCCAATGTGGGCGGTGGTTTGTATCGTGATGACGGTCTTTTGACCATGACAAAGTGCGGTCCACGCGCTTGCGACATGTTCATAAAAGAAATCTCAGCCTTCTTTAAAGGCTTCAACCTCTCCATACAGGTTGAGCCCAACCCCTCGGTCGTTAACTACCTCGACGTTACCCTCAATTTGTCGAATGGTTTGCATTACCCGTATATAAAGCCAAATGATACGTTCAATTACATAAGTAAGCATTCTAACCATCCTGCCAGCATAACCAAGAAACTGGTAAGAAACTTTTCTTTGAGGCTTTCCCGTCTATCTACAAACGAGCATATTTTCACCGACCATTCCACATATTACAATGAAGCTCTTGCTCGGAGTGGATTTGTCGATAAGGTAGCATATACTAAGTATGAGCATAGACCAAGGAAAAATAGATCCCGACGCATTATAAGGTATAACCCACCATATAATGTGGAGGTGGCCACCCCATTAGCTAAGATGTTTCTCTCCCTTATTAAGAAGCATTTCCCCTCAGCACATAAATATAATAACATTTTTAATAGAAATACCATTAAAATATCTTAGCGGGGCTCTTCAAGTCAAATTTTCTTTTTTCTCTTTTCAGTTTTTCCCTATCTTATACGATGAGTATGGGTTTTACGTAAACCTGTTTTGTAATTCTGCAGAAGTTATTTGATGACCACCCTGTCTTGCATCATAAATAGATGATGGAGCTGGGCCATTCAAATATGTATAGTGATTTCACGGAATTAAAATTTACAGCATATCTTCCAGTACGGATTTCTGTTGTGGATTTATATATATATATATATATATATATATATATATATATATATATATATATATATATATCTGTATGTATACACACATAATATTCTTGTTACTCTGGAGTTTCACTTGTGTACTCACAGCTCCATCAGACGAAACACCTGCGAGTACACAGGTGGAACCCCAGTGTATTAAAATTCACCACTTAGCGAAAATAAAGAATATGATTAAACTCTATTAAGGTAACATGGATTGGCAGTATCGGTAGAGGGTCGGACGCCATGCTTTGCAGCATAGAGTTACAGCCCTTTACGGTGTGAGTTCAAATCTTACTGAGGTTAACTTTGCCTTTCATCCTGACGGAGTCGATAAAATAAAGTACCGGCAATGCACTGGGATAATTACTGGCCTTGTGCCAAAAGTAGAAACAATTATTAAACTCTACTTCCGTATTATTCACACGTCCGTCAACATCACACGGATATATATATATATATATGCCTGATGATTTCAAACGAATGATACACCTCTATTCCTGTAAAAGTCACTTCTATATAACATAAGATGCATTTTCAGACATTCCTGATGATTTCATAAGAATATAACAGTTGTAATCTTGTAGAAGTCATTTCTATATAACATACAACAAATAGTAGACCAGTTCCTTTTCTTTTCTGTTTGAAAATTGTCTGACAAAAACATATTTTATATAGATGATAAAAGTGGTGAGGTGGTGGTGGTTAACCAGGCTACAGTTAAAGTCAACCCCACAACTCAGGTTAACCCTACAGATACTAATTAAGTCTACCACTAATTATGTCTAACTTCTCAGTTATGTCTACCGCCCACTATTAAGTCTACCACCCCAACTAAGGCTACCACTCACTAATTAAATCTAGCATCCCATTTATGTCTATCACAAACAAATTAAGTCTACCACGCCATTAATATCTACTAATCAGAAATTAGGTTTATCATTAACTAATTACGTCTACCCCTCAATTATGTCTACCACCCACTAATTAAATCTATTACAAACTAATTAATTCTACCCACCATAGGTCATGCCTACCAACCACTAATTAATTATTATTAACTAATCAGATGCATATGTATGTATATATGTATGTATGTATGAACGCTCCATATATGTATATGGCATATGCAGTATGTGTACTGTCAGCATTGCTGTATGCGTGTGAGACATGGGTTGCCTACAAACGGCATATCGAAAGACTGGAAAAATTTCACCAACAGTGTCTCAGAAAGATGCTCAGTATCAAGTGGCAGATGCATATGAGTGATGTTGAGGTCCTTGAGAGAA
>OZ024741.1:106896757-106921757 GCA_964016885.1 Eledone cirrhosa
ATATATATTTATACTAATAATAAGTTTGAAGAACAGTCAGATAAAATATATCCAATTTTTGTCCTCCTTAGTCCGTAGAAATTAGATAGATAAATAATCATTTAAACGGAGCTAAGTTTAAAATGTAACTTTGAAGAAATAGCACATAAATGTCACAGACTTTCCTTTGTGAGGAACAGTCAGATAAAATTTACCTAGTCTTTCTTCTTAGTCCGTAGAAATTGGATATATTTAGTCTGACTGTTCTTCAAACTTATAATTTTATATAGCTCTGATTAATAATTATTTGGTTTAAGTAAGGTACTCAATACAAAGCATAGTATAAATATTTAATATAGAAAGGCTTCTGCAGGACTAAACTGATTCATTCGGGAGAAATCATCACATATATATATATATATATATATATATATATATATATATATATATATATATATATATATATATATATATATATATATATATATATATATATATATATATATATATATATACACACACACATATATATATATATGTATGTGTATATATATATATATGTGTGTGTATGAGTGTGTGTATGTTTGTATGTATATATTTTAATCCCAGAATTTAGTAGACCAACCATAGATTAGATAACTCGTAATATTTTTATCGTTGTCGAAAAGAAGAAAAACATAGTTCTATTGGAAGGGATTTGAACGAATGAGCCTTTGAGCTTGAGACAGATTTTAGACTTTAGACACTGATACATCGGCATCAGAAATCCTATCAGCGCATAGAAATCACCGACATAGGATATTCGCCAGTAACTCTCGTAAAGTTAGGTTCACAATATTAAGTCATATAGCAGATATATGTGTGTCAGTCTGCACGCAAGGTTATCGTATGAGCATACGTGTATGAGTGGACGTGTGGATACGCACGTGCCTGAGATATGTATTCGCGTGTGAGTACGCATGCGCTGGGAATAGGTCACGTGTCATTATTTTCATAAAAAATGTGATTTCATACATAAATAGTCAAAACAATAATACCGTAGGCTCAATAATATTGTCACTGTATATATGTATGTGATACATCAAGATGTGTTTGTGCCCCTGTGTAGGTACACACACAGACACACACATGTATATGGGTGTGTGATGCTTTGTGTGTGTGAGTTTCTGCATGTGTTAAGATACACATAACAACTAACATTGACAGTAAATTTGATTATAAGATTTCGCGTATCATCAATCAAATGTGTATGTAAGTGTGCACGTGTTTGCGTATTTAAGTATGCATGTTGTGTGTGTGTTTGTTGTTTATGTGTGTCTGTGTGATGTACAATGTGTGCGTGTGCTTTGTGTATGTGTGTATAGGTGTGTGTGTTCGTGTGGTGTGTGCGTTTTGCGTATGGTGTGTAGGTGTAATATGTGAGTGTTATATGTGTGTGCGTGTGAGCATTTGTGTGTGTATGTGTATGTGCTGATGCAGACAGTAAGGTACATATATATATATATATATATATATACACACGCACATCTATATGCCATGTCGAGGTTGTGTATTTAAGTAAACTCGAAGTATCTCCAGCATCGCACCAAGTCTTGCTTCTGTAAACAAGCACACGTGATCATATGTCAAATATGGCGACTTTGGGGTTTTATCACCGTGAAACCTGATAACTGGAGCGTGGGTATTTCATCACTTAATTGACAAGTTAACCTTCACCAGAGAATGTTTAAATAACTATATGCCACATGATGGACGGTGAAGGGTGACCGCCATATCTAGATTGCACTTGTCGTCAGGAGGTGTGCTTCATGACCTACTAGGTAACAGAATTGGAACGCAGCATGCCCAAAGTTCGCGTAGCAATCTTCTAGTCCCAGGATCGATCTTTCAGCGTGAAATCTTGGGTACCATTTTCCATAGCCTTCGGATCGTCCCAAGCCTTATGATTGAAATTACATAGAAAGAAACTGTTTGGAAGCCCGTTTTTTTAACTGTATCTGTAACTTGTCATACAATATGTCACACCGAATCTCCCTATGAATTAGTTAAGGTTGCATGTATCTGTGAAATGATCAGCTAGCTACCTACACTATATTTAAAAAGATGGACTGTACCTGTAATTTGAGGGGTCAGTTTTGCCACATTGTGTCACAGTAAAATTCCATGTGAATTACATTAAAGTTATACGTGTCTGTGCACATTGATTTCACGACTAGTCAGTTCCATAGATTGAGCAACTGAAACAATCCTCGTCGAAATCGAGGGAGGTCCATGCATTTTTATATATCAAGTACTTGTCAAAGGTAAGAGATTGACAGATTTGTTGAAGCGTAGAACGAGAGACGAAGTGGCATTTGTTCTGGCCCTTTGTGTTCTGAATCAAAATCCCCTTATGATCCACCCTTGGTATAGACATAAACAATATCCTGGTTTAGCAAATGGAAATGGCCCAACGCCACCCAAATGAGCGGAGTCCATTTTCTTGGGAACATTTGGACAAGATTTCTGGCTTAAGGTGACGATTCTCCTACATGTCTCTGAATCAGTGAAAAGAGTCAAAGGCACTAAGTAAACTGAAAAAAAAAGACATTTTTAGATTACATTTATTGATCTCAGTCTGTCTTAAGCCAGAAGGCTCGTTAAGGCGGTGCTTATCCCGGTTTCATGGCGTGAAGCGACTGAGAGTACAAGACTCCTCCCTGGACAGGACGCCAGTCGATCACAAGGTCAAATCCCCACCTATTGAAATGACGCACTTCACATTGCTCCAGTTATTGAGTGTTATATATTTAACTATAGTGTAACAGTGTCAATAACCACGGTGATAGCGTTTACTATATTTTATTGTTTCTAATTTGGGAACAAGGCCAGCAATCAACCAGTGCATTACTGCTACTTTATTTTATCGACCCCGAAAGGATGAAAGGCAAAGTTAACCTCGGCTGGATTTGAACTCAGAATAGCAAGGACCGTAACTCTATGCGTCAAAGCATGGCGTCCGACCCTCTACCGATACTGCCAATCCACCACCATTTTACCAGTTTACTATATTTAATGGTTGGATTAATATGACATATATACAAGGATTACTGGATATATGAGCAATTGGGAAATTCGCATTCTGTTAAATTTATGATTACAGATCGATAAAAGAGGGCGCGGTGCGATCGATTAAAATCTTTTGATGTAACCCAAGCATAGCGGTAGTTCAATAACCGATAATAAATATAAAAATAAAAATACTAAAATATAATTACCTACTTTAAATAATTATATACACATATATTCATTACTAATTCTCTTGTATTATATAACTCAAAATATAACAAAAATTATATACTCAGGCACACAAATAATTACACACGTATATACACAGTTATATGACGAGGTGAAACTCCTGTGTGCCTTAATGTCTCTGTATGGGTCTTTTTCTCCTATGTAGCCCTGTCATTTCATCCCTATCCCTTTTTTGTCTGGCTGTCTGGTTGTTTGTCCTCGCTTTCGCCATATCTGCATATTTCATACACTTCACATATATATATATATATTTATATATATAAGTAGAAGGCATATTTAATTTGTTAGAAATACAAAAAATATAAATGTTTATAACTGATTCAGAGCACTCGACAGATTTCTGATATTAAATATATATATATATATATATACCGTATATATATATATATATATATATATATATATATATATATATATATATATATATATATATATATATATATAACGGCGATGAATTATTTAACTTTGCCTTTCATCCTTACGGGGTCGATAAAATAAAGTACCAGTAATGCACTGGGTAATTGCTGGCCTTGTGCCTAACGTAGAAATAATTATTTTAAAATAAATAAATAAACAGACTAAATAAAGATGGCGTAAGCATACAATGCAAGGGGAGGAAACATAATACCACCACTGACGATGGTGCAGATGTGCAACGAAAGAACTTTGATAGACTATATATATGTGTTTGCGTCTATATTGTATCTGTATTTTTGACCGTTGGTCAGTCAATGGCAGCATTGAGGACCGAATAAATTAAATTAACCGATATAAAAGACACAGAGGCGAAAACTAACCAAACAGTGAGTGTGTTCTGTTATTAATTCTGGCAATATTATTACACAAATATGACCCTTCCCAAGTATAACAATATATATAAATATAGACTTAGCGAGAATCGCATTTCGGCGGGTAGAAAAGGCGAAACGAAACGCAAAAATCAGAAATAATGCTGGCAAGCGCTCCATAGATAAAAACCAGAGCTAAACAATATGTTAAAACGCCATACAAAACTGAAAAAGTGGCCAAGAAAGCATCAACCACCTAAGCCAAAAAGCAAATCAAGCTAAACAGGTCAAAACAAAATAAATGATAAAAAAACACAGACCTGGACCCATTGGAATTGATGTTAAAATCCTAATACAAGGTTTCTATGACACCTAAATCAAAATACTGTCTGCTTAAAATTATAAGCTTTAGGTATAATGATCGAACAGGGAATATCACGTTATCAACAGGTATTTTGCTCTGTACCAAATTTGTGAATGACACAGAGCCGCGTAAAAGCACATGTGGAATTCACAATGGGAAAAACCCCAGATTTTGGCAAATGAATTCAGTATGTGTATACCATGCAAAAAATTGCATAAATAGCACAAATCGAATAAGCTCTCAACCGGGTAGTTTTTAAAATAAGCTTATGCAATTAACCTGTCAATAAAATTATTAACAAGTTAATTGTAAGACTCGGGAGATTAATACAAATATAGATTTAGCGAGAACTAGCATTAAAGCCCGGCGTTGCTCGGGGTCAGTAAGTTACCAAAGTTAGGTTGCACCACCCATTTTATGGCAGCACTTTTTTGTCTGCCAGGCACTGGGTGAATGAATTGCAGACCTGGACTGCCGAAGCAGGAGCTGCGCCAGCAGTGACAATTGTAGTTTCGCCTATGGATATTAGCTCTGTGCAAAGAAGTGTTGAAATTTATTGTTTCACAGTACTTGCGCAACACGCGCGTAGACGATGCCAGCCGAACAACAGAGCTGCGATGGAGTTGTTCTGCATGGTTGTCTAATGTGTGTTTTCTAAATTTAAGACAGTAGGGAGGGCTGTGGTATGGGGGAGAGTTAGCTGCTGTTTCTAACAGGTTTAGTGACCTCATAGAGGATATGTTTTCTAAATTTAAGACAGTAGGGAAGGGTGTGATATGGGGGAGAGTTAGCTGCTGTTTCTAGCAGGTTTAGTGACCTCATAGAGTATATTATTGTGTATAGTAAATAAACTGATACTTCTTTCTTCCACGTTCGTTGAGAGGTTTTAAAAAGGATTTATCGCTATTTTTGTTGTTGTTGAATAAATTTATCTGTTGCTTTTGAATAATTGTGTTTCGTATGAAATGTAATAAGTTCTCTTTGTCATTGAAGTAAATAAATGTTTGACCGTTCCACACACAAAAACAAACGTTCTCTCATCTCTCTCCCTCTCACTCTCTTCTCTCTCTCTTCGGCGTTCCTAAAGTAAGTTTGTAAGCATGCACGTAGTTTTATCGAATTTTAAGGGGAGTAGAGAGAGGTATCTGATTGTATTAGAGGTCATGTATTTAGTTTTATCGATTATTTCCGTAATTGTGGGAGAGTTTGAATGAAATAAATAGTCGTTGACCTAAGTTCGACCATTTACAACATTCTTACAGACGTTGAGTCGAATCGGTTTGAAATTGTGAAAATGTATAAACATGGAACATGCACACACACAACAACAACAATCTGCCTTTTATTGATAATGATCGCATTTCGGCGGGTAGAAAAGGCGAAACGAAACGCAAAAATCAGAAATAATGCTAGCAAGCGCTCCATAGTTATAAAACCAGAGCTAAACAATATGTTAAAACGCCATACAAAACTGAAAAAGTGGCCAAGAAAGCATCAACAACCTAAGCCAAAAAGCAAATCAAGCTAAACAGGTCAAAACAAAATAGATGATAAACAAACACAGACCTGGACCCATTGGAATTGATGTTAAAATCCAAATGCAGGGTTTCTATGACACCTAGATATATATATGGGGGGGAGGGGGGTACATGCATATATATATGCATGTACCCCCCCCATATATATCTATATATACACATATATATATATATACATGCAGATATATACATATACAAATATAAATACTATATAATTATACACACACACACACACATATATATATAAATACAAATATATATATATATATATTTTTATATATATATATATATATATGTATATATATATATATATACAATGCATACACACACACATTTATATATATATATATATGTATATAGAAAGATAGATAGACATACATATATACGATTGAATATGTGTCACTCTCATCGCTCTCTCTTTCCCCCTCTTTCACAACCCCTCTGTCTCATAGACTATATAAACCTGTCTGTATCCCGAACAATGCAACGTTGACTGACAAGCTATTAATTAAAAAACCAACCTCCTCCAAGAGGATGTTCTTTCTCCGTACAAGAGCATACATGTATGTATGTATATACGTATGTATGTATGTATGTATGTATGTATGTATGTATGTATGTATGTATGTATGTATGTATGTATGTATGTATGTACGCATGCATGTATGTATGTATGTATGTATGTATGTATGTATGTATGTACGCATGCATGTATGTATGTATGAATGAATGTATGTATGTATGTGTATATGTATATATGTACGTATGCCAGTACATATATACATATATATATATATATATAACGCTAACGGACGCCATATTTCGATAAGCTGCCATATATATATATATATGCGCGTGTGTACATATATATATATATTTGCGTGTATATATATATATATATATATATATATGTACATATATATGTACATATATATATATATATATACACGCATATATATATATGCGTGCGTGTACATATATATATATATATATATATGTACACACATATATATATATATATATATATACACGCATATATATATATAGTGTGTACATTTATATATATATATATATATATATACATATATATATATATGTGTATATATATATATATGTATATATATATATATATATAAATGTACACACACGCATATATATATATATGCGTGTATATATATATATATATATATATATATATATATATGTGTGTACATATATATATATATATATATATATATATATATATAAATGTACACGCACGCATATATATATATGCGTGTATATATATATATATATATGTACATATATATGTACATATATATATATATACACACAAATATATATATGTACACACGCGCATATATATATATATATATATATATATATATATATATGGCAGCTTATCGAAATATGGCGTCCGTTAGCGTTATATATATATATATATGTATATATGTACTGGCATACGTACATATATACATATACACATACATACATACATACATACATTCATACATATATATATATATATATATATATATATACACACACACATATATATATATATATATATATATATATATATATATATATATATATATATATATATGTTCGTGTGTGTATGTATGCATGTATGTATCTGTGTGTGTGTCTGAATGGTGAGGGGTTATAGCTGTGCGTGCATATTTTTATATGTATGAAGATGTGAAAATTTATGTGTATGTATATATGCATCAAAACCAATATATGTAGATGCATCTACATGTGAATATGTAAGCTTTGTCCGCTTCCCAGTTTAACATTACAGACGAATAATTAGCAGAATCCATTTCATTCTCTGAATAAACCATTAAAGTGATGTATATATGTATATAATAAGCCGTTACAGACAGGTATATATATGTCTCATTCTCAAACTCGTGCTCGTTGTTATTGAGGCAGTTTCTGGCTGTCTGTCTGTCTGTCTCTCTCTCTCTCTCTCTCTCTCTCTCTCTCTCTCTCTCTCTCTCTCTCTCTCTATATATATATATATATATATATATATATATATATATATAAAATAAAGTTAAATAAAAGTCAAATGATTAAAATTTAGCTTCGTTTATTACTGCTATATATATTTCAGTGACAGCCATCTTTGGCTGTGACCTCTTCAGGCAGTTTGAATTAGTATGGTATACCATACTAATTCAAACTGCCTGAAGAGGTCACAGCCAAAGATGGCTGTCACTGAAATATATATAGCAGTAATAAACGAAGCTAAATTTTAATCATTTGACTTTTATTTAACTTTATTTTACACTACTCCGGAGTAACCAAACCAACCTGCGCACTTCGTCGAGTGCTCCAGCCTGCATACTGAGGTGTTGGTATACAACCAACATAAACTCAAAATATATATATATATATATATATATATATATATATATATATATATATTTCTCTCTCTCTCTCCCTCTCCCTCTCTCTCTCTCTCTCTCTCCCTCTTTCTATCCTTTTCTCTCTCTCTCACACACCATTAAAAGGCCCCTTTCGATCACGAGTGACAATAGCCTTTGCACCTAGTTATCCTCCAAGGCACACGACCAGGCTAAGACCAGGAATCACCTATGCATACCAGTCACCCCTCTCCTATGTTGTACAAGTGAAAGGCAAAGATCGATACAACTTTGCATCAATGACATGGCAACCCATTTCTACAGCTGAGTGGACTGTAGGAGACAATGCATCGCCCAGTCCGGGAATCGAATTCACAATCTCACGATTGTGAATTCGAATTTGAGACCAGGGTCGCGACGGCTGAGCTCTTGCCGCTTCGATAGCAAATTCCGAACACTGGAATTTGCTGTTGAAACAGCAATAGCTCAGCACTATGTCATTAATTGATGACAATTCAATTTTGTATACTGACATAGGAGAAATATGAAATATGAAAAAACATTTAAACAACATTTCGAATATAAACTATCGGAGCGTTGAGTAGATTGACATTTTAAAAAATGTAGAAATCTCAAACGCAGAAAATAACTAACCACAATCCATTGATATAAATAATAGCTTAGAAAATCGGGTAAAATACCCTTTTAGCAGCTGCTACAAAGTGGTACAGAGCTCCTCGTAACGGCTGCCGACCAATTCCTCCTGTTTGATAAAGGGATCTTATCAGATTTTCTATGCTACTATTTATAGCAATCGATTGTGGTTACAGTTACTTTCTGCCTTTGAGGTTTCTGTATTTTTTATTTTAGTTTTATATACAAACCCTATTTACACTTGATAAAGAAAAAGAACTCCAAGCATCTTTCATATTTCCACTTGTTTCTCGGCCTTAAACGAAAAATAAAAAATCCTGTACCCAATAAGCGGACTATCTTAATTTTATTGTCGTTTGTTATGGTTTCTAATAAACACACGGACACACGTATTCTTGGGAGTAGGGTTTCAATCGGTTTAGTTGAGTTGAATACTTCATCACAACTTCTTTTACCCCCCCCCCCCCCGAGATAACTGCTACAGATGAACATAGTGATATTTTTGAATTCAGAATGTAAAGAGACGTAACTGAATATCACAAGGAACTCTTGTGCGTCGCTCTGTCGGTTCTGTCATCCATAGTTCGTAAGGAGCTATTGTGTGTCGCTCTGTCGGTTCTGTCATCCATAGTTCACAAGGAACTATTGTACGTCGCTCTGTCGGCCCTGTCATAAATAGTTCGCTGTAGTTACATTATGTCGCCGATTTTTCTTAAACGTAAATTTTGGCCCAGTTGGCTTTCCATATATTATCTGTGCAAGCTCGATAAAATAAACAATAGCTAAGCGAGTAAAAGAGGATACTTTTATTGTATTTCTATATATTTGTTTTTATAATGATAACACGGGGAATATTCACCAACGAATTAACGTTGGAACAGCACAATCCTCCTCCTATGTGTTAAGACATTTGTATCAGCAAGGAAAAATAACCCGGAATAAGCATATTTAAACACTGACAATGAGGACAGTTGGGATTATCAGCAATTACTGAGGTAATTCCTAAAAAATCCTCTACAAATCCGTTAGTCATTTGTCAAGCTCAACATGGAATGTTCTGTTCATCCGTTTCTAGAATACTAAAATGAAAATAAAGAGTTTGTATTTGTATAAAAAGGGGAAACAGCAAGACAGAGATTTGGTTTCTCGTATAAAACATTCGGTTCAGTTTAATAGTAAAATAAATAAATAAATAAAAGAGAAGAAGGGAGGTAGGAAGAAACGACCCCTTTATAATATTGAACCCAGAATTGAAGTCTTCCCATAGAAATAATAATAATAGTAACAAGTATTTTGTTTTCTTACACCAAAAGACGGGAGAGATCGGGAGCATAAAAATAATATAGATAGATAGAACTCGTTAGGCCTAGTTGGCATTTTTTCTTGGATAAGGATCACATTGATTTCAAAACTGGAGAGTTGGAAGGAGACTAGACTAGACAGTGGTTAAAATCAGAGGTTTGATTCTCGGTCTGGGTGGAATGCTGAGTCACTGAACAAGACATTTCATTTCATTTTGCTTCAATTCACGCTTCGAATGAGTTTTATGGGCTAAGCTTGTGATGAGCTGGCAACCCATCTAGTAGTCTAGAGGACTAGACTACCGGTTTGATGAGCCTCTAGGCTTGGGCATACTTGAATTTAACTTTTTTAACTATAACAATGTGCAACATCAATTTTAAGAGACAGATGGAGGAATGATCATAAGAATGGACTCCGATATATTGACGTATTCGGGGAGATTCCCCGAGAAGACTGTTCTTCAAACCCGTCCTGCATACCACGATATATGTATCACTTCTTTACTGTTCCATCAATAACGTGGGTATAAGTGAGCGTGAGAAGAATATGGTCTACAAGGTCACATGGAGACGATGTGTTTCTCCTTAGAATGGAAGTACTTCCCGGGTGTTACACATACGGATCACGGAGCATATAACCACAAGAGCTTCTTCTGTCAAAAGGCATCGAGACGTCGAGTTCTCCATAGAGACGACAGAGAGCAATGAGGAGAATTTAAGAATTAAGGAAGCGTTTATTCTAAACATAGAAACAACTAATGAACAATAGAACGGAGCTATATGGAGTAGAGTAACTTTTATGACTACTCCACGCATGCGCAATCAACACACACAACATTGGAAAGGTCCGTTAGTGGAGGACGCATCGGTTTTCGTTTTATATTTGAAAAGAAGGTATTTAACTTAAATATTATGATGAAATATATTGGGTAAAAAAACATTATTTTGTTTTGTTTTATCTGTTATCCTTTACCCCAACACCAAATTTATGTATATATTTTTACCGCACTTTATTAGTTTTCTAAAGTTCTTATCACGTATTATATATCGCAGAATGTCTCATGTTAACTATACTGCTTTATATATATATATTTCAAGGAGACAACAAACAGAGATACAAAAAGTCTTATTAGTTTCACGCTTTAAATGAAAATGAGGAAAGAAAGTTCGACGTGTCGGGTTTTAGCCCTTCTTCATGAGTACAAAAATAGAGACAGGATCACAAAGGAGATACAGAAAAAAGGTAGTCTTAGTAAAGAAACAAAATCGAAAATAAAGAGTGTAAACAAGACAAACCGTTTGGTAGTCTTGGTAACTATTTGGAACACAGAGTGAAGTGTGTGTGTATTAGTGTCGATATTATGTGTGAGTGTAAGTGTATGTTTAAACGTGTATGTTTTTAAAAGATATATTGTGTAGTTTCAAAGTTAGTGTGTGTTATGCGTATATCCGTGTGGTACGTGGTAGTGGACTTGTGAGTGAATGGAAGTTTGAAATATGTGTACAGTATATGTGCGCTGAAGTTATTTTGTGTGTGCGTAACGTATCTGGCAGTGTTAACGTATGTCCGTGAGATGTGTGGATTTATATGTGTGAGTGTATGATTAAATTTTAACGTGTGTATGTTGAAGTTTATATTGTGTACGTGTAAAGTATCTAACTGTGATTTGTATGGAAGCGTGTATTAATGAGTTTGTGACATAGGATAAAGGAAGTATGTTTAGTGTGTGTTAGAGAGTATTTGACAGAGCAAACTAAAGAAATATATATATATTTCAGACCTAAATATAATTTTGAAAAATGAAGCTCTACAAATTATACCTTTTAGCCTATATAGTATTTGAACTATTTAAGGTGTAATATGATTTAATAATAGTAATAGTTTTATATTAGTCTATTCTTATATTATTACTACTTCCTTTAATTAATTAATCTAGATAGAGTTGTTTTTATTTAGAGGTTTTGTGAATCTAATTCTAGTTTCCCTTTTAACCTCTGGCTTTTGACGTCAGACCTACTGTTTTAAAGCTAAAAGTATATAGAATTTTATTTATAACATTACTGTGTCTTTTTGCTGTCTCGACGTGTAAAAACACAACGTATTTCACTTGAATTTTCTTGTAAAAGCCATAAGGTATATTTTAAGACTATGCTTACTGATTGCAGTGCTTACTTTTAATATACTGTAAAATTTTACATCAGGTCGAGCTTGCTCGGCTTTCTGCAACACGTTTCCTCCATCCATCTCTGTCTCTCATAGCATTTGCCAGTTCTTCCGCAGTGCATCCAGTATCGTCCTCAAGTTGCTTGAGGTATGTCTTCTTGGGACGACCAGCGTTTCTTGCTCCATGAGATGGACTCCATAACAACACATCACCTGCTATTTCTTCCTTGCTGCGCCAACAGTGGCCAGCAAATCTAAGTCCCTGTTCACGTATTGGCCTGCTGAACATGATGTTAACATCAGACTGGGAACATGATGTTAACATCAGACTGGGAAAAGCCTGGAGAGCATTGAATGCAATGGAAAAGATATGGAAATCAAACCAGCCGGCCAAACTGAAAAGGAATTTCTTCCGAGCTGCTGTGGAATCTGTGCTTGTTTATGGCTCTATCACTTGGACGCTAACGTCGAAACTGGAGAAAAAGCTAGACGGGGCATACACACGTATGCTCCGCGCTGCTTTAAACGTGTCTTGGAGGGAACACCCAACAAATAAGGATCTCTATGGCAAATTTTTACACCTAAATATAATTTTGGAAAAATGAAACAAATTATAGCCTATATAGTATTTGAGCTATTTAAGGTGTAATATGACTGAATAGTTTTATTTTAGTCTATTCTTATATATATACAGTGTACCCCCGATATTCGCGGCCCCGGTTATTCGTGGAATTTTCCTTAGAACCTAACTAATAATTGTTCGTGGCAACCATCGCATATTCGCGGAATCGTGAATAATTTCCACGATTTTTTAATGGCGTTTTTCGTGGCAATATAGATATTCTTTCACGCTTTTTAACGCTAAATTATTAATAAAAATACACCGTATTTGCTGGCCTATATTTTACGTTATGTTTTGACGTCCAATATTCGCGTGTGCTCTAGGAACGTAACCCCGCGAATACCAGGGGACAACTGTATATATATATACATGATAGCTGCAACTCGATTTAGTCGCCGGTTGTACTGGGTTACATGTTACAAGTAGCGCTGAAGAGCGACCTGACATAATATATATAGACACATAGACACAAGCAGACACACACATACATACACATATATATGCAGTATATATATTTTCTTCTTTTTCTTCTTCGTCTTAGTTTCTCTCTTACTCTTTCTTTCTCTCCCTTGGTTTATATCTTTAACAATAGGTGACCCATTTCTACTCATTCTCTATTGTTGTACTGACTGTGTGTCACACCACTACTCTCTTCCATTATATAGCTGGCAGAATATACAGTGCTTTGTCTCAAAATATATATTTTCCGTTTCTTCCTCTTCTCACTCCCTACCTTTCTCTTTCATCTTTTATTTCTCATTCTATCTTCTGATGAATGACTAATGTCCGAAACGTAAAACCACGTTTCGTACAATATCAAGCATTAAACTAATATATTTTTCGTTGTGCTGTGTTGTTTGCTTCACTGTTTCCGTTTACGTTTTGCGCACGCACACACACACACACCCATACACACACACACACACACACGCACACATACATATCCTCTACGTCTGCTTATTAACGCCAGTCTACACCTCTCACTTTTTCTCTCTAACAATTGGAGTGCCAAATTCTCTCTGCCCGCTCTCTCACTCTCTATATACACACACACACACACACACACACACACACACACACACACACACACACACACACACACACACACACACACACACACACACACACACACACACACACACACACACACACACACACACATATATATATATATATATATATATAAATATATATAATATAAAGAGTGATGTGCCCATGCACGGAGATGCTATGAAATAACTTATAAAATAGGGTGCAGACCCTTAAGGATGGAAAAAGAAGTTGCCATCGGCCGCTAGGAACCAACTTCTTTTTACGGCTTTCGCACTACTTCATAAGCTATTTTATAGTATCCTCGTGCATGAACAAACGACCCTATATATTAATTTTATCCCCTCAGCGCTTCGTTACAATCCGAGTTATCGGCTACTTATATACGATGCACACACACACACACACACACACACACACACACACACACACACACACACACACACACACACACACACACACACACACACACACACACACACACACACACACACACACACACACACACACACACACACACACACATGTATATATATATATGTATATATATATATGTATATATATATAATGTGTGTATCTATGTATATATATTTATATATATATATATATATGAATGTATGTATGTATATATATATATATGCCTGCATACATACACACACACGTATATATATATATATATGTGTATATGTGTGTGTGTGTATGTGTGTATGTGTACCAACTCTCACACTCTCTATTTGTATCATGATGTAATCCGCAGTCATTCTTTCACTTTATCTCTCTTTCTCTCTCACCCTCTCTCTCATCCTCACTCTCTCTCACTCTCTGTCTTTTCCGTATCTCCTCTCTCTCCAAACCCTCCCTCGTATTCTATCATTCCCAACATATCCAACGTTATACTCTTTATTTTGTTCATTAAAAAAACCTACAACAACAAACTATTCTATTCATTTGAAGATATAATCAAATTTCCAGTGATGCTGTTTGTGTCGTGTGGAAGTGACCATGATTTATCACTTCCGGTTCATGATTAAGGGATTGTGGGTCCTACGACAAATTGCATGGCTAATTCAAACTAAATAACTCACAACAACACGCATGCTTCATCTCCCACGACAATGCCGACCTTTAATCCATCCATCCATCCATCCCGCCATTCCGCCGTCCAATCATGCCACTATTAACCAGCCAGTTATCCATCTAGCCATCTTGTCATCTCTCCTTTTATACAATCATCCAGCCAACCAGTCGACCAGCAAAGATGCAAACCAGCCAGTCAACCAACCAACCAGCCAACCAGCCAACCAGCCAGTCAACCAACAATCCTGCCAACATGTCAGCCAGTCAGCCATCCAGCAATCCTGCCAACAAGCCAACCAGCCAACCAACAACGAGGCATACCAGACAGCCAGCCAACCATCCAACCAGCCAACCAGCCAGGTAACCAGCCAGCCAACCAGTCAACCAACTATCCTGCCAACCAGCCACGCTTCTATCTATCTTCCAATAAGCCAACCAGCCAACCAGCAACGAGGCAAACCAGACAGCCAGTCAACCACCCAACCAGCCAGTTAACTACCCAGCCAGCCAGTCAACCAACAATCCCGCCAACCAGTCAGGCAGTCAGCCATCCAGCCAAACAACCTGCCAGCCAGACCAGCCAACCAACCAGTCAAACCCTCTGCGAGCCAGCCAGTTAAGGAGCTACAACGAAGTGGGAACACAAGTCAACGCGAGATGATCGCTGTTGTTACTATTTCTGCTTTCAATGGATATCTTTAGTGGAGTCCACTCTGTTGCTTGCAAGGTTTCCAGTATGAAGATGGAATATGCTGGCATTGTCAGAATGCTGGAGGTGCTCATGAACCTCTTTTCAAAGGCTCCGAGATTGGTGGTATTTAGAGGTATTTGAAAGAATTGTGATAATATAAAAAATTGATATCTAAAAGCTCAAATAATGCGTATAAAAAATTAAAATGTAACGTTTAATTCAAAATGTTAAGTCTTGAAAGACTTTCATTAGCTATATTTGTTTCGTTTTTTCTCCACGCCAGGATATTTTAATGTTGGGGTGGTGGATTGGCAGTATCGGTAGAGGGTCAGACGCCATGCTTTGTAGCACGGTTACGTCCCTTTACGAACTGAGTTCAAATCCCGCCGTGGTTAACTTTGCCTTTCCTCCTTACGGGGTCAATAAAATAAAGTACCAGTGATGTACTGGGTATTTGCTGGCCTTGTGCCAAAAGTAGAAACAATTATTATCTAGAGCGTCAGACACCATGCTTTGCAACATAGAGTTATGGCCCTTTGCGTTCTGAGTTCAAGTCCCACCGAGGATAACTTTACCTTTCATCCATATGGGGTCGATAAAATAAAGCACTGGTAATGCACTGGGGTAATTGCTGGCCTTGTGCCAAAAGTAGAAACAATTATTATTATTATTCATTGGCAGAATCGGTAGAGCGTCGGCCAACGTGTTTTATAACATAGGGATACGTCCCTTTACCATCTAACTTCAAATCCTGTCGAGGTTAGTTTTGCCTTTCCTCCTTATGAGGTCGATAAAATAAAGTACCAGTAATGCAATGGGGCGATTTAATCAACTTTCCCCTTCTCCAAAATTGTTGGCCTTGTGTCTAAATCAGAAACCATTATTATTATTATTTTTATTATTATTTTTTTTTTCGGTCATCATTGGGTTAAAATTAGTACTTCATTGGTGCAGTAGATTGTAAGATACTAGAACAGAGACTTAAGCAAGCAACCAATAAAGAAAAGAAACGCGATAAAAAGAGAACCACCGAAGTATTTGGTGGTCGGATATGTTGCAGAAAAGGAATGGTGGTAGTGGGTACAAAACAACAGTAACAACGATGACGACAGCAACAATAACAACGACGACAACACAATGTCATTAATGTTTGATGAAATATTAAGAGTTTCAAATTACAGGCCATCAACGAGTCCGTGTAATACATGAAACCGAATCCATAATGAAACATAGGAGGCGGTCGGAAGTTGAGTAATTAAATCACATGTAGTAATTACAGCACAACACATTATGTCCTGAGTTTATCACCTACAGTGGTAGTGATGGTAGTGGTGATGGTAGTAAGGATGGTATTAAGCATGGCAGCGGTGTGTCGAGATATGGACAGGGTTGTTGTAAGTGTGTATATGCCATTTGTAAGTCGGATGATAAACGACGATCTCAACGCAGTAAACAAACGATAAACAATAAATATTTACTACAATAAAAAATATAAAGAATATAAACAACACAGCAAAGCTATACGTCACTTAGTTGTGTTGGATTGACGACGTATTTGACATATGGAAAGAAAAATCACAGACACTGTCCGACACAAAGAAACACACAGAGAAAGACACAGACATACAAAGGTACACATACACACACACGTACACACACAGGGAGATAAATATACAGACATAAAGAGACCCCCCCCCCTCACACACACACACACACACAAATATACAGGCATAAAGAGACACCCACATACACACATACATACACACACACACACACATATACAGACAAATATACAGACATAAAGAGACACCCACATACACACATACACACACACACACACACACAGACAAATATACAGGCGTAAAGAGACACCCACATACACACATACACACATACATACACACACATACACACACACACACACACATACATACAGACAAATATACAGGCATAAAGAGACACCCACATAAAAACACAAGTATGGAAAATCTTACACACAAACATACTCACACATACCCACAGGCACACACAGGAACACTGACACACAGAGGCACACACAGATACACACATTCACACATATTCACACACACACAGATAAAGATACACACATTCACACACATTCACACATATTCACACACACACACAGATGTACACACACGTACACTCACACATATATATACACAAGCTCTATTCAATGTACAATGATATTATACACCATTAAAATATAATAGTTCTCTTATTTCACTTGCAATGTTTTTCCCTTCCCTTCCTCCTCCCTTTCTTCCTCCTTCCCCTCTTCCTGATCCTCCTTCTCTTCCTCCTCCTGCGTAACCTCCCTTTCCTCCTGCTCCTCTAACTCATCTCCCTCCAATTTACACACCTCCTTCATCAATAAACCACCCCACACAACTATCCCCATCACACTACCACCACTAACATCTCCTTACCACAACTCCACCGCTACTAACACCCCTCACCATCATACCTACACTTCTACCCCCCCCCCCCCCCCCCTCCACCGTCACCTGAATAGATAAACTGATTCTTTGTTCTTGGACTTTCTTTGACCAGAATCGACTTTTCACGCCATCTGGTGAGAACTACGGAAAACAGAGAGAGAGAGAGAGAGAGAGAGAGAGAGGGAGAGAGAGAGAGAGAGAGAGAGAGAGTGGGAGAGAGAGAGAGAAACACACACACACAAACACAACATGAACACACAAACACACATACATACGCTCAAAACAATACAAACATATACATTCACAAACACGCAAACAAGCACACATGCACACATAAATGTGTACACATATACACAAATGCAAAGACACACACTCATACACAAACAAACACATACACAAATATAGATAAATATAATGTTAACATAGGAATACATTTATTCTGTGGGGGAAAAGAGAGACGTCAAATTATCAGTCTCTAATGTAATAAGTTATAAACCTATGGCCTCATGGGTAAGAGACATTAGCTCTCCAGACCGATTCCACTATGTGACATCTTGACGCACGTGTCGTTCACCTTACCCACAGGTCGATTCATACTTTGGGGGCAGGCGGGGGGGGGGGGGGGGGCTATTTATTAGACGGAAATTGACTGGAAGTCCGTTGCATAGCATGAACTATACATGTAATTCAAAGGGCTAGCCTTGTTACACACTGTGTCACGCAGAATCTCCCTGAGAATTATGCAATAGGTAAACGTATGTAAAACGTATATATATATATATATATATAACAAAGAGGGTGTGGTAAGATACCAAGTGGACCATAACGCACCTGAGTACTCAATACTTAAGGTAGTGGAGTGGATCTAGCTGTCGAAACGGCCGGAGCTCAGCTGTCGGGGTCCTGACTCATTCCCTATATATATATATATATAGAAGTGGTTACACAACAGTTAGTTCACCATACTGAGAGCAATTGTTTCACCTTCGCGGATCTTCAGCTCGGGATGTGTATGGTTATAGGAACAGGAAGGACATCCGTACGAACGCGCATACGCATAAACTCGGTCACTTCACACAGGCAATACTAGACTGCGTGCGGGGTGGGTGTAAGGGAGATAACTGCGAAAGTCCGGAAAGTTTTTTGGTTGTAAAAAAAAAAAAAAAATTAAAAATAAAATTACAAAGAATCAGTCCGGAGCCCTGTAGTTATGCAATAGATGTTTGGTGACGTGTGGACAACGTGTGAAAAATTCACTCCTCGTGTTTAGGCAATCACTATTGCGTAATATATAGAAGTGGTTACACAACAGTTAGTTCACCATACCGAGAACAACTGTTTCACCTTAGCGGATCCTCAGCTCGGAATGGGCATGGTTATAGGAACAGGTTGTTCCTATAACCATGCCCATTCTGAGATGAGGATCCGCTAAGGTGAAACAAATGTTCTCGGTATGGTGAACTAACTGTTGTGTAACCACTTCTACCTAACTCGTTCATTGGACTGAGTGTTCTACCACTACGGATATTACCTTCCAGTGTTCCACCACTATATATATATATAAGTAGTAGAGGTGCAATTGGATTGCGTTTACAGGCGGTATGCCAAGATGAGCACTCGATGCTATTGGGGAGCAGAATATCAATAATAATAAATAGGGAACAAAGAATCAGTATTGCATCATATACATATTCAATTACACATTACATGTGTTTCACTGCCAACCAACGAGTTACAGAAAACGTTGTTGAATTCTAGGTCGCCTACCCCCAGAGTTATGACCAAACAGAATTTAACATAATAAAATCGACGATGACACATTTCTTCTAACAAAATCTGTGGCAACCCAAAATAACAAATCGGGTGTTTAACAATTCAGCAAAATTTGGACGTGAGAACACATATCTGAGTAGTTTCCGATTCCAGAGTCAGGAACGAACACAAGTGATCGTTCCTCGAGCTGATCGGCAGTGAAACATATGTAATATGCAATTAGATATGTATATGATGCAATACTGATTCTCTCTCTCTCTCTCTCTCTATATATATATATATATAGAAGTGGTTACACAACAGTTAGTTCACCATACCGAGAACAATTGTTTCACCTTAGCGGATCCTCAGCTCGGAATGGGCATGGCTATAGGAACAGCCTGTTCCTATAACCATGCCCATTCCGAGCTGAGGATCCGCTAAGGTGAAACAATTGTTCTCGGTATGGTGAACTAACTGTTGTGTAACCACTTCTACCTAACTCGTCCATTGGACTGAGTGCTCTACCACTACGGATATTACCTTCCAGTGTTCCACCACTATATATATATATATATCTAGGAACGATCGACTTTCGTCAAATCGGACCGAGGGAACAATGTTTCCGTTGGTCTTTCCAATTGCTAATACTATCTATCGGTCGCAACTCCAGGTAGAAGGAGCAACGTGACATAAAGTGTCTTGCTCAAGGACATAACGCATCGCCTGGTCCAGGAATCGAACTCACAACCTTACGATTGCGAATCCAATTCTCTAACCACTCAGCCACACGCCTTCACTATATATATATAACGAAGGAAGTGTGGTAAGGAACCAGATGGACCATAACGCATCAGAATACTCAATACTTAGGATAGTAGGGTAGTAGAGTGGGTAATAGGAAATGTTTAACCCCGACGGCAGAGCTCAAGCCGTTTCGACGGCTATTTCTGGACGCCCGGATTAACTTATATATATATATATATGCAAAGTCAGGGCTCCGACGGCTCAGCTCGGCTGTCGGGGTCCTGACTCTTTTCCTATTACCCACTTTACTATCCTAAGTATTGAGTACTCTGATGTGTTATGGTCCACCTGGTATCTTACTACACCCTCTTTGTTATATATATATATATATATATATATATATATATATATATATATATATATATATATATATATATATATATATATATATGTGTGTGTATATATATATATATATCGATCTATCTAAGGCGGGTAAAATTCCCGAGATCCATGGACGAGTTCTCTCCAGCAGTCTCTGTCCCTCATTATCGCTGCCATGTCCTGCGTCTCCAACAGACCAGTGTCTGTCCTTAGGGCATCAACATACGTTAACCTTGGTCTTCCTCTTCTAGTGTGTCCATGTAGGGGCTCCCACAGGAGCACTGAGTGCAATGTCAACTCTGGATGTCGGTGAGCATGTCCAGCTAACCTCAATCTCCTCTGTGTCACTTTTGAGCTGACTTTTGGGATGCTCCCATACAGCTCTGAGTTTTTCATCCTCAGTGTATACTGATTAATGTTCAGAGCCATCCTCAACATTCTCGTGTAGCACCCATCCACCATCTGAGTGAGTTACAGATAACTTACAAATGTATAAGTAAATATAAAATATTTGTTTCTGTTTCCAAAGATATATATAAACACAATGTATTTATATTTGTCTGTTACATACATATATTCTGTAGTTCAGTACTGTAGACCTTTAAAAAAAACACTCATAATTCACGAGAAATATATATATATATATATGTATGTATATGTCGTTGCGGGTCAATGAAATAAAAAGAACAATTAACACATAATATAAAGCATTTGCATTTTGTCATGTTGACCTTCATACTGGAGGAATAAGTCAAACAGTGGATTTCTCTCTCTTGTTCGCTCTCTCACTCTCTCTCTTTCTCTTTCTCTCTTGCTCTCTCTCTCTCCCACCCTCTCTCTCTTTCACTCCCCCTCTCTCTTTCTTACACGTAGACAGACAGACAGACACACACACACACACACAACCCCCCCCCCCAACATATATATATATCCATCGGTTATGTTGAACCCCGTGGCTGGTGCAAGAACGGAGTTAAATATTAATTTGATTAAAGTTTTATGATGTCGTCACGGTCTAACGTAACCAGGGTATTGGCATTTATATAGAATATTTTGCAACAATAAAACCTTACAAGGACATCACTAGTCCGGCCTCTTGTTGAGTTAACAAACTAAACTAGTATATATATATATTATGAGGGTGGGGCAATATTAGGACATATTAAAACTGTAATAAAACCTTTACAGATAACTTACAAATGTATAAGTAAATATAAAATATTTGTTTCTGTTTCCAAAGATATATATAAACACAATGTATTTATATCTGGCTGTTACATACATATATTCTGTAGTTCAGTACTGTAGACCTTTGAAAAAAACACTCATAATTCACGAGAAATATTTTAATAGAAATAAGATGTATACATTATACAACAGCTTCTATATAATCTTAACAAATCTTAATAATAGAACAGCTACCAGTTAAACTGTAAAAGACGGTGGGATTTGAATGTCTGTATATACAGGACATTCGAGAAAATTCAGTGTAAATGGAAGAAACCGTATTTGAACATCAATGATATTTTATCAGAAAACTTCGGCTGTAAGCGATACAAGGTTATATATTTAGGGTGTAATATCATAGATCATGTTTTAATTGGTTGGTAATTCAAGCTTAAGCATGGACAAAGGTTAGGAAGACATTTTCTGCTCCAATGAAACTTACATTTAACTAGAAAAATAAAGAAATGTGTGTCCCTGTGTGTGTGTGTATATATATATATATATATATATATATATATATGTGTGTGTGTGTGTCTGTGTGTGTGTGTGTTTCGTTGTTGTTGTTTAACCCAAAGTTCACTCTGAGCCAGCAGACCTATGATCAAAGGTTTTCAAGCTATGACTAAACAGTCGTTTTTTTTTCAAATCTAAGTATACCTCGGGTTACATTATCATTTTATAGTGTACGTCTATTATCATGAAATGACGTTGTTACTGAAAATATCATTACTGACTAAATTGAAATTTTGATTATAAATTCCAAATTAATTTTATCAGTTAGTGAACCGTTTATAGTTGCTGTTGTTGTTTCAACCCGGATCAAACCTGATTGAGAAAAGTTATGATCAAAGGTGTTTCAGCTGTGACCAGCCTGAATTTTAGGCGTATGTAGCCTTTGTAGGCATACTATCTGTTGTACTTTCATTGGCAGTATTGGTAGAGGGTCGGACGCCATGCTTTGCAGCCCAGTTACGACCTTTTAGGATCTGAGTTCAAATCCCACCGAGGTTAACTTTGCCACTCATCCTTACGGTGTCGATAAAATAAAGCACCACTAATGCACCGAGGTAATTGCTGGCCTTGTGCCAGAAGTAGAAACAGTTATTTAAGAGGTTTGGATAAGATTTGAGAATGATTTGGGCGCTATTTCTAACAAATTGAAGAACTATGCCAATACTCTCCAGACTTAGATCGGAACACTTTGTAGTTTATTATTAAATTACAATATTTGTTTTCGAATTTTAGGTTTTAATTTGCTATGACTATAACTACCATTGCTAATCCTATAGGTTTTACATTGGGAATTCTATATGCGATTATTATGTAATCGATTATTGTTTTTTTTTCAGAGGTGTATGGTAGTTAATGTCACAATGTGTTTAAGTTAAAATTTTCCAAAGACTAGAGGCTGATCCAGTTGCTGCGTATCTCGGTTTCATGTGGTCTTAAGTGAATGAGATGGTAAGAAATCTCCTTACATTGACACTAGGACTCATTTTTTCAACTGAGTGGAATGGAGCAACGTGAAATCATCTTTTGCACTAAGACACATCTTTTCTTCCACCAGCGTTATCTCCTCTCCTTTGTCCTGGATCGTATTCAGTCAAACAAATATATATCTTTGTATAATTACATTATCACAAAACTAAAAAACTTATTTATCCCATGTATATTTCGCCACTGCCTCGTCATCAACGTCTCTGTTCCAAGTATGTTACTATCGTATTTTACTATAATTTTCAGGTAGTACCAAAACTAATTTGTTTTCACACCGTTTAGTTATAGAAACACTGAATATGTCCGAAACAGACAACTGATGATCGGGTAGATCTCTACTTTACTTTGTTTCGTCTTTCTGTTCTTATTACATGTTTGCACCGCCTCTGTAAGTTTCTGAGCTATTTAAAAAAAATACAATACTGCTTGGTGCTACCATATTTGCTTGCTTTTACCGTTTGGTTCTAATAATAATAATAATAATAATAATAATAATAATATATATATATATATATATATATATATATATATATATATATATATATATATATATATGTGTGTGTGTGTAGAAGGTGAGCAATATTGTAGAACAATAAAACTATGCATATATCAGATAAGTAGCACTCAAGAGTTGGTAGAACTGGAGTATATATAATAAAGAGGAATTAAAAGATGGTTAAAAGAGTTCCATATATTTTATTATGCGCATTTCGAATACAAAATCATTGTGGGACAAAAATTGTGTTCTCATCAGATAAAATAAGGTAACATGATAAGAGGCATAATAGCACTTGTTTACAGGAAAGTGCTCCTGTAAACAAGTGTCATTATGCCTCTTATCATGTTACCTTATTTTATCTGATGAGAACACAATTTTTGTCCCAGGATGATTTTGTATTCGAAATGCGCATAATAAAATATATGGAACTCTTTTAACCATCTTTTAATTCCTCTTTATTATATATATATATATATATATATATATATATATATAAAAATAGAATAGAATGAAACGAAATTTCATTTCTCACTCTTAG
>OZ024741.1:106926757-106939257 GCA_964016885.1 Eledone cirrhosa
TAAATACCAAAGCCAGAAGATGTGTGTATATATATATATATATATATATATATATATATATATATATATATATATACACACATCTTCTGGCTTTGTTATTTAATAAATTCACATAAATAGAGAGAAAGAGTCGGTTTCTAACATAGAAACAAGATTCTTTCATTGAAATTTAGACATCAACACAGATACAATCCACCACATATATATAAATATATATGTACGTGTTTGCATGTATATACAGCATATTTATGCGTATGTGTAGGTATATGTGTGTATATGCATATAAAAATAATATACAATCATGAATTTTTTTCTCAAATGTACTATATATTCAATATACAAAATTCCTCACGATGTCATAAAAGGTACATTAAACAAAAATAATTGAGTTGTATCTCATAAAAAATAAAGCACACTACTAAAGAGAACAGTAAAGGAAGAAGAGAAATGTAAATGAAAAGGATAAAAAGAAAGAATGAGCAAGCAGCGATAAAGATAGGGAGAGAAGGAGGCACAGTGACTACACCCCAGCCTGAGCGATGCCTCAGCTGCGTGCTGTAGACAAAACGGCAAAAGCGTTACCGCGGAGAACAACCAAAGACTCCCTCTGCAACGGCCACTCCAACTTATGGGGCTCCCTATTCTAACGGGCTGCCGTCTTTCCGACTTTACATAGGAAATCAACAGTTTGGGGACGAAGGACGCCAGAGGTATCGACGCAGATCGGTACGAAGAGGAAGCGGTCGGTCAGGTCCTCCTATTTGATATTTGCCTGCCCACTGCATCGCGGGTAACGGAGTCCGGGTTTGTGCCGGAAGCAACAAGGCTGCAAATGCATTTGTATATATGCCTACAAATGAAGAGCCATTTCTTTTTCAATCTATCTCTGTCGCTCTTTTTGCACATTTCTCCCTGTCTGTCCCCCCCTCTCTCCCATATATATATATATATATATATATATATATATATATATATATATATATATATATATATATATATATATATATATATATATATATATATATATATATATATATATATATATATATATATATATTAGTGTCTGCAGTTCTGTTCGCATGCCAACACAAGAGCAAGAATGAAGTGTTCATTCTACACTGACATGGCTATAAAATTGAGGCTTGTTTGCAAAATTGCAAACGAATCGAATGTTATTATTAATATTCGAAAAGCTCAGATTACATTTATTGTATTCAGCCATGTAGAGCGAAATTTTCATTTTCATTTGAATTTGGCAAAGCCGGCCATTTATCGCTCGTATACAGGAAACTGACTGGCCAGTCTGTTGATATGCAAATCTGGCTGATCAGTGGGTCTGCTAATATGCAGATCTGACTGATCAGCCAGCCTACTAATATGCAAATCAAGCCGTTCAGTCACTGTGTATTTTAGAAAATAGCATATATTTTCACTAGCTCTGACAGTTTGGCAGGTGAACAGTGAGCTGTACTGATGAAGGGTGATACCCAGAAACATTAGTGTCTGCAGTTCTGTTCGCATGCCAACACAAGAGCAAGAATGAAGTGTTCATTCTACACTGACATGGCTATAAAATTGAGGCTTGTTTGCAAAATTGCAAACGAATCGAATGTTATTATTAATATTCGAAAAACTCAGATTACATTTATATATATATATATATATATATATATATATATATATATATGTATAATGTAAACAGAAATAACAACACAATCGGTACAGTATATGGAAGCGATATATTAGGTTAGCGCTTAATATAGCAGGAAGAGGGTCTTAACGTTTCGGACGCTAGTCCTTCATCACAAGAAAGAATGAGAAATAAGATAGATTGAGGGGATGAGCGGGTTGGAATTGGAAAACTGTCTTTAGATAAAAATAACAGGTTCATTCATGTTGACATCTCTTGCAAAACTGTTGGTGCTGGCGTTTTGTGTATGATTTATTTTTTAGAAAAGTAGATGATCGAGCGCCTCTACCTGAAATGGAAAAAAAAGGTTTAGTAAAAAGAGCTATACTTGTGCACGTGCGTAAGCATGTGTGTGTGTGTGTGTGTGTGTGTGTGTGTGTGTGTGTGTGTGTGTGTGTGTGTGTGTGTGTGGGTGTGTGTGTGTGTTATTATACGTCCGTACGAAGCTAAGAAGAAATATGTGTGTATATGTGAGTAAAAGAGTTTGTGTGCATGTAAGTACGGAGCTATGAGCAAAAGTATGTTAATATAAGGGTGCGTATGTGTGTATACAGAGCAGTGAAGGGAAAAGTGGAGTGAGCATATATAGTCGGCATGTATTACTTGTAAGGGAAGCTGCTAATGATTAAGAGAAAGCGAAAGGAATTTAGGGTGTGATAATGGACGGGGTATTAGAGAAATTGGGGAGGTGAGTTGAGTCCAAGAAGGGAATATGACCCAAGGCGGTGAATCAGACTTTGTTCAGTCCTTGTGCGTGAGCCCTGTGATCCATGAAGTAAAAGGACACCCAGGACTGAAACATGTAGGGAAGAATGACCAGGAGAACAGAAATGACGGACGACAGGAGTATCCAAACCGAGTCTTATGTCCCTCAAATGCATACATAGCCACACAGCTATATGTATATATGTTTGCACGTGTACAAATATATACCTACACGTATGGACCCGTAACTTGCGAGGGAGTCATAGGGGTGCCGTATTGACATACAGATTTTCTTAGGGTATTTTGAAAGCCTGGCGGAGCCCATCTCCTCTCCATGTAAAAGGCTGAAGCCATGGAAATAATCAAACGATGGAATAAAATAAATGAAAAAATAAAATATAAAAAAAAAATGAGAAGACAAAACATTAAAAACCTATAAAAGCCAATTTCACACATATTGATATCCATTGCCACAACTACTCACACCGCCACATACATATAAGTACATACAAAGAAATATAACATCGTATTTGTACTCGCACATATATATAAGTATAACCAGAGCCTCATACAGGCAAACACACACACGGAGGCATATATAGCCTCATGCACTTATAATCGTATATATATATATATATATATATATATATATATATATATATATATATACAGTGACACTTGAATGATTACACATATATAAATACATAAAACCACATGTCTACAGATTACAACATCATATACACACTTGTCCACATAGAGTCAAACAACATCATAAACTCTTATATACATAAATACATACATACAAACATAAATATATACAAACATGCATATATACATACTTAGACACATAACACATACATACATAAATATATACATACAAACATACATATATACATTCATAGGCGCCCTCACATAATATGTACGTACACATACACATAGACACAATAGCTGAATCTGAAAGCAGACGATCTTTCCGTGTGGAAACAGGCGACTATCGGGAGATACGTCTGCTGAGGTATAGAACAAGCTATTGGAAGTTCAAAGGTCGCTGCCGAACATACATCATCTATTCTACGTGTCTGTCTATATGAAAATTGTAGCTGCTTCGATCATATATATATATATATATATATATATATATATATATATATATATATGTGTGTGTGTATGTGTGTGTGTGTATACATATATATCTCTATATATAAATGTATATATATATATACATACATACATGTACATATATATGTATGCATGTATGGGTGCATATATATATAATATATATGCACCCATATATATATATATATATATATATATATATATATATGAATATGTGTGTGAATTTATATGTATATCTGTGTGTGAGTGTGTGTGTGTGTATGAATAGGTGTTTTCTGTATTGTGTTACTGTTTAGCATATCGTGACGGCAATCGAAACAATATGTCGGCCGAGTGATATGTCGGTGGTGTGGGTTACTGTTACATCTTCACACACTTACTGTCTCTCTAATAATCTAATAAATACGAGAGGCTGTAGTTGAAAGGTTAGTGTTGGTTGTGTTTTTATTGCTGCCGTCGTTGTGTTAGTGGTGGTGGAAGTTGTGGTAGTGATGGTGGTAATTAACATAGTGTGGTTTTGTTCTGGTGTGATTTGATGTGGTATAGTGTAGTAGGTATGGTTGGTTGTGTCACGTCTGCTGTTTGTGGTGCTTCTATTGTTTTATTATATTATATGGTATTACATTACATTTACATTTCCTAGCGATATTTGTTGGCATTTTGTTAGGTTTATTTTTTTCCCTTCAGGCCATCCATAATTTCTGGACATTCTTTAGGCGTCATCTTTCGTTATTTTCGCATTATAATACAATTTAAAAAAAAAAAAAAATTCTCTTTTTATTCTCTTTTCTATCATTTCTTTTCCCTCTCTTCCTTTTACTGACATTCTCTCACTCTCCTAGATTCTCTCTGGCATTTCCCTTTCTCTGAGCTTATCTCTCTCTTCCCCATTCTGTTGTTTTCTATCTTTCTCTGTATCTTTCTCCCTCTCTCATCTCTCCAAATCTCTTTTTCATCATTCTCATCGACTCAGTTTTAATCTACCTATATACTTACAGTGTTTGGTATGAGCATTTACCTCTTATATCTAATCTATTCTCATCTAATCTAATCCAATCTATCCATCTATCTATCTAGCTGGGCCATTGAAATATGTATAGTGATTTCACCGAATTAAAATTAATTTACAGCATATCTTCCAGTACGGCCTTCTGTTGTCGTTTTAAATAAATAAATAAACACACATACACACACACACACACACACACACACACACACACACACACACACACACACACACACACACACACACACACACACACACACACACACACACACACACACACACACACACACACACACACACACACACACACACACACACACACATATATATATATATATGTGTAGATAAATCTACCAAAAATTTACGGTAGTGTCCAATCCGTATGAAGAACTCAATGTAATCCGGATATCATGAAAAGAGAAGATGCATTCAAAAACTATTTTCGGTGAAAATTAACGGAAAACAGAGTCAAGATAAATTAATAAAATAATGAATAAACAAAGAAACAGTTCCTTATATTAAAAAAAATTCATCATTTTACGATCGTTTCTAGGATATATATGTGTTAGAGTTGGTATGCATATTCTATAGATCTATGTACAATATTTATACAAACTATCAGAGGGAATATACATACCTACATATATATATGCTGTCTTCAGAAATAATGATATTTGTTTATTGAAAAAAAAAACAAAGATTCAATACGATAGGTCTGTTTGGGAACAGGTTTTGAATTAACCAATAGCGAGATAGTGAGGGTCAAGATAGTAATATAGTAGTAGAAGAACCTTAAATTATGGGTAGAGGAAGGTAGATTTCAGTTTTGGATGGAAAAGAATATTATGAATGAAAGATTATTTTAGGGATGAAAATAGGTTGTATGCTGACCTCAGAAATAATTATATTTGTTCATTGAATAAAACCAACAAAGATCTAATATATTCTGTCTGTTTGGTAAGAGGTTTAGAATTAACCAATAGAAAGTTAATAATTGGCCAAATGGTAAAATAGTAGTAATTGAAGCTTATTTTAGGGGTAGAATAAGGCAGATTTCAGTTTTGAATGGAGTGTGAAGAATGAGAAAGTTATTTTAGGGGTGAAAATAGGTCAGGTCAGTAAAAGGTATATGAGCAGTTGCTGTTATAAACCAGTAATGCCAATGCAAATATCTAAGGAGACTAAAATTTTATGATAAGAGTGTTAGTGAAAAAAATACATCTATGAAAAGAATATAAATTAATTTAATTGATGGGTATATTTATATTGATAAAATTATACTAATGCATATAGATATGATAAATAAGAGTTAGATGCAGTTGAAGAGTGCTGTTAAAGATGAGGGGAAATTAAAAGAATATAAAAATAATATATATATATACATATATATATATATATATATATATATATATATATATATATATATATATAGATACACATACACACACACATATACACGCATATACATATATATATATATATATATACACATATATATATATATATATATATATACACATATATACATACATACATACACATATATATACACATACATAGTTACATATACTTATAATTATTGGGGGGGGGGGATTAAATTTATTTGTGAGAAATAATAAATATATAGAGATTTCAAGGAACATAGAGTCATAACCTGATGTTAAGGCATTATATATGTTTACTTAATGGTATCAGTTTTAGGAAATGATAGTTGTAAGAAGGAAAGTAAAATTATGTGGTTCATCAGTAGTAGAATATTAATTATAGGTTAACTAAATTAAAAACAGTTTATATATTAATTTCTAAAGTGTATATTAATTAGGTTTATAATATTTAAAGGTTTTTCTCAGTTTATGATTACACGATATTATTAATTCTTGTCGCTTATTTAATAGGATATCCTTAGATTTCATTATTTCAAAAAGTTCTGGGGAACATAATCTACATTCATATCTACTATTTTGATAAGGGGTGGCCCTTTTGAGCACACTCCAGGTCAGGTCATAATCTATATTCCTCTTTCTATAATTATTAATTATTTCAGCTAGAGATGTTGTATTAGCTAGTGTGGCATTTTTAAAACTATGTTTGTGGGTATTAAATCTTACCTTAAATTTGTTAGAGGCACTTAGTGCCTACAATGCATATAAATGTAAAAAGACCATGAGTATACCACCAGTACATCAAACTAACCATAATATCTCCTCAGTTACAGGATTCACGAAAAGTTGTAACTGTAGAAACAAGGCAAACTGTCCATTAAAAGGAAATTGCCTTGTTAATAACATAGTATATAAATGTAAAGTTAACACTAAGGACTCAATTTATTCATATATAGGAGCTACCTCTAACAAATTTAAGGTAAGATTTAATACCCACAAACATAGTTTTAAAAATGCCGCACTAGCTAATACAACATCTCTAGCTGAAATAATTAATAATTATAGAAAGAGTAATATAGATTATGACCTGACCTGGAGTGTGCTCAAAAGGGCCACCCCTTATCAAAATAGTAGATATGAATGTAGATTATGTTCCCAAGAACTTTTTGAAATAATGAAATCTAAGGATATCCTATTAAATAAGCGACAAGAATTAATAATATCGTGTAATCATAAACTGAGAAAAACCTTTAAATATTATAAACCTAATTAATATACACTTTAGAAATTAATATATAAACTGTTTTTAATTTAGTTAACCTATAATTAATATTCTACTACTGATGAACCACATAATTTTACTTTCCTTCTTACAACTATCATTTCCTAAAACTGATACCATTAAGTAACATATATAATGCCTTAACTTCAGGTTATGACTCTATGTTCCTTGAAATCTCTATATATTTATTATTTCTCACTAATAAATTTAATCCCCCCCCACAATAATTATATGTATATGTAACTATGTATGTATGTGTATATATATGTGTATGTATGTATATATGTATATATATATATATATATATATGTGTGTATATATATATATATATGTATATGCGTGTATATGTGTGTGTGTATGCGTATATATATATATATATATATATATATATATATATATATATATATATATATATATATATATGTATATATATATATTATTTTTATATTCTTTTAATTTCCTCTCATCTTTAACAGCACTCTACAACTGCATCTAACTCTTATTTATCATATCTATATGCATTAGTATAATTTTATCAATATAAATATACCCATCAATTAAATTAATTTATATTCTTTTCATAGATGTATTTTTTTCACTAACACTCTTATCATAAAATTTTAGTCTCCTTAGATATTTGCATTGGCATTACTGGTTTATAACAGCAACTGCTCATATACCTTTTACTGACCTGACCTATTTTCACCCCTAAAATAACTTTCTCATTCTTCACACTCCATTCAAAACTGAAATCTGCCTTATTCTACCCCTAAAATAAGCTTCAATTACTACTATTTTACCATTTGGCCAATTATTAACTTTCTATTGGTTAATTCTAAACCTTTTACCAAACAGACAGAATATATTAGATCTTTGTTGGTTTTATTCAATGAACAAATATAATTATTTCTGAGGTCAGCATACAACCTATTTTCATCCCTAAAATAATCTTTCATTCATAATATTCTTTTCCATCCAAAACTGAAATCTACCTTCCTCTACCCATAATTTAAGGTTCTTCTACTACTATATTACTATCTTGACCCTCACTATCTCTATATTGGTCAATTCAAAACCTGTTCCCAAACAGACCTATTGTATTGAATCTTTGTTTTTTTCAATAAACAAATATCATTATTTCTGAAGACAGCATATATATGTGTAGGTATGTATATTCCCTCTGATAGTTTGTATAAATATTGTACATAGATCTATAGAATATGCATACCAACTCTAACACATATATATCCTAGAAACGATCGTAAAATGATGAATTTTTTTAATATAAGGAACTGTTTCTTTGTTTATTCATTATTTTATTAATTTATATATATATATATATATATATATATATATATATATATATATATATATATATATATATATATGTATATGTATATATAGAGTATTTTGCAATACACTGCATGCTTAATTAAAAGCATTTTGAAGACCATACGCTATTGTTTTAACATAGTGACAATGTCACTTATTTAAATCTTTAGCAAACAGAGGAGATAAACTGACAGAGCTCTGTTTCGTACTTTTTGATACTTATCAAAGTTCACTACCCCTCCTGTTTGCTGAAAATTGTGTGTTGGATTCTTATAGAATTCCAGTAATAATCAGGAACTGATTATACAGAGTGGTCGCCGGTCTAGCAGAAGTTGAAAATTAGAATTGTTGCTCTGAAATAGCGATATATATATATGAATGTATATATATAAACAGGAGGGGTAGTGAACTTTGATAAGTACTAACAAGTACGAAACAGAGCTCTGTCAGTTTATCTCCCCTGCTTGCTGAGGATTTAAAAAATTGAGATTTAAAAAAGGAGATTTAGCTGATATTTTTAGCAGCTATAGTGGCCGTGAAGATGCTCTCACGTTTGATTGCTTTGTGTATATGGTGTGGATATGGTGCGAATAAAATACATTTATGGAGTGTATAGATAAATTATTCTTTATGTTTATGCAATATAATAACTTGCTCTGTGTTATTGGACAATGGTACCTCTTGTGTTCTTGAAATAGAAACCAATTTTATCCTAGGAGACAATTTCAAAAGAGTCCGGCATTATAAATTTATTAATAATTATTTCATAAAACGATGTGTATGAGTTATGGTGGTGGAATTATCATACATTGTAGTTATCTGCCGTGAAAATGATGAAAATTGCGTCGTCCCATTGGTTGGTTAAATTTATGGTAAAGACATGCATTGGTTTAATGTGTACAGCATTAGTTGACGGCTATTGTTGTTGTTGTTGTTGTTAGCGATAGTAGTGGTGGTGGTGGTGGTGGTGATAATGGTGGTGGTAATAGTGGTGATGGTGGTGGTGGCTGTGGTGGTGATAATGGTGGTGTTGGTGGTTGTGGTGGTGGTGGTTGTGGTGGTGGTAGTGGTTGTGGTGATGGTAGTGGTGGTTGTGGTGGTGATAATGGTGGTGGTAATAGTGGTGATGGTGGTGGCGGTTGTGGTGGTGAAAATAGTGGTAGTGGTGGTTGTGGTGGTGATAATGGTGGTGTTAATAGTGGTGATGGTGGTGGTGGTTGCGGTGGTGATAATGGTGGTAGTGGTGGTTGTGGTGGTGATAATGGTGGTGGTAATAGTGATGATGGTGGTAGTGGTTGTGGTGGTGATAATAGTGGTAGTGGTGGTTGTGGTGGTGATAATGGTGGTGGTAATAGTGGTGATGGTGGTAGTGGTTGTGGTGGTGATAATGGTGGTGGTGGTGGTAGTGGTTGTGGTGGTGATAATGGTGGTGGTGGTGGTTGTGGTGGTAATAATGGTGGTGGTAATAGTGGTGATGGTGGTGGTTGTGGTGGTGATGGTGGTGATAATGGTGGTGGTAATAGTGGTGATGGTGGTAGTAGTTGTGGTGGCGGTAGTGAAGTTGGTGGTGAGGGTGGTAATGATGGTAGTGATATTTGTAGTTGTATTGGTGGTGGTAGTGGTGATGGCGATGGTAGTCCTGATTTTACTGTTGTTGTTGGTGGTAATGGTTGTGGTGGTGATGGTAGTGGTGATGATGGTAGTAGTAGTAGTGAGTGTGGTGGTGTTGTTGTTGTTGGTGGTGGTAGTGATGGTGATTGTGGTGGTGGTGGTAGTTATGATTTTACTGTTGTTGTTGGTGGTGGTAATGATGGTGGTAATGGTTGTGGTGGTGATAGTGATGTTGGTGGTGGTGATAGTTGTGGTGGTGATGGTAGTGGTGATGATGGTAGTGGTAGTAGTGCTTGTGATGGTGTTGTTGTTGTTGTTGGTGATGATGATGATAGTGGTGGTAGTGGTGGTGGTGGTAGTGGTAGTGGTGGTGGCGATAACGTTGTTGGTGTTGTTGGTAGTGTTATCTATCTATCTATCTAGCTATCTATCTGTCTGTTTGCATGTCTATCTCTCTCTCTCTCTCTCTCTCTCTCTCTCTCTCTATATATATATATATATATATACATATATATATATATATATATATATATATATATATATATATATATATATATATATATATATATATATATATATATATATATATATATGTATATATATATATGTATATACAATATGTAGAAGAGATAACACACTAGAGAGAGAGATAGTGCGCCATCAGTCAAACAGGGAAAAACCACCAGTGTATGGAATGTATAGCTCATGGAAGGCAGATCTTTTTGGATTTGTACGTGTGTTAGATAGTTATCTTGGTATGTATTTACACTTTAATTTATACTTTTAATTATTGTGTGTCTACTCTGCCTTCCATGGCCTATAGATTCCATACACTGGTGGTTTTTCCCTCTTTGACTGATGGCGCACTATCTCTCTCTCTAGTGTGTTATCTTTTCTACATATTGTATTATAAGGGGCTCGGGATTCCTTCTCCTTTGAGCACATTACTGAGAGGGAATAGCGAGAGTCTATGGCTCCGTTAATTTATCGTGGTATATATGTATATATATATATATAATAAAGAGGAATTAAAAGATGGTTAAAAGAGTTCCATATATTTTATTATGCGCATTTCGAATACAAAATCATCCTGGGACAAAAATTGTGTTCGCATCAGATAAAATAAGGTAACATGATAAGAGGCATAATAGCACTTGTTTACAGGAAAGTGCTAAGTCTACATATGACAGAAATATAAGTGCTAAAACTATAGTAAGAAATAGATAGGAAAATAGAAGAAAGGAAGGAAGAGGAGAAAAAGGAAAAGGAAGAGAAGAAAAGAAAGGAAAAAAAGAAGAAGAACAAAAGGAAGAGAGAGAGAGAGAGAGAGAGAGAGAGAGAGAGAGAGAGAGAGAGAGAGAGAGAGAGAGAGAGAGAGAGAGACTTTTGATCAGGCACGGAGTCAAAATGAAAACAGCTGTAAATAACGGTTAAAAAGTAAATATGTGCGAATATTATAGACGGTATTCCAATGTTAGGGCCTAAATATAGAAACTGGGTATATTAGTTTATATTGGGTTTAAATACTAAAAATTGGATTAAGAAGTGTAAACATGTATTAATAAAATAAAATAAAATAAAATAAAATAAATATAAAAAGGATTTTTATAAAATAAAATAGAAATAAAAATAGTCTCTCTATGTCAGAATTAATAATTTCTAGTAAAAATCTATATATGTGGGGTACACTATTTAATTTTATTTTAAATCAACAAGTAAATAAAGGAAATTGCTAGAAAGATTTATAAACGTAGAAAAACATAAGACGTCATAATTTGTTTACAAAATCTACGAAGGTTTGAGCGAAAATCTGAGGCTATAGAAAAAAAAGATCAAAGGCTGAAAATATGATGAGAAAACCAAATTAATACATTGTAGAATATAATGAAAGATGTGTAAAGATAATCGTGACACATGCAATATGTTAAAGGACATCAGCTTTATACTTTGTGAAAGGTCTTGTAGGATTTATGATTACAAAGTCCAAATAAATGGGTTCTTCGATTTATTATTGTGTTGAAATTCGAGATAATGGTAAATTTTTAAACTAGACATAAATTAAAAACACTAGATATGGAAGCATTGGAGTATGGAGATGCGTTGTAGATTTTACGCCAAGAAATTTTGTAATTTGTGTTTTTGTCTTTTAAGAACCAAATAAGTTCTGAGAGTGCGGTGCTGGTCCTTTTAAGTGGAGATTTAAATGTAGAAGAATGATTATAGAATCTTGCTTTAAAGGAGGTAGAAGTAGAGCTAACGTAGGTATAGGTGTTGGACTAGTTACCACTTTACATTCGTATACTAGGTTTTTATCGAGACAGAAATTACTAAGAGGACAATTAGTTCTAATAGGGCAGTTGCATTTGCGATTAAGAT
>OZ024741.1:106944257-106946757 GCA_964016885.1 Eledone cirrhosa
GTTTTCGGTGCGCCCGGCCGACTAAACTCACAAATTAGGCTGCTCAGCCGTTAATATGCATAAGGAAAGTATATACTTTCAGACGTTCAACCATCTGGCAGGAAGGTATATAATAATAATAATAGAATAATAATAATAATAGGAAAGGTATATAATATAATAATAATAATAATAATAATAATAATAATAATAATAATAATAATAATAATAATAATAATAACACTATTTATAGTTATGTATATACTATAAACAACTATAAACAGGAAAGGTCATACTCCCTTATTACCAGTAAGAGAAATAGCTATTAAATGATTTGAACCCAACTTTGATTATTGTCTAATTTATTTATATATATATATATAAGAGACGTAAAATAAGAAAATTATAAAATTAACTTACTTACTAAAATATCACTTCCAACTAATTAGTTTCTGGAATGGAGTAGATACATCTTCCGAAGAAGGTGTAAAGAATCATCCCGTCATCAGGAAAGTCTATTCTCATATAAGTTTCCAGGCAAAGCGAGGACTCTGGAGGCTTATTAAAAAAATAAATCAGTGAATAGGAAATAGCAAAGCGTGGACTTAATTCCTAGCCATTTATGTATATATATGTTACTAGAAACAAATAACGAAACGAAATTAAATTTCGTTTCGTTTGTAACTCACTTTTGTATGACTGACGCTTAAACAATTAAGTTAAAAAATGTACATCTACATATGCATACTGAAATACTAGTGTGTATATGAATACACACACGTATACATATGTAGGTGTACCAAGTCTTTCACTGGTCGCTTTACAGTGAGCGGCCCAGCTATTCTGTATGTAAACACACAGACAAACCGGTTTTTAGAGTCATACTGGTTTTTCGGGGGAACACCTTCCCCCTATTCTCCAGAAAGCCAGACAAGGAATATTGAACTAGTTTCGTTGTTGTTACAACTCATCAGCAATATTTACCTATCTACCGGCCTTTCTGGAGAATTGTAAAAGCACATATCGTTATATGCTTTTTCTATGAAAATTAGTAGTGGACAGACTAATTTGCATAGAGTGTGAGTACGCACCGGTTCAGCGGAGACGATAAAAACAAATAACGAAACGAAATTAAATTTCGTTTCGTTTGTAACTCACTTTTGTATGACTGACGCTTAAACAATTAAGTTAAAAAATGTACATCTACATATGCATACTGAAATACTAGTGTGTATATGAATACACACACGTATACGTATGTAGGTGTACCAAGTCTTTCACTGGTCGCTTTACAGTGAGCGGCCCAGCTATTCTGTATGTAAACACACAGACAAACCGGTGTCTGTATGTAAACACACAGACAAACCGCTTTCTGGAGAATAGGGGGAAGGTGTTCCCCCGAAAAACCAGTATGACTCTAAAAACCGGTTTGTCTGTGTGTTTACATACAGAATAGCTGGGCCGCTCACTGTAAAGCGACCAGTGAAAGACTTGGTACACCTACATATGTATACGTGTGTGTATTCATATACACACTAGTATTTCAGTATGCATATGTAGATGTACATTTTTTAACTTAATTGTTTATGTTACTAGATATAAATTCTTTATTATTATCTCCAAAATATTTGTCGAGCAATACTGGCCATGACTGCTGCTACGGTAGTAGGCTGGCCGCTGTCTTATTAACAACCCACTTTCCACCGATTGACCTCGATGTCACGTGTTCGATTCTTTTTGAATTTGCCACAGACACAGAGGCAGTGATTTTCTCAATGGCTAGGAATTAAGTCCACGCTTTGCTATTTTCTATTCACTGATTTATTTTTTTAATAAGCTTCCAGAGTCCTCGCTTTGCCTGGAAACTTATATGAGAATAGACTTTCCTGATGACGGGATGATTCTTTACACCTTCTTCGGAAGATGTATCTACTCCATTCCAGAAACTAATTAGTTGGAAGTGATATTTTAGTAAGTAAGTTAATTTTATAATTTTCTTATTTTACGTCTCTTATATTATTGTTCTGCAACCCCATGCATTGAACCACAATGTTATTAAGACAAAACCTATATATTTGCTAGCATCGATATGCATTTGTATGTATATATATGTTACTAGATATAAATTCTTTATTATATATATATATATATATATATATATATATATATATATAAATGAAAGGTATAGAAAATATTGTAGCAAAAAGCCAACAGTATTCCATAATATATATATATATATATATTCATATAACAAAAATTAAAATTAAGGGTTTTCATGTCTGAGAGACATGCGCCATATCCACCGTAGAATAAGCTCAAAGATTATATCCGAACATTACATATCAACTAGAAATAGATTGACATATATATATAAAATAAATACATGAAACAATCACAGGGAATAATTTGTAAAGAATGTAAGCACACATAGCTAGGTAGGTAAATAATTAAAGTTTGACTAGAACTTCAAAATAGCAATATATGTATGTATATAGGTATATATATATATATATATATATAT
>OZ024741.1:106951757-106984075 GCA_964016885.1 Eledone cirrhosa
GGTTAGCTTTGCTTGTCATCCTTACCGGGTCGATAAATAAAGTACCAGTAACGCACTGGGGTGGATTTAATCGACTTGCCTCTCCCCAAAAATGATGGCTTGTGTCTCAAGTAGACCATTATTATTATTATTATTATTACAGTTGCATTTATCTTGCTTTATGTTCATACGAGTTATCACCAAGTCACAACCAGTGACCTCAAGAGACAACAAGGTCCGCCATGTTCAAGAAAGAACATACATACTCACACATGCATCTTTAGTGTTTAGACTTGTGATGTACTTATATTGACAGAGTCTTCCTTAGTATATGGGCAGTTCCCATTAGTACTATCTTTTGTATTTCTCCTATATGCGGGTTTCCTGGGATTTGCGATAAGTAATCATTAGACCCCTTAGGTATCATTCCCAGAGCGCCTACAACCACTGGTATTGTTTTAGTTCTCAATTTCCACATTTTTCCAATTTCTATCTCCAGGTCCTTATACTTGCTCAATTTTTCAAATGCTTTTATAGATACATTCTTGTCTATTGGAACGGACATATCAATTAGCAGGCATACCCTCTTTTTAAAGTCCTTCAATATTATATCAGGTCTATTTGCATCTATTTTTCGGTCTGTTTGGATGCTAAAATTCCACAAGATTGAGATGTGATCTTTTTCAAGTATGGGAGGTGGTTGATGCTCCCACCAATTCTTTTGATGGGGCAGGTCAAAATGCTTACACATTATCCAATGTATGTATTGTGCAGCTCTGTCATGCCTGTTTAGGTATTCGGTTGGAGCTATAGGACTGCACATTGAAATTATATGGTCAATGGTCTCTGGTTGTTTTTTACATACACGGCATAATGGGCTGCATCCATTTTTTATTATGTTGGCTTGGTAATTTTTTGTTGGCAGACACTGATCTTGTGCTGATATAATCAGTCCTTCAGTCTCCGATTTCAGTCCAGAGGATGCCAACCACTGATGGGTTAAAGTTTTGTCAACATCAGGATTGTTAGCTCGTTCTGGGTATTTTCCATACAGAGGCTTTTCTTGCCATTTCTTAGCCAGTTTCTGTAGCAGTTCTTTCTTTGCAGTTACTTTTACCTGCTTTGCTTTTTCTGTGTTTTCCATTTCAGCAGTAAATGGGACTTCTGAAATTTGTAGTCCATTACTGTATCTTTGTGCATCTTTTGTAATGGAATATGATCTTTTGATGCTTTCGTGTTTCAAAACGAGTTTGATCATCCAATCATGTGATTCCCTTAGATATGTAGATAATCCAATTGTTGCAGTTTTCAACGCAATGTCTAACTGGATTAACCCACGTCCTCCTTCTTTCCTAGGGAGATATATTCTATTTGTATCTGCCTTAGGGTGATGCATTCTGTGCATGGTTAAGAATTTTCGAATTTTTGTATCGAGCCTACGGATCTCTGTGCTTGACCAGTTGATGACATTGTAACTGTAGGTTACTACTGGTATGGCAAGCATGTTTATGGCATCGATCCTATTCCTTGCATTCAATTCCGTTCTTAAGATTGCTCTTACTCTGCGGTAACATTCCTTCCTTATCCATTCCCTCATTGTCGAGTGCTTGATTCCGTCTCCTTCACAAACACCTAGATATTTGTAAGTTTTTTCTTGATCAAGTTCTCTTATCACGTTCCCCCGATCAAGATTAATGTCTGAACTCTTCAGCAGCTTTCCTCTGGTGAACGTTGCTTTGGCGCATTTATCTAGTCCAAACTCCATTTTAATGTCATCACTGAACTGCTCCACAATGGATAATAGCCCTTGCAATTGTTCATCATTTTTTGCAAATAGTTTCAGGTCATCCATGTAGAACAAGTGATTAATGGTTTTGTCATAGACTCTATATCCATGTTTTGTTTCACTGAGCATTTTACTTAATGGTATAAGTGCAATGCGGAATAAAAGCGGTGATAAAGAGTCACCCTGAAAAATTCCACAATTAATATTAACTTCTCCAGCTTCCAGTGATTTTGTTTCACTATTCAAAAGGAGTGTCGTTTTCCATGTCTTCATACTGAATGACAAAAACCTCCTGACAACGGGGGATATTCTGAAAATCTCTAAACATTTTTCAATCCAACTGTGTGGCAAACTATCGAATGCTTTTTTATAATCTATCCAAGCAATTGATAGATTTTTGTGTCTATTATGACAATCTTCCAGTATCATTTTTTTAACCAAAAGCTGATCCTTACAGCCATATGAGCCTCGTTTACACCCTTTCTGCTCAATGGGAAATAGGTCATTTGTTATCAGGTGGTCATATGTGTATTCAGTTAGGACTGATGTTAAAATTTTATACATTGTGGTCAAGCAAGTTATCGGTCTGTAATTTTTGGGATTGTTTGTCTCATCATTCTTCGGAAGCAGGAATGTAATGCCGTTAACTAGCCATGATGGTATCTTTTCTGGCTCCTTAACTATTTCATTGTAAAGTTGGGCTAACAGCTCATGAGACTCTGTGAAGGCATTTATCCAAAAATTTTGTATTTTGTTTTTTCCTGGGGATTTCCATTTGCTGGTTTTTCTTAGAGCCAAGCGCAACTGTTCAACTGTTATATTTTCCCATATTTGTTCTTCAAGGTGAGCTGTATCTTTGATTTGTCTGTCTATCCATGGGGCATGTATGTTATGAACTTTTTCTTCGGCCCAGATCTTTTCCCAGAATTCTTGCACTTCCTCCTTGGGTGGTATTGATTTAGCAGTTATTGTTGACTTACCAATTTTTCTGTAGAAGTTTCTTTGGTTGTTTTTTAACATATTACTGTCCTTATAGAATCTAGATCGTTTTTCAAAGCGCCTTATACGAGCAGCTTTGGCCGACACTTTTTGCTTGATTATTTCTATCAGCATGTCTATGTCACTTGGTGATTTTATACTGTACTTTCTTTTCAATTTTCTAAGTTTAGTTTGTTTAACATGTTCACCTACTTTATAGTTTGTTAAAATTTCTATGTCAGATCGGAGAAGGTTTATTTGGCGATTGATGTTCTCTTGCCAAGTAGATTTCTTGTGGGAATTCCTTTGTTTTTTCATCTTCACTCCACATAAGTGAGTGGTGACTTTAGCCGATGCATAATAGAGATTTAAATCAGTAATGTTTAGTTTGTTTGTGATGATAATGTTTTTGAGAATTATGTTAGTCTTGTGTATTATCTTTTGGTTCTGTTTGGAGTTCTGGAGATTAGGGAGGGTGTCTCGTTGCCCCATGTCAGATTCTTTCATTTTCATCCATTCGATCATAATTTCATCCTTCAAGTTGGCAAGTTCATTCTCATTCATTTCTTTATCATTTACGATCTCGTTATTTTCATTTGGAGTTTCATCTTGAGCATGCACTCACTCCACTTTTTTGATCCTTTCTTTAATTTGTTCTGTTGCCAGTGATTCCGCCCCAACCCTGGGATTCGAAGTGTTACAATTTACCTCGTTTTCACTGACACATGTTTCATTTTCCCTTCGCTGACTTTGTGCTAATAGCTTGATCTGATCAATTTCTATATCAGTTAGTAACTTTTTTTTTACAATATTTCTTCGTATATTGGCTAGTTTGTTACTGTCAATATAGCCTCTGTTTTCGGGATGTTTCTTTTTCCAGTTAATATATGTCTGTTCTGTATTCGATGTATTTGATGGGTAGTACATGGCAGTGTAGAAAGCCTCAAGGACTTCTTTATTATCTTCCCTTGACCATTTTTCTCTCTTTTTCTTTGGATTTCTTGGTGGTGAGCATGGAGGGCCAACAGTAGGAGTATTCCGGTTATGGGAGGTCTCCAGCTCCGAAGTGATGGGAAGGTTTGAACCATTAGCTGATTTTTCGACCCCAGTCTGGTTCCTCTCTGAGGGACGCGGCCCTTTTTTACCCGGGTGACGGCCGATCCTGTATGAGATTTTATCATTAGACATTTACTTTATTTTGTCGCGTTTTATCCTTATCCGCCAAGGGGTAATCATTTCGTGTTACCACTTCTAGAACGAGTGTCAACCAAGATTAGAGGGGTCGTTCTCCCCTAGAGACACGGCTATTCCTCGACGGCCGCCATCCCGGTATTTCTTGGTCACGGGGTTTTCTTTTTTGTTGTTTTTTTAAATTGTTATTATCATGAGTGGTTCCTTAATGTGAGCATTGCGTGGCTTAAGAATGAAATTATTAATAATTGTCTCCACTTCAGGCACAAGGCCAGCAATCACCCAGTGCATTACAATAATATAATATACTTTTGTTGAAGTTGCCTGTTATTGTTGTTGGCTATGTCGGTGGTGGTGCTGGGGCTTTTTATATTGTTGGTGAGGAAGGGGGGAGCCAGCAGTGCCATAGTTGTTGACGTTTGGCCGGTGGCCGGGTCACTAAGTCAATCTATTTATATCTTTTGCTAGCCTCTCCCTTGTCTAGTGATACCGCTACCTTCCCCTTTCTTAAGTTAACAGGGGAATAGTGGTGGTAGCAATGAAGGAGTGGTGGCGGCGGTGATGGGATAGTGGTAGCAATGATGGATGGAGTGGTGGCGGCGGTGGCGTTGTCGTTACTGATTTTTGTTGAATGGACTAGTTTTTTTGATATGTAGTATCTATGCGTTTGTGTCGCGTATGTTTAATATATGTGTTGAATAGACTAGTTTTGTTTGATCTGTAGTATCTATGCGTTTGTGTCGCGTATGTTTAATATATGTGTTGACATATTCACGTAATATTGGAATTAAACATTTTGTTAAAACTTGAGACAATAATAATAGGAATTATTATTATGATGCTGGGATTAGTGGTGGTGGTGGTGAAATTGCCGTTATCTGGCTGTTATATTTAGTGTACACAGCGGGGTGATGGGGTAGGTGGTATATCAAGTTTCTGGTGTTGGTGAAATTGCTGTTATTTGGCTGTTCTATATAGTGTAGAGGGGTTTTCTTCCATTTATAACCATTTTCTTTTTTGAATATAAAATATATAATACAAAATTGAATATTTGAGCGATATAACAATATATTATGGATCCGAAATTTTATGAGATTTGATTCGGTGGTTTATGCATCATTTGTACTAAGAATTGTTATTTCACAATTGATTTAAATATGTTAAAAATCAAAAACTTACAGGAGCGATTTCATGACCTTCTACCACCACGTGCGTCTTCTTCCCTTATTATTATTATTATTATTATTATTATTATTATTATTATTATTATTATTATTATTATTATTATTATTATTATTATTATTATTATTGAATGCTATGGTTGACGGAGGCTCGGCTCTGTAAGGTACTGTAAATTTTGAACGCTTTAACAGTTGTAAATTGTTTAAAACTTAGACCAACTTGTAGACAAAAACACCCTCCTCCTCGTGAGAGGGGTCTTTCTGCCCGTTATTTGGCCCTTCGGGGTTAAATAACTGCTTATTGGGGTTTTGTACCCAATATTTATTTTAAACAAAAAAAAACAACATGGCTACGAAAAAGAATTTGCATAGGTCACTCCCACTCATTCCGTCTTCTTTTTCCTCAATCGTCACTACAGCAGAGAGAAGATTGTCTCTCTCCCTCCCTTCCTTAAATGTGTCTCTCTCCCTCCCTTCTCTTTCGCAAGCGACGAAAGAAAAGAAAAGTCTCGTGCAAAGCGTGCAAGGTTTCTCCACGACGACGACGACAGCGACGAAACAGGTGTGCGGGAAATACGAAAACCCAGTTCATTCGTCTGACGTCAGGAATAATAGCAGTAGCAGCCGTAATAACAACAGCAACAGTGACAATGAAAACAACAGTAGCAGCCGCAACAGCATCACCAGCAGCATAAACAACAACAGCATTAGCAGCAGCAACACCAACAACAACCACAGTAACAGCGGCGGAGGCAGTAGTCGTAGTACCTGCAGCAACAACAAAAGTAACAGCAGCTCTGACGACAACAACAACAACAGCAGCAAAGAAAAACCAATCTCATTTGCAGGTATTGCGAAAAACTTGGAAACAATCCTCATAACAAATGAGGAATTAGAGGAAGCGAAGAAGATGGTGACAAAGAACGGACACCGAGCAATCTGCAAGGCAGCGGAAAATTTTTTCGAAACCCAAGAGCACTGTACGGTCACGTACCGTACAGTTAGTACAAAATCCCGTAGGGTGGAAAGAGCCACAGAGGCTCAAATACAAAAAGCCTTGGGGTCTGTGTGGCAGCGGAAAACGCACATCACCCGAGGCAAAAAATATGCCACCGTAGACGTACTTTTTGCCACACCCCAGGAGGCAAAGGCCCAATCAGTAGTGACCCTAAGGAGCGAGGAAATGGTGTTGGTGCCCTCCTACTGCGGGCAAAAAATTGTGAGGGTCAAACTGACCCACGTCCCCCCCCGGAATGACCCCTTCTTGGCTGGCCGCGTCTGTCCTCGTCGGAATCGAGGACAAAACAACTGTACTGCAAGTACAGAAAAAAGTAAGAGAAGATTGGGTCGGCTCCTCCATTGAGATGCTAATCCAAACCAACCAGGAGTGCATCGAAGCTATCCCGGATGTGATAGACTTCGATAACGGCACTCAACTGCCCATAAGTGTTGAGGGCAAACGCCCGAAATGCTTTCGCTGTGGATCGAAGACTCACCTCAGGGCCTTCTGCAACGAGAAGACCCTGAGAAAGGAGAAAACCCCCCTCCTTCCGAATCCGGCTCCACGGCTACCAGCAACAGGACAAGCGGCAACCAGGAACGATAGGTCCGTGGCACCCATACCCACTCCACGGAAATCAAAAACAGCAGCAGCAGTGGAAATATTAACAACAACAACAGCAATACCAAATGCAGCTGCAACAGAGACTCCAGTGCAAACATCACCAACAACAACAAGTGAAAGAGTGGAGCTGGTACCCCTCCCCGACCTCACAGAATCAGACATGGAGTGTGAGGTGGGAGAGGGATGGCAAAAGGTCGCAAGAAGGCACAAACGCAGAAGCAGCGCATCGTCGCCTTTGAAAAGGGAGGAAAGAAATGAGAAAAGGGTAAAGTCTACTGCAAAGAGACCCACAGCAGCAACAACACCAACACCATCACCACCCACACTAGCACCACCATCACCACCGGCGACAACCCCACCGCCAACAACACCTTTAACACCACCACCACAAGCACCAACATCGCAAACACAACAACAAAACACACACACCCAGCAACAACGACAAGAAAATAGCAGAACCACACCCCACCCCCAGAAAAACAAATGCACGGCAATAAATACACACAACAAGAAACTAATGACTTACATAATTGAACACACAGACATTTCACAACAGGACTACATAATACCAGCACCAATCAAAACGCCAACTAACATAAGACTGCTAAAAATAGCACAGAAACAATACACAAACATTAAAACGAAATTCCCCAACGCAGTTGGTGATTTCAGCGACCTAGGAGGAACCATCAATCGAAGAGTATACTCAGACATTCTCTTAGGAGAGCCGACGACCAGCCGAAGGGACGATTCAACGGTCCCTTCACCAGACGATCAAGTGAAAAGGGATGTAAAAACCATCCCTCCTCTACCAAAAGTACGGTAAGTGGTCTTTCCCATCTTTTCCACTCTATTTTAAACATGACCTCACTCAGAATAGGCAGCATAAATGCGCGTGGCTTGGGGTCGTCATGGAAGCAGGGTCACCTGCTCAACGATCTCAGGTCACTAAACATAGATGTAGTGGCCATCAGCGAGACCAGAATCTCCGAAGCACGGGCCTTCGCACCGATCTTCGGCGGCTACGATGTGTACGCATCTCCCAGCCGTCCTGGATCGGGTGGAGGAGTTGCTGTGCTTTTTCGGAGAGGTTTGGATCTCGCCATACGGGCCATCTTCCTGGACCCAGAGGGTAAGCTGGTGGTGCTGGACGTGACCAGCGGAGACGGGCAAGCTTTCAGGCTAGTGGCCGTCTATGCCCCGACAGGAGCAGGGCGGCCTGATTTCTTCCGGCGTCTGGAGACCTTTCTTGGAACATCCCGCTCTTTAGTGTTAGTGGGCGACTGGAACGGGATCTTAGATGCACGCTGGGACTGTGTGGGATTAGCGGATAGGGGTGGAGGGTGCAAGAGCCTCACCAACCTGCTCAGGCGTTTTGAACTGTCTGACAGGTACCGATTGGATTTCCCGAATGTGCCAATGTGGACTTGGACAAACCGCATAGGGTCATCCAGATCATATCTAGATAGAGTATTTTGTAGGGAAATAGATAGGTCTAGCATAGGCTGTCCACAATTCAAGATAGTCAGCTACACGGACCACAAGTTCGTGACCTGTGTGCTTGACTTAGATAGGCTTCATAGACGAGGACCCGGCTACTGGAAGCTAAACGCGTCCTTACCAGCGCGCAAGGCCTACAGAGACCGGATTAGCGAACTAGTTAAGCGGGCGTTGACGGGGGCCATCGTCAACAACAAGTGGTGGTTTGCTCTGAAAAGAGCGATTAGAATAGAATCGATTAGGTTTAGTAAGGCTTTAGCAATAGAGAAAAATAGAGCAGAGGGAGAACTAGTTAGTAAATTAGACGAGGCGCTTAGCAAAGGCATTGCGACCGACGTGCTAGCGGCGAAATTGGCCCTTGACCAATTCTTCAATGCAAAGCACGAAGGCTGCGTTGTCAGAGCTAGGGTGCGTGCTCTCAGACACGAGGGAACGAAAGCCGTTCAATGGGCCCGAGTGGCGGAGGCGCGTCGTGGCAACAAAGCCACGATCCGGTCTTTGGTGGACCACGACGGGCGCATGCTACTCGATCCCGGGCAAATGTGTGAAGCTTTTCAGCGACACTTCGCTCAGCTGTTCGGGGGCAGCGGTGGGCCGGGTAGAGGGATGGACTTTAGTGTCTACCTCGACGGACTGCCGCGGCTCTCGGCCACTGAGGCGAAGTGTTGCGAAAAGCCGATAACAGCCGCTGAAGTAAGGGAGGCAATGACTGGCTGCACAAGGGGTAAATCGCCTGGTTTGGATGGTCTGCCCTATGAACTTTACGTACAGATGCCAGACTTGTTCGGAGGCCTCTTGGCGGACGTCTACTGCAACTGGCAACAGAACGGGAGAATTCCCAGTTCTGTGAGCCGAGGAGCGGTGGCACTGCTGAGAAAGGATCCGAACAAGGGGGATAACATAGAAAATTTCCGGCCCATAACTCTGCTAAACACAGAGTTTAAGATTTTGGCCAAGGTGCTAGCAAAGAGGTTGGCGCTTGTCGTTGGTGGTCTGGTGGGAGAGGCGCAGACATGCGCCATTCCCGACAGATCCATCCACGACAACCTCCACCTCATGCGATACATCGTAGAGAAGGTAGCTAGGGAACCTGGCACGGGTGGGTCCTTGATCAATTTAGATCAGTCGAAAGCTTTCGATAGGGTCGACCATCGTTACCTAGCGGCAGTCCTGAGGGCGGCTGGCTTTGGGCCCGTCTTCAGAGGCTGGATCGCTGCCATGCACAGCGACATCTGCTCTGTGGTGAGAGTGAACGGTCACCTGTCGGAACCGTTCAACATCATGCGCTCGGTCCGCCAAGGATGTCCCCTCTCGTCCCTCTTGTACGTATTGACTCTCGAGCCATTACTGCACAAACTGGAGACGTTGAGGGGAGTCCCGCGCGAACTAGGATGCGGAAGATCCGTGTCAGCATATGCGGACGATGTCACCGTAGTGGTGTCGAACGCCAAACACATCGAGGCGATCGGCACTACACTAAGAGAATACGAAGCGGTGACAGGAGCAATGATCAACCAGGAAAAGTCAGTGGGCCTGCAGCTCGGCACCTGGAGAGGCAGGTCCATGCCGTCCAACAGCGTCGTCGGACGCTGGACGGACGGACCGGTTAAATTGCTAGGGGTCTGGTTCGGTCCGGACCTCCAGACGGACAAAAACTGGGACGAGGTGACGAGCAGGGTGGCTTCTCTCACCCAGAAATGGGCCGAGAGGAAGCTATCCCTGAAAGGTCGAGCGGAGGTGGCTAACGCGTACATCGCGTCTGTCATCTGCTACCGCCTGACCGTCGTACCTTGTCCTAAGCCTCGCCTGACTGCGCTGGAGCGTTTGCTCTTTCGCTTTTTGTGGAAGGGACGTGCTCCAATGGTCAGGCGGTCCATCTGTTGTCAACACCCGCTACGTGGAGGGCTGGGCATGCCGTGGCTGATGATGCGCAGGCACGCGCTCAGGCTACGACATCTCCACCTCTTCCTCGACGGTGATCAGGTGTGGTCGCCGTTTGCCTGGCGCGTATATCCCCAGCTCGTTTCCTTGACGGAGCTGCAGTCCTGGGTCAAGCGAAGACCGAGAGGGAGCGCCTGGAGACTGGAATGTCTTCAGGCGCTCACAGCCCTCGACCAATCGGGCAATGTGATCGGTGGAAACTCCACCTCGGCGTTCTATAGAGGATTAGTGGAGGGTAAGAGCGACGACGTACTTGGGGAAACTCTAGGCGTCGACGAAAATCAACTAGCCAATCTCTTCGGAAGAACTTTCGGGCCGGGGCCTATGGACAACTTCCAGAAATCTCTGGCCTGGCAGTGCTACCGAGGAGCCTTGCCAGTTCGGGATAAACTCTACAGGCATGGAGGTGCCGTCAGCCAGGCATGTCCGAGATGCGCGCAGGGCGACGAAACCATCCTGCACGCACTCGTCCAATGTCCGAAAATTGCTGACTTGTGGGTTTATGTCGAACACCTGCTGTCGCGTTTAGGACGGATCCAGCTATCATCTGAGTCCATCGTGAGGATTGCCCCGCCCTCCTCCTTTAGCCGGGAAGGGCAGGCAGTTTTTATCTGTCTGGTGGCCATGGCGAAAGAGATAGTATGGTGGACACGTTTGAAAGGGCTGAAGACGAGCACTTACCTCTTCGGTGATGCTCTGATTGCCTTTTTCAAATTTCATTTGAAAAGGAAAATCAGAGTAGAGAGGGAAGTGCTCTCTTCCCAGCATTTTGTTGAAAGATGGGTGAGAGAAGCAAGAATGGCCCGAGTGAATGGGCCTACTCTGAGTATATATCTGTAAATTAAAGGTGGAAAACTGGGAGAGGGCACTTGCCTTGGTGGTCAGGGTCATTGTGGCTTTTTACTGGGCTTTCTCCACAAATGTCCCTCCGAAGTCTCCCCCCTATTGGGGAATTTTTCATTGTTATTTTCATTGTTATTTTTGTTACATCCTCTGTTTTTGTTTTTTACAGGCAGAAATGCCCATTTGTACCGTCCTGCATTGTCCTGCACTGTCCTTAATGTCTACTTTATGTAAACCCTTGTGGTTAATAAAGAAATCATTATTATTATTATTATTATTATTATTATTATTATTATTATTATTTAGGACGTCATGCTTTGCAGTATAGAATTACGGTCCTTTACGGTCTGAGTTCAAATCCCGCCGAGGTTAACTTTGCTTTTCATCCTTACGGGGTCGATAAAATAAAGTACGAATCACGCACTGGGGTCAATTTCATCGACCATTATTATTTAGGACGGTGGATTGGCAGTATGGGTAGAACATCAGGCAATATGTTTTACTGCATAGAGTTACAGCTCTTTACGCTCTAAGTTCAAATGTTACCGTGGTTAGCTTTGCCTTTCATCATTACGGGGTCGATAAAATAAAGCACCAGTAACGCACAGGTGTCAATTTAATCGTCTTTCCCCTCCCCAAAATGTTGTTGGCTTTGTGCCTAAATCAGAAATCATGATTATTCACCAGACGCATGTTTTCCCAACTCCTGTCCCTAAAGGAGCTGCGACCCTGGGTCTAGCGGAGACCGAGGGGGAGCGCTTGGAAACTGGAATGTCTTCAGGCGCTCACAGCCCTCCGCCAACTGGGCAGTATGATTGGGGGGAAACTTCACCTTGGCGCTCTATGGAGGGTTAGTGGCGGATGAAAGCGACAACGTTCTTGAGGAAACTCTAGGCATCGACGAAAATAAACTAGCCACTATTTTCGGGAGGAATTTCGATGCAGGGCCCATGGATAATTTCCAGGAATCCCTGGCCTGGCAATACTACTGAGGAGCTTAACCAGTTCGAGAGGGGCGAAGGTCGAGGTAGTGTCGGATGCGCACGTGGAAGCACATGGCCTGCTGGTAAGGGTGTTGTGTTGTGTTTACGATCATAATGTCGTGGGATCGATTCCTGGGCTGTATGTTTTGTTCTTGAGCAAAACACTTCATTTAACGTTGCTCCAGTATACTCAGCTGAAAATGAGTGCCAGCAATAATTGCGGGTTTAACCCTGCGATGGACTGGCGTTCTGTCCAGGAGGGAGTCTTGTACTCTCAGTCGCTTCACGCCATGGGATAAGCACCGGCCAAATGAGCCTTCTGGCTTAAGACAGACTTTAGACTTTTTTTTATATATACGTACATATATACGTATGTATGTATCTATGTGAGCGCGTATGTATGTATCTATGTGAGCGCGTATCCCAATTTCTGGGGTTCTTTGGATGTAATTGTTGCATGGTCGTTGTCAAATTAGGGCACGTATTTTAGTTGAAGCATGTCGTCTCTTCGTCTTTAATGTTTTTCTTACTTGATGTTATTTTTGCTGTTGTTATTGTAGTTATTTTTTTTTTTGTTGATTCCCTATTTCAGAGACGCAGTGAAGAGAACGAATTGTGTAATGCTTTGTTCACTGTGTATGACATTGCCAATTCAACTGAATATTAATATCTTACACTCCAATTGCTTTCTGATTTATATACTTCATAAAGAATCAATTCAGATGAGCCACTGACGGTTATCGTTGTTAAAATTATTAAGATGTTTCATTGATGTGTTATAGTCAATTGAAACGACCTCAATATATGACTATTACCTAATCAACTATGGTTAATACTTGATTATTAGATAACTAATCAACAAAGTTCTTAACAACACAACAGAACGTATTGTGCATGGTTTAAAGCTAGGTGGCCTATGCAACTTGGAACCATCTCTGTCCATCCCCTCTCCCGTTTGTAGACGTTCAGGTGCCAAAAGCAAATGGAACATCCTCCAATGCGACATGGCATCGAACAGTACCGTATTGCATGCTTTCACTCGGCTCCAACAACCCCATAGCAATGCCTTGAAGCGTAAAACTAATGTATCATCTTATGCATCGTTCTGCTATGTTATTTTTCCTTGTTTAATTTCTGAGTCAATTAGAGAGCACTTGACCTACAATAAATAGCAGTCAAATATTATCCGCCTTACAACAAATGTAGGGACAAATTTCATAATGAAGTCCCCTAAGGAGGAGTTACTCGACTTACATTCAATTTGCTTCTAAGAATTTTATTGTTTCCACGGTTGTAATTATTGCAATTTTTTAGTCCAATTAAAAGAAAATTATCATTATTGTGTTTCTGATTTTGTTCACATCATATCAAATCATGTTGTAGCTGTGGATTGGCAGTATTGGTAGAGAGTCGGACGCCATGTTTTGCAGCATAGAGTTACCGCCCTTTATGATCTGAGTTCAAATCCCGCCGAAGTTAACTTTGCCTTTCATCCTTACGGTGTCGATAAAATAAAGTACCAGAAATACACTGGGGTGATGGCTGGCCTTGTGCCAAAAGTAGAAACAATTATATAGTAAGCACGTCGTCTCTGCAAAGTTCCACTTTTGAGGATTTTGTTCTGTTTTCAATGTGTGTAGAATGTACTCATCGAAATTAAAATCTCTGCTTAGAAGAAACCCGATATGATGAACTGCGAGAAAATTTAAGCTAAACGACAAGTATAGTTGTCCCCCTTTAAGAAAAAATGTATTCGTTTTCAGTTGTAAATTATAACCCGTCACGTGGACTTTGTTAACCAATGAAACGGTGAGGTCTTGGCACTACATCTAATTAAGTTAGGACATTTTCTATATATTCAAACATGGCTATCGTATTGATCTTATATTCAGAAAACTTATACAGCCATCATGTATATATATATATATATATATATATATATATATATATATTTTTTTTTTAGTATATGTTGGTTGTATACCAACACCTCAGTATGCAGATTGGAGCACTCGACGAAGTGCGCAGGTTGATTTGGTTACTCCGGAGTAATGTAAAATAAAATAAAATAAAATAAAATAAAATAAAATAAAATAAAATAAATAATTCAAATGTTTAAAATTTGGCTTCGTTTATTACTGCTATATATATTTCGGTGACAGCCATCTTTGGCTGTGACCTCTTCAGGCAGTCCGAATTAGTGTGGTAGAGACGAGTACACATGTTGTTGAGGTGTATAACTTTATCAATACTCTGATATGCCCAGTTCCTGGTTGGGTTGTTATTTCTAATTTGGATTAGAGCAAACATCACGGGCGCTCTATCTCAAAATTAATTTTGAAAAGTATTAGAAATGCGCAACCGGTAAAAATTTAAAACTAAAACTGAATACTAACTAATACTTATTACTAATTTATACTTATTCCAAATTAAACTATTTTTCACTGGGAACAATTTGTCAGCATTTTCTTTTCATTTTTACTAATATATATATATATATATATATATATATATATATATATATATATATATATATATATATATATATATATATATATATATATATATAACGAAGGAGGTGTGGCAAGGAACCAGGTGGACCATAACGTACCAGAGTACACAATAATGAAGGTAGTAGAGTGGGTAATAGGAAAATGTTTAACTCCGACGGCAGAGCTCAAGCCGTTTCGACGGCTATTTCTGGACTAAATTATAATTTTTCTAATTTAGTCCAGAAATAGCCGTCGAAACGGCTTGAGCTCTGCAGTCGGGGTTAAACATTTTCCTATATATATATATATATATATACATGATGGCTGCCCTCAGTTATCGAGTATGGCAATTGCATGATATAACTATTAATAATTATCAATCAATGCTATCGTGCAATGCCTGTGCGTGAAGATTTGTTTTAAAGTGAGGAAAGACTGTGCACTGAGCCAACCCCACTCTCTCAGCGACAGTAGCTATAACCCGAAAAGAAGAAAAGATCAACATCATCGGTAACTACTGAGCCGCAGGTTTTATGTCGGACTTATCCCAGTTTCCTGAGTTGCCTTCTAGAAGAATGCACTGACAAAGACTAGGAGCCCTTCACTCCCAGTGATTTAACCACGCGATCAGGTACCCAGCCCGATTATTTCTATGCCCCCACACATATATATACACATGCATACAAGTATATACATATATATATGTATATACATATATACCCATGCATACATGTGTATATACATATTTACACATTTTTGGATGGCCATTGACTCTTATGAGTTCTTCCGCCCTTTGTCAGGTTTCGTTTTTTGTCCCGCAAGGTGTCCCAAACTACCCTCCTCACCAAGTAAACTCGGTGGGGTTGCCGGTTTAGTCGCCGATGACCCGACCATGCGACAGGTTGTACTGGGTTACATGTTACCAGTGGCACTCATGAGTGACCCGACATAATACATGCATACATGCATACATACATACATATATACATATATACATATACATACACATAAATACATACATATATGTGTGTATATATATATATATATATATATATATATAGTTATGTAATAAACAACATAAGATAATTATTTCATTTACCAGTGGTTTCTTGAAGACAGCTTTTTATGTCTGTCTTCATTCATCAGAGAAATAATATGAACTATTTATTTAATATGGATTTGAAAACAGAGTTTAGGATAAATGAAAGTGAGGCTGAAATAGAATAACGGGCAATACATATATACATGTCGAGGTATGTATATATATCTATATATATATGTATGTATACACACACACGCACATATATATATATATATATATATATATATATATTTATATATGTATGGATGGGTGCATGGGTAGACACACACACACACACACACACTCACACATATATATATATACACATATATTTATTTGAAAGCGATGGAATGTCCATTATTATATTTATTAAATAAATGGGCGGTGAATTGGCAGTATCGGTAGAGGGCTGGACGCCATGCTTTCTAGCATAGTTACGTCCCTTTCCATTCTGAGTTCAAATCCCGCCGAGGTTAACATTGCCTTTCATCCTTACGGGGTCGATAAAATAAAGTACCAGTAATGTATTGAGTAATTGCTGGCTTTGTGCCTAAAGTAGAAACAATTATATTTATTAAAATCCTGATGATAATGACAATGATAATGACGATGATAATGACAATGATAATGACGATGATAATGACAATGATAATGACGATGATAATGACAATGATAATGACGATGATAATGACAATGATAATGACGATGATAATGACAATGATAATGACGATGATAATGACAATGATAATGACGATGATAATGACAATGATAATGACGATGATAATGACAATGATAATGACGATGATAATGACAATGATAATGACGATGATAATGACAATGATAATGACGATGATAATGACAATGATAATGACGATGATAATGACAATGATAATGACGATGATAATGACAATGATAATGACGATGATAATGACAATGATAATGACGATGATAATGACAATGATAATGACGATGATAATGACAATGATAATGACGATGAAAGCGACGACGACGACGAAGACAATGATTATTATGATTATGATGACGTTTGACTATGACAATAATTATGTTAATGATGATTAATTATGGCGATGGCTATAATCAAGATGGCGGTTACGATGAAGACGGTAGTGGTGACATTTTCCTAATAAAACAGCAATTACCACTACCTCTGCCACACCATACCACACCCACCACTACCACCACCACCACCACCACCACCACCACCACCACAACCACCGCCACTACCAGCAGCATCAGTGGCACCACCACGACCACTACCACAAGCACCACAATCATTGCCACTATCATTGCCGCCACCAGCACCAGCACCACTACCACAAACACCACCACACCACCACCTCCACCAACACGATACCCACCAGCACCACCATAACCATTACCACCACTACCACAAGCACCACTATCATTGCCACTATCATTGCCGCAACCAGAACCAGCACCACCAGCACCTTCACCACCATCACCACCACCACCACTACCACCACCACCATCACCAACACCCCTACTACTACCACCACCACCAACACCAACAACAACAAAACCACTACCACAAGCACCACTACCACCACCACCAATACTACCACCACTACCACCAAAACCACCAGTACCACCACCAGCACCAGAAAAACCACAACAGCGTCACTCTCACCCCCAACACCTCCACGAACACGACCACCATCACCAACCCCGCCCCGCCACCCTGACTAACACCAGCAGCACCACGAACACCCCCCAACACCGCCTCCACCACTAGGACCCCCCAACACCGTCACCACCTCCAATACCCCCCCACACACACACACATCCACAAGCCCCCACCTCCACCACCTCCCTCACCTTGACCAACACCGCCACCACCTCCACCACACACACACACCGCCACCACCTCCAACACTAATCAACACCGCCACCACCTCCAACACTAATCAACACCCCCACCACCTCCAACACCCCCACTCCCCCCACAGTACCCCCACCACCGCCAGCACGCCCACCCCACCACCACCAACACCCCACTACGAACATAAATAATAAACACACCCTCCTCTTCCAGCTCATCCTAAATATCTTCATCGTCATTATCACTACCACTACCGCCACCCACATCATCACCATCATAACCATCACCACCTTATTCCCCACCCACATCATCACCATCATAACCATCACCACCTTATTCCCCATCCACATCATCATCATCACCATCATAACCACCACCACCACCTTATTCCCCATCCACATCATCATCATCACCATCATAACCACCACCGCCACCTTATTCCCCACCCACATCATCATCACCATCATAACCACCACCACCTTACTCCCCACCCCATCATCACCATCATAACCATCACCACCTTATTCCCCATCCACATCATCATAACCATCATAACCACCACCACCTTACTCCCCACCCCATCATCATCACCATCATAACCATCACCACCTTATTCCCCATCCACATCATCATCATCACCATCATAACCACCACCACCTTATTCCCCATCCACATCATCATCATCACCATCATAACCACCACCACCTTATTCCACATCCACATCACCATCACCATCATAACCATCACCACCTTACTCCCCACCCCATCACCATCACCACCTTACTCCCCACCCCCATAACCATCACTAGCTTATTCCCCACCCCCATCATCATCACCATCATAACCATCACCACCTTATTCCCCACCCCCATCATCATCACCATCATAACCATCACCACCTTATTCCCCACCCCCATCATCATCACCATCATAACCATCACCACCTTATTCCCCACCCACATCATCATCACCATCATAACCATCACCACCTTACTCCCCACCCCCATCACCATCACCACCTTACTCCCCACCCCCACCACCATCACCACCTTACTCCCCACCCCATCACCACCACCACCTTACTCCCCACCCCCACCACCATCACCACCTTACTCCCCACCCCCACCACCATCACCACCTTACTCCCCACCCCATCACCATCACCACCTTACTCCCCACCCCCATCACCATCACCACCTTACTCCCCACCCCCACCACCATCACCACCTTACTCCCCACCCCCATCACCATCACCACCTTACTCCCCACCCCCATCACCATCACCACCTTACTCCCCACCCCCACCACCATCACCACCTTACTCCCCACCCCCACCACCATCACCATCTTACTCCCCACCCCCACCACCATCACCACCTTACTCCCCACCCCCATCACCATCACCACCTTACTCCCCACCCCCATAACCATCACCACCTTATTCCCCAACCCCACCACCATCACCACCTTACTCCCCACCCCCATCACCATCACCATCACCATCACCACCTTACACCCCACCCCCATCACCATCACCATCACCATCACCATCACCACCTTACTCCCCACCCCCATCACCGTCACCACCTTACTCCCCACCCCCATCACCATCACCACCTTACTCCCCACCCCCATCACCATCACCACCTTACTCCCCACCCCCATCACCATTACCATCACCATCACCACCTTACTCCCCACCCCCATCACCATCACCACCTTACTCCCCACCCCCATCACCATCACCATCACCATCACCACCTTACTCCCCACCCCCATCACCATCACCATCACCATCACCACCTTACCCCCCACCCCCATCACCATCACCATCACCATCACCACCTTACTCCCCACCCCCATCACCATCACCATCACCACCTTACTCCCCACCCCCACCCCCACCACCATCACCATCACCATCACCACCTTACTCCCCACTCCCATCACCATCACCACCGACGTCATCTTCCTCATCATCATAATCATTTTCCTCCTTATCATCACCATCACCATCACCGTCATCATCATCACACTCATCACCATCACCATCACCGTCATCATCATCACACTCATCACCATCACCATCCCCCCCCCCCCTCACCAATAACACCAACAATAACAAACTCTACATAAATATATTATTGTCACCCCTGGCAACAGCAACAATAACATCAACAACAAAACTAATTATAACAATTAATATTTTAAACTAAACAAATAACATTAATGCTAATTATTACATATTGCCAGTATCGGTAGAGGGTCGGACGCCATGTTTTGCAGCATAGAGTTACGGCCCTTTACGTTCTGAGTTCAAACTCGCCGAGGTTAACCTTGCCTTTCAACCTTACGGAGTCGATAAAATAAAGTACCAGTAATGCACTGGGGTCATTGCTGGCCTTGTGCCTAAAGTAGAAATAATTATTATAGGTGGATTGGCAGTATCGGTAGAGGGTCGGACGCCATGCTTTCCAGCATAGTTACGTCCCTTTACGTTCTGAGTTCAAATCCCGCCGAGGTTAACTTTGCCTTTCATCCTTACGGGGTCGATAAAATAAAGTACCAGTAATGCACTGGGTAATTGCTGGCCTTGTGCCTAAAGTAGAAACAATTATTACTTTGACATAATAGTTGTAGCCAGCTTCTCCATCTCGTGAGAATGTATATTTGTGTGTGTGTGTGTGTGTGTGTGTGTGTGTTTGTTTGTTTTATGTGTGGGAGTGTGTATGTGTTTTTATGCGATTGTGTGTGCGTGCGTGTGATTGTGTGTCTGTGTGTGTGTGATTATATGTGAGTGTTTGTGTATGTGTGTAGGTGTATGTGTGTGATTGTATATGTGTGTGTTTTTGTGTGTGTGTGATTGTACGCATGTGTTTGTGTGTATGTGTGTATGTTTGTTTTATGTGTGTGAGTATGTATGTGTTTTTATGCGATTGTATGTGTACGTGTGTTTGTGTGTGTGTGTGTGATTGTATGTGCGTGTTTATGTGTGTGTGTAGTTGTGTGTGTGTGTGATTGTATGTGCGTGTTTATGTGTGTGTGTGTGATTGTATGTGCGTGTTTATGTGTGTATGTGTGTGTATGTGTGTGATTGTATGTTCGTGTTTATGTGTGTGTGTGTGTGTGATTGTATGTGCGTGTTTATGTATGTGTGTGTGATTATATGTGGATGTTTATGTGTGTGTGTGTGTGATTGTATGTGCGTGTTTATGTGTGTGTGTGTGATTGTATGTGCGTGTTTGTGTATGTGTGTGTGATTGTATGTGCGGGTTTATGTGTGTGTGTGTGATTGTATGTGCGTGTTTGTGTGTGTGTGTGTGATTGTATGTGCGTGTTTATGTGTTTATGTGTGTGTGTGTGTGTGTTTATGTGTGTGTGTAGTTGTGTGTGTGTGTGTGTGTGTGTGTTTATATATGTCAGTAAGTATATATTTTTTTCAGATTTCTCTTTTATCAAACCAATAATTTGTTTAAGATTTTTTCTTTCCTCGGTTTTTCTATTCATTTTCTTTTATTTGCTCTGATTTTTTTGTTGTTGAATATTTTTTTGTTTGTTTGTTAATTTATTTATTTATTTATTTACTTATTAATTTATTTATTGTTTGTAATTTGTTTTTCCCTCTTCTCTGTTTTCTTGAATTGATAAAAATCTGAACGAAATAGTGAACAGATAATATGACTACTACTACTACTACTACTACTACTACTACTACTACTACTACTACTACTACTACTACTACTACTACTACTACTGCTGCTACTGCTACTACTACTACTACTACTACTACTGATAATCTTAATAATAATAACAAAACAATTCTGAGTCCTTCGGTAACGGTCGGTATTTTATCAAGTAGTTCTGTTTTTGTTTTTAAGTTTATCAATTTTACCACCATCTTCATCATCAACGTCATGACGAACACCCTCGTCTTCACCCTCGCCATTATTATTATTATTATTATTATTATCATCATTATTATTATTATTATTATTATTATTATTATTATTATTATTATTATTATTATTATTATTATTATGCTTGTGTTATTCAAGCCTGGCAAAACAAGCAGAGTTTCTAATTATCAGACTGCCGATCATCTTGCTGTCACTAACTGTTCGTATCGCATCATTGTAAGCGAAAATATCATGGCGGCCATATTGCCAGACAGGCAAAAGTTTAATAGGATGCCTGGCAGTGAAGGTCGTGACATCTGCCATGCTTACAGTTATAGTTTGCCGGCCATTGCAAGCGAATTGGAAATGGCGGTCCGTAAAACAATCGAAATCGTTTCTTAGTTTGAAATCTCGCAGTGACAGTTCCCATCAAGCGAAAGTAAAACTAGCAACAATGAAGGACCTTTTAGCAGTTACACCCATCTCTCTTCTTTCTACTTTCACTTTCGCTCGCTTTCATTCGTTCCTTTTTATTCACTTCTTTTCTTCTTGGTTCGTTTATTTTCTTTTTTCCCTATCTTTCATATTTATTTATTTATTTATTCAGTACTTTCTGTCGTCATTTATATTCTTTGAAAGAAGGGTTATCGGCTGTTTTCTTTCCGTTTTTCAGTTTTGCCATTTTATTCCACACTTTTAAATATTTTTTTTAGTTTAATTTCTATTTTTTTGTTGTTGTTCACTGGAAGTAATAGAAATTTGTTTTGGAATAACTCAACAATATAAAAAGTAGTAAATAAACACACACACACACATGCACATAAAAGTGTGTGTATGAGAATATATATATATATATGTATGTATTTATATTTATATATATACATGTGTGTGTATATGTATATTGGTCTGTATATATATATATATATATATGAATAAATAAGAGAGACGGTTTTATTCGTACATCTTCATTTAATTATTTAGTTCGTTATAAGTATTTCGAAGATGTAAGGTAGTTATAAAATAACCACCTTACACGTTCTCTTCAGACGAATCGATATATAATTTTCCATTGATATGCTACTAATCCGGCGTCTCGTTAGCCTCGCCGACCAGTACTCACACACACACACACACACACACACACACACACACACACACACACACACACACACAGACACACACACACAGACACACACACACACACACACACACACACACACACACACACACACACATATATATATATATATATATAATATATAAGATCAAAAGATGGTTAAAGGAGTTCCATGTATTTTATTATGCGCATTTCAAAAACAAACATCATCATGCAATAATATTTGTGTTTTCATCAGATAAAACAGGAGGACATGATATGAAGGCTAAAAAACACTTGTGGATAGTGCAGTTTTAAATCAATATATATATATATAATATAGAGAGACTGAGAGGGCGAGGGAGAGAAAGAGAGAGAGAGAGTCTGCGGTGATGAAACCGAAGATACCACAAATCATGTGAGTACTCGATACATGGGGAAATTTAGAGTGGGTATAGAGATATGTAAAATCCCGACCGCGGTGCCAAGCGGTTTCAGAAGCCAATACGAGCACCGGCAACACTATCAACAGCAACACCAGTGGAAACACCACCACCAACTATGACAACCTATGGAGATGACAGGAAAAGCTCTCCTATTCCCCTCCCTCCAAAAATATCCACTCTTGCGCAAACACAAACACAAACACAAACACAAACACAAACACACTTCCAGACAGACATCTCGTCCTCCAGTAGCGAAGACGAAGCAAAGCCCCCAAAAGCAAAAAAACAACAACAAACAAACAAAAAAAAAACAAAAAAAAACAAATAAACAAAAAAACAAGAGGAGGCACAAAAACTCCACACATCACCCACACGCCTAAAACAGAAAATACAGACATCACACACAACAAACAAACACTTTCACACAACCACCACCCCCACAATCCCCTAAACGCAAACAACCACAAGAACAAAACAATACACACAACAAGGATTTGATGGCCCTGATAGCAGGAAGGCAACACATAGAAAAGGAAGGGAAATATTCGGCACCAGCACATTTTGCGTACCAGAGGATCTGGTGATGGTGAGTATGTCCCTCGTACGTACAAAGATAGGGAGAGCTTTCCTCGGGACGTGGGAAGCCCAAATGTAAAACCCACATCATGATTCTTAAAGGGGTTCCCAAAAGAAACTTCATCAATTATGGAGGTCGAACCACCCGACCTTCTCAAGCCCCCGGGAATTAAGTAGACCTTTCCTCTCTCTTCTAGCCTGCCAACATTGTCATTTTAAGAGTGGAAAGTTTGAATGTTTGCGGCCTGGGGTCGTGTTGCAAGCAAGGTCACTTGCTGACCGACCTCAGGTCACTAGATATGAATGTGACTGCTGTCAAGGAGACCATGATTTCCGACATGAGCGTACTAGCTCCCATTTTCGACAACTATCAGATCTTCGCATCTCTTAGTCAGCCGAGATTGGGAGGCAGGGTGGGAGTGTTGTTTAGGAAAGGCCTGGATCTTGAGGTATATTGGTGGTTCTGGACGTGAGTAATAGACGGTCGATTTATTTAGGTGCTTGGAATCCTTTTTGGGAACGTCCTTTCAGACGCTGGGATAGCGTGGGAGTTGCTGATAGGAGCGAGATGGTGGTGCAAAAGCCTCAAGTGACTGATAAGCCAGTTCCAACTGTCTGACAGGTGCCGACTAGATTACCCTAATGCTTCAATGTGGATCTGGACCAACCGCATCTAGATCGTATATAGATAGGATTTTCGTTTGGTCAGTAAATAAGTAGCATAGGTTGTCCACATTTTCAGATCACAAATTTGTGTTCTGCATGGTCGATCTAGATAAGACACTTTGGTTAGGACCTGTTTACTGGAAGCTAAACGCCTCATTTCCGGCACGGTACATGGTACATGGCAGGTACATGGCCAACAATTTAGTTAGGCAAACGTTGACAAGGAGGTCATCAACAACAGCTGGTGGGGGATCTCAAAAGAGAGATTAGAGTAGTCTCGATAGGCTTTAGTAAAAAAGTAGCGTTAGAGAAAAATAGAAATGAGGTGGAGCTGGTAGCTAAATTAGACGATGCTATTAGTAGTGGCATTTAAACTGACGGGCTACCGGCGAGAATGGCATTAGACGATTTCTTCAATACAAAACACGGTGGTTGCATTGTCTGAGCTAAGGCGCGTGCTCTAAGAAACGAGGGAACAACATCTGTTCGATGGGCTCGCATGGCAGAGGCGCAGCGTAGTAAGAAAATCACGATTCAGTCTTTGATGATCCGAGAGGAACGTGAGCTGAACAATTCCAGGCAGATGTGTGAGGCCTTTCGCCAGCTGTTCTGAAGGAGAAGGGGGTACGGAGACGGTAGAAAATGTCAGTTCCTAACTCGATTACCTACCACGTCTTTCGCCAATCGATGCTGAGCACAGCAAAAGGCTGATAACTTCAGCCGAGATTCGGGGTGCCCTTGTCGGCTTCACGAGGCGCAGGTTCGGATGGTCTGCCCTACGAGCTTTACAAAGATATGCCTGACTTGATCTCCGTTCTCTTCAAAGCAATCTACTGTAACTGGGCATCAAGGAAATCGAACTGACCAATCTGTTCCGGAGGACTTTTGACCCGGGGACTATGGATAACTTCCAGAAATCCCTCGCTTGGCAGTGCTACAAGAGGGCACTACCGGTTCCAGATAACCTATACAGGCACGGAAGAGCGGTCAGACGGATCTGTCAGAGATACGCGCAGAGCGTCGAAACCGTTATGCACGCACTCATCAAGTGATCGCGCATTACTGACTGTCGAACAGCATGTGAGGTGGATCCAGCTATCGATCCAGTCCATCGCGAAGATTGCCCCGGTGCCTTCTTTCGGCCAAGAAGGACAGGTAGATTTCCTCTGCCTGGTGACTATAGCGAAAGAGATTGTGTGATGGACGAATTTGAAAGGACTGAAGACAGATACTTTTCTCTTCGGCCAATCACTCAAAAATTGTTTCAAGTTTCACTCGGATAAGAAGGTGAAGGTGTAGAGAGGAGTGCTTCCTCCCAGGACATTTGATAAAAGGTGGGCGAATATTGCGTGGATAGCCTGTGTGAATGGACCTAATCTGACCGTGCGCCTGTACACTGGCCAATTTGGAGCGCTCGGAGCGTCGTATGGTTCAGGATTGATGGGGTTCCCGAGTCCCCCCTTGGTGGTCTTAACCCTATTGGGGAATTTTCATTGTTATAGTTCTATTGTTTATTGTTATTTGTTAATTTGTCTTTACTCGATATTGTTGTAAACCCCCACTATCCCTGTCTATTGTATAGTCAAATACATGTCAGCCCTGGTGGTCAATAAAGAAAAAAAGTATATATACAGAGTTTCCAGTATTTTGTTGTCAGCTTCGGATTGTTTTTGTTCAACATGCTGTAGGTAGTCCTGCTAAAGTTCTAGCTATACAGCTAACATGTTGAGATCGTCATTTGTTTCCAATGCAGCGTTCCAGTTGTTCTACCGTAGGGTATCTTTTACAGAGATTGAACCTTTCATGTGGAAGTTACGAGTAACCGATTTCGGTTCTCTGGCAAATAATCTTTTCAATATTTGCAATAGATACGGAGGATGCAATAGATGCGGTAGCTTTATTTATATTTTAGTTTTTCATAACTGAAATTATGAGTTCATATATCATTTGGTGCAGTTTGGAGTCTAGGGCTTTATATCCTGCATAAACATAAACTAATCACATCACTAGATTTTCTCTTAAGTCTTCCTGGTGTTGTGTGAAATTGTTGTCTGTGTTACATCTCATAAGTACAATGATCAGTGAGATATTTCTTCGCTGGAAAAAATGTATGTATATATATATGCATGTATATGAATGTAAATATGTATGTATGTATGTTATCTCTTTCTCTTAATTTCGAGTATATTTTTGACCAGCCACTCTCCTGGTGGCAAGGTTGTAAAAGAAAAGAAATTGTCATCCCTTGAATCGCAAGAATGTTTTGCAAATTTTGAAGGTGCCAGCTATCGCAGCCATTTGTAGACTATGAATTAGAGAGCTGCGCTCTGTGTCCGCAAATCCAAGTTCAGTTATACATTGGTCCAAGCGGGTTGGTATATAACCCGTAGCTACAATAATGATGGGTATGAAGCTAAAGGTGTATCTTGGATACTGGATTTGTAAACTCCTCATCAATGGTCGGTAGATGTCCTCCTTCTCCTGTATTTTTCTGACAACGTTTACATCAAGTGGGCAGCTGATCTCCACAACAGAACACGTTTTCATTGTGTGGTCCCAAACAACAATATCAGGCCGGTTGTGCTTTTATTTAATTTATTTTCAGGTTCCACCAGTATTCCTTAGTGCCATCTGTCTCAATCTCAAATCTTCCTCGTTTGTTGTTAATTTTGTTTTCCGAAGTGCGTTCCAGATGGTTCTAGCTATCCCATCGTGTCTCATGGGGAGGTAGTAGCGAGATGACATTCTTTCGCAGCTGGCAACAATGTGGCTTACATCCTCGATCTTTGTTTTACATAGCCTACATTTATTGTCAGCTGCTGGCCCTCCCCTTTTGTGCAGCAGATATTTGGTAGAGAGTTCTTGTTCCTGTATTGCATAGAGATATCCCTCAAGGTGTGATGTCATAAACTTGTCGGAACTCCATGCCAGGCTTTTTGAGTGGTTTATCCCCTCTATGGTCTGTGTTTTACGTCTCAAGTATCCATGCACAACTTTTTCTGTAAATTGGTCAATTTTTTCATCTTGTTTGAACATTGAATAGGATCTTCCGATTTCTCTGGGTGAGAGATTTATATCAGGCTTTATTCCATCTCTCTCCCCCAGATCAGTGGCTATTCTAATGATATTTTTTTCTTCATGCTCATAAACCTGGGCAAGATGGTTGCCAAACTTTTTCCTCTGTTGAAGATGTTACTTCAGTGTTACTATCCGGGTCTCATATGATGTTAATATGGATTTTAGACCCCGGCCACCTTCCTTGCGTGAGAAGTATAGCCTATCCACATCACCATTGATGTTAACGTTCCCAGTAACACTGAGAAATTTGCGAGTTCTAACATCCATCTCACTTAGTTCTTGCAATGACCAGTTCAGCAGGCCAAATGTTGGCGTTAGAATTGGCACAGCATAAGTATTGTGGGCAATGTACTTGTTGTACGCTGACAGTTCTGATGACCATATTTTCTTTACTCTTCTAAGGTATTCAGTTCTGGTTCTCTCCTTATTTATGGGTCCATCATATCTGACATTCTCATCCTGTCCAAGATATCTGTAGTTGTCACCTGACTGTAGAGGTTGTATTGTCAGGCCGTTCATCTCTATATTTCTAGAGGAGGGCACAGCTCTTTCAAGTTTTACTGCCAAATATGCACATTTGGACTCACCAAATTTCATATGTATGTATGTATGTATGTATGTATGTATGTATGTATGTAACATGTATCCCAGTACAACCTGTCTCATGGTCGGGTCGTTGGCGACTAAACTGGCAACCCCACCAAGGTTTCTTGGTGAGGAGGGTGACTTTGGACATCCTGCAGGACTAAAAACAAAACCTGTCAAAGGGCAAAGGAGCTCTTAAGAGTCAATGGCCATCCAAAATCACCGGGAGAGATGACCCCTTAGCCTTTGTCAAGGCAGAATTCTAGGAGAAGGAAAACTCTGATATAACACCTGCAACCTTGATGGTATCCAATGATGTTGACTTGTTCTTCTTTTTGGTAAATATCATCTTGGTTAAGAGAGTGGGACTGGCTTTGTGCAGTGCCTTTGCTCACTATAAAAGCTTCACGGCACAGGCATTGCTTTATATCTGGAGATCTCTCTGCACTTGTCCTCACATGGTACCATGGGCCCAGCACTATGTGTCAATAATTGTCACAAGTGTAGTGTTTGTACCAGAGTTTTCAAGTCGCTGGCTGGACTAAAAAGTCACACTCATGCAGCGCTTCGGTAGGGGTTCTCCTACATGGATATAAAGTAGTGGCCGTACTCGAAAACGAGTTGGCAGCCACCATGTATGTATGTATGTATGTATGTATGTATGTATGTATGTATGTATGTATGTATGTATGTATGTATGTATGTGTGTACGTACGAATGTATGTATTATGTATATATATACATATATACTGCCAATACTGGAATTGTATAATCAAGACCGTAGCGGTATGTCATATATCAAATCATATATTTTGATTATGTGAATATCCTTCATTTGTTAATATTTTAAATAATATATACATATATATATAAATAAATAAATATATATATATCATATATATATATATATATATATATATATATATATGAATACACCTATATAAATGTATTTATATATATATATACATATAACAATGAGAAAACTCATCGCTAGAACACCCGTTAAAACAGCTAAATGCTGTGAAAGAAAGCGATGGGCAAAAATGCCTCAAAGGACAGGGACCAGCGGCCAGTCGTCAACAGAGAGACAATCCACAAGGTGGGTAACAGGCAGATGAAATATAGAAAAGATTGAAAGAGGAGGAGGACAAGGGGAAGTGTTTTTGGTACATAGAAGTGACTAAGAAGGAAATATATATTTACATATATATAATTGTTTCTACTTTTGGCAGAAGGTAAGCAATTACCCCAGTGCATTACTGGTACTTTATATTATCGACACTGCAAGGATGAAAACCAAAGTTAGCCTAGTTGGGATTTAAACTCGGAACGTAAAGGGCCATAACTCTATGCTGCAAAGCATGGTGTCTGACGCTGACAGATACTGCCAATCCACCGCCCTATATAATGACTGACTGACACGTGCATTTTCTCCCATCACAGTTTTTTCCGTTCGTTCCACTTCCCACTTCATCTTTCTATTTCTTTTATTTTTCATTCTATCTCCATATGAGTGACTTGTGTCCGAAATATGTACATATATACAAGGGTGGGCTGAATATGAAGGATGATGTTAAAGCTGTGAAATCTTGCATTCCTCCATTTCAACTTTTTTTATTAATAAGTGCATTGTTTCTTTCCAGGTAAACTGACTTCAAATGTAGCTATTAGCGACTTACCTGAAAATCGGCCAAACTTTGGCCTCGTTGTGTTATCAATTACCTACAGAAAAAAAGTTTAGCCCCCAAGGGCATTCCTGGTAACATGGTTGCTACATTAGGGAATGATGTCCCAGCTTTATCAACCGTGCAAAAGTGGGCAGATGAATTTAGTAGAGGAAGCGAGAGTTTTGAAGATGACCGGAAGTATGGATGTCCTACAACTTCCATAACCGAGGAAAACATTGATCGTATTCCCCACATGGAGATGAATGACAGTCAATTGACTATAAATCAAATAGCCATTGTTATAAGCATATCCTGTGAGACAGTTAAGAATATTCTGCATAATGAACCTGGCATGATGAAGATTTCTGTTCAGTGGGTGCCACATCTTCTGACACCTGATCAAAAGTGCACCAGGCTGATCACATCACGGGAAAATCTGACATTGTTTGAGGCAGAAGCAGCTGGTTTCTTTGAACGTTTCCTAACTCACAATGAGTGTTGGGTTCATTATTTTGAGCCAGTGACAAAGAGATAATCCATGCAATGGAAATACCCCTCCTCACCTGCTCCAAAGAAAGCCAAGGTCGATTTAACTGCAGGGAAGGTGATTGCCTCAGTTTTAGGGGATACAAAGGTTTACTGACTATCTTCAAAAGGGTCACACCATCAATGGAAATAAATATGTCAAGTTGCTGAGGCAGTTACGAAAGTCTATCAAGGCCAAATGCCCAAGAAAACTGACACAAAAGGTTTCGTTTCACCAGGACAATGTTCCAGCATACAAGTCCTTCGTTTTAATGGCTGGTATGCACGACTGGCTTTGAACTGATTGATCACTCTTCTCATACTCTCATTTGGCCTCTTCTGAATATCATCTGCTCTCCAACATGAAAAACCACTTCGCTGGGAACCAATATGGCTGTGATGATGACGTCACATATATTGTTGATGACTTTTTGACCAATAGGATGAAAGCTTTTTCACCAAGCATTGCAACACCGATGGAAGAAGTGTGTGGACCGCAACGGGAACTATGTTGAAAAATTAACTTTATTTGGTCACATTCCATGAGAGTATCTTGGTCAGCCTATGAAACTTTCAGCCGACCCTCGTACACATACACATAAACACAGACACATAGAGAAATATGCGCTCTCACACACTCATACACACACACACACACACACACACACACACACACTATGTGTGTATGTGTGTGTGTGTGTGCGTGCAAGTATGTGTTTGTGTCTGTGTGTCTTCGTGTTAATATTTATGTGTACGTGTGACACGTGAGTCATATAGGTACATCAGTGTTTCTCTATACGCTACACGTGTAACTTACATGCATGTTATGTTCAACAGAAATATTGAGTCTGTAAACAAAAGAAAACGAAAGTAAAATGGACCGGAAGAATGAATGAAAAAGAAAGAAACAATGAAAGACAGAAGGAAAAATGTCGGTGGTGTTGATGGTGGTGATGGTGCTAGTCTACTGGTGGTGGGGTTGGTGGTCTTTTGGTGGCGAAGAAGAGTTTGCAGCGCTGTACACTTGTCTAATTCCATCGGGTGGGATTCATAAGCAATCGAGGCGGAAAAGATATGAGAATTACAAAATTTTTATTCTGATTTTATTTGATTAACATTTATATTGAATTTCAGTAATAAAATGCAATCAATACCGCCATTAATTTGTTACGCTAGATAATTTCAATTTTGGAAACCAATTGACCAAAAAGATAGATTCACATGACAATCTCAAGATCATTTGATAACATTAATATTCCGAAAAAAGGCACAGCATTTTCTCTCTGTCTTTCTAATGTCCTCTCTGTCCCTCTTTCGTTCTCTATGTTTCTCATTCGTTCTCTTTGTCTCTCTTTCTTTCTCTCTCTCTCTCTCTCTCTCTCTAACTCTCATTCTCTCTCTCTCTAACTCTCTTTCTCTCTCGCTCTCTGTCACTCCATCTCTGTCCCTCTTTCGTTCTCTATGTTTCTCATTCGTTCTCTTTGTCTCTCTTTCTTTCTCTCTCTCTCTCTCTCTCTCTCTCTCTCTCTCTCTCTCTCTAACTCTCATTCTCTCTCTCTCTAACTCTCTTTCTCTCTCGCTCTCTGTCACTCCATCTCTGTCCCTCTTTCGTTCTCTATGTCTCTCTTTCGTTCTCTTTGTCTGTCTCTTTCTCTCTCTCTAACTCTCTCTCTCTCTCTCTCTCTCTCTCTCTCTCTCTCTCTCTCTCTCTCTCTCTAACTCTCTGTCACTCTATCTCTGTCCCTCTTTCGTTCTCTATATTTCTGTTTCGTTCTCCCCTCTCTCTCTTGTTCTCTGTCACTCCATCTCTGTCCCTGTTTCATATTCTCTCTCTCGCCAGCTCCATAAAACAGGAGACCAAATATTTAACAGAAGTACTAACAGTATTCCATTGCACTGTTGTTGTTGATGTTGTTGTTGGTGTTGTTGGTGTTGCTGTTGTTGTTGGTGTTCTTGGTGTTGATGTTATTGTTGGTGTTCTTGGTGTTGATGTTATTGTTGGTGTTATTGGTGTTGATGTTGGTGGTGATGTTGTTCATGTTATTGTTGTTAATGTTGTTGGTATTGTTGTTGTTCTTGTAGTGTAACGATGGTAGTATTGTTGTTGTTGGTGGTGGTGGTGCTGTTCTTATTCTATATCTTGTAATGTAACGATGGTAGTGTTGTTGTTGTTGCTGTTGTTGTTGTTGGTGGTGGTGGTGGTGGTCTTACTCTATATCTTGTAGTGTAGCGATGGTAGTGTCGTTGTTGTTGTTGTTGGTGGTGTTGTTGCTGGTGGTGGTGTTCTTATTCTATATCTTGTAGTGTAGCGATGGTAGTGTTGTTGTTGTTGTTGTTGTTGTTGTT
>OZ024741.1:106989275-107009275 GCA_964016885.1 Eledone cirrhosa
ACTTGCAGTCTCTCTTTTTGCGATTGTGCTTGATAATGCAATGTGAAAAGCAATTAGTCGAAGGGAAGAACTCGGATTTAAGCTTGACAGCAGGAGAGGCCGCAGACACAACCTAGAGGTTATAACTGACAGACTTTGTGGATGATATAGTAACATATTTGACTCCAGCCTAGTTTAAGTGAAGTGAAATATATATATATGGTAAAGTTTGTGTTAGTTAATCACCGACACTATTATATGCAGGAATGAACACTCAACGAAGTACGCAAGCGGGTCTGTTTACTCCGGAATATAATTATAAGTACAAGTCAACTTGTTAGAACTTACTTAATTTATACATAATCGCTGTTATATATATTTCGGTGATAACTGTTATGCAACAGTTATGACCTTATCAGACAGCTAGAATTTGAACAGAAAAAACAGAAAAACATGAAGAAATAAAAATTACTTCTTTTGTTTCGATTCGAAGAGAGACGGTTTTACATATTCCACTTCAGTTTATTGTCTTACATCACACTCTTCATGTTCATTTCTAAAGCATTAAAATGTCCTTTGTTCTTATGTAATAGTTATTTTATGCATTGCCGTGAAACTGGTGCGGAAAATTAAAATAATATTCTTGCTTTTGGTTTTTGATATGCCCGCTGAAACCCGAATGAACAACAGCGTAAGCACTCCACATCAACGAATTAAAGTTCCATTGAAAAGAAGGTGAAGGTGGATAGGAAGTTACTGCCCCCTAGTACATTTGTTAAAAGTTGAGTGAACGTAGCGAAGATGGCTCGATTAAATGGGTCTACTCTGAGCATGCGCCTGAAGGCTGGAGAGTATAGAGAGGAGAGGAGCACCTTCCGATCGTGCACTTGGAGATTAGGGTAGTTTAGTATCTGTGGGGTTCCTAAAATACCCATGGGTAGTACTTCCTTCTATTGGGGAATTTTATTGTCATTAATTCATTATTAATTGTTACACCACTGCAAATCCCACTGTCCCTGGTTTTGTAGTGTACTTTATATTTTGGCCCTAGTGGAATATAAAGAAATAATTATCAACATCATCATTGTTTATATACTACTACTACTACTACTACTACTACTACTACTACTACTACTACTGCTGCTGCTTCTGCTGCTGCTACTACTACTACTACTACTACTACTACTACTACTACTACTACTACTACTACTACTACTATTATTAATGGGGTGGATTGACAGTATCGGTAGAGGGTCGGACGCCATGCTTTGCCGCATAGAGTTACGGCCCTTTATGATCTGAGTTCAAATCCTGCCGAGGTTAACTTTGCCTTTCATCCTTACGAGGTCGATAAAATAAAGTACCAGTCACGCACTGGGGTCGATTTAATCGACTTTCCCTTCCCCCAAAATTGCTGGCTTTGTGCCTATATAAGAAACCATTATTATTGTTGTTGTTTTGGCAGTATGGGTAGAGAGTCGGACGCCATGCTTTGACGCATAGAGTTACGACCCTTGCCATTCTGAGTTCAAATCCCGCCGAGGTCAACTTTGCCTTTCATCCTTACGGGGTCGATAAAATAAAGTACCAGTAATGTACTGGGTAATTGCTGGCCTTGTGCCAAAAGTAGAAACAATTATTATTGTTATTGTTGTTGTTGTTGTTATCGTTGTTGTTGTTTTTGTTGTTATTATTTTTATTCTTACTGTTACTTTTCTAGAATATAACATATGTTGCTAATTCAACATCTGCCTTCAATAAATGAATGAAATAGTTAATAATATAATGTATTTTAATTAACATATATGCTGTATGGTATTTCAACTAATTGTTCTTGAACACTAATTATCATATATACACTACCACATTGATTTTTTTATTGATTATGTCTTGAGGAAAGGGCTGTGTTAGCTAATTTCGATGACTCCCTGAGATCAACAAATGTCATCCCTTCCTTTCCATATTTATAATGAAAGACACTGGCTATCATTTGCAAATAATTTTGGAGCGATTTTGTTATATAACTTACTCGTAAGTAAGCGTGTGATTGGAAAATAACTTAATCAATGTTCTTATATAAAGATATGATGGAAAGTTTAGATAAATATTAACATTTTATTTGGAACATAAGTTAACAAATTTTCTTGTATAAAATTATAATTGAAAGTGTAGATAAGTATACACACTTTATGACCAACAAGGGAAGCTTAAGGTGGTTGGATATAAAAGGGTGAATGGACGTTTTGAACAGTTATGAGTTGATGGCTGCAGAAAACCTTGATAAAAGAAGGAATTTCTTAGAGCCAATATTACTGGGAGGAAGACCTGAGTGTAGGGGTTAGCTTGGGTACTTTAATGAGATATTGTTACCAATTGTTACATTTGTTGGTGTGGCTAATTCTCGTTTAAAGAGATGTGCTACTTATGTTGTTAGTTTAGTTTAATTAAGCCGGCATACTGCCTGGTTCAATGCAACAAAGTCTCTTTTTCATAATTTTTTTTCATGTCTATCTTTGCCATCTATATAGTTCCTGGATAGATTCCAGACCAGTTTCCTGTATCAGGCTGTCACTGTATGTGTCATGGCATCCACAACACTTCTCTGTCCATCATTGCCAACGTCAGTTCGGGGATAGATTTCAGGCCAGTGTCCTGCTGCAGGTTATTAATATATGTGACATGACGTCCTCCCTGCTTTCCTACCCCACGCCATAGATTCTATGAGACTAATTTTGACCTTTTCGTTTCTGGATGTCAAGATAAACAGAGTTGTAGTTATGGGTAAACACGTAAGCTTCACAAATGCTTTCACTTTTTGTTTATGTTGTTTCTTAAGTTCAATTTTTACTTTTCATATAGTTTTATTTCTGTCGCCAGCACGCGTATGTCTGTGTGTATCAGTGCGTGTGTGTGTAGGCGTATAAACCTCTCTCTCTCTCTCTCTCTATATATATATATATATATATATGCGGGCGTGTGTGTATGTATGAAGATATGTCTCTGCATACGTGTGTATAGATGTGTGTAGTGTGTGCATGTATGTGTAACTACTACTTATTTTCTTACAGGATATTAAAATTCGACATATTTCTTTGATGTTCGTATTAATAATTTATCATAATAAATATTTCTACAGGAGGGTCACAGTTGGTGATTTTATTTTGAAGTGTACAAAAAAATCAGTTTTGATGTCATGAACAGAATTCATATTTGGGGTTGATGAATACTGGTTTGTTTGTGTGGTTGATATATATATATATGTCACAATAATGGGTACGTATTTGTATGTATGTCATAATAATATTTGGCAGGTCAAGAGATAAGATTTCGTTAAATGTTTAACATCGGCCTCAAATTAGCTGTGATTTATTGCACCCACACATAAAAAAATAACAAAAAGAAAAAGGGATACTGGTTGAGGAGTTGTTTGTAAGCTCTATTATAGTGTAAATTTAAAGAAACATGTAGAAAGTATGCTGTGTAGGTTATTATATAGTTCTATATGTTGCATGTCTATGCCGTGTAGATATAATGGGAGCTTGACTGAGAACCATGTCTGTAATAGTTTATGATAGTAAATTTGTCATTGAATCTTCGACCATTGAGGCGGTTTATGTCACTGTTATGTTGTTTCAGATGTTTCGGGTTTTAACTTCTATAGCTCGAATTTTGTAGTTCGTCCAATCGAGTATTCCAAAGGTTGGTGTTAGGACAAGCACGGCAAACACATTGTGAGCCACTGTTTTATTGAGCGCAGAGATTCCGATGACCATATTAGTCTTAATCGGGTGTAATATTCCCTAGTTTCGTGTTCCTTATTACATATACCATCATATGATATATTCTCATCTATCCCAAGGTATCTGTAGCAGTCCTCGTCAGCTATCAGCGAGACAGTTAGGCCATTGATAAGTATGTTGCTAGATTGGATTGTAGTTTTTCCCCGCTTAAGTCATACATGAACATTTATCCTGGTCAAACTCCAATTCTGTATCCTTTGAGAACGTCGTAATCAGGTAAATATTTTTCTTTAGCCCATTTATGTTCTTGGCATAGAGTTTCAGGTCATCCACAAAGAAATTATGAGTTAGATATTTCTATTCTCTTGTGAGCCAATTATGTATACTTCAGATTTCCTGAGCAGAAAGGACAAGGGGTTTAATGACAGAATAAAAGTAGCACAGAGAGACTGTCTGCTTGAAATATAGCCCTGTGATATTTTATTTTATCAGTGCAAATAGAGTCCTCCCCTGTTTTAAGTTTAGGATAGTTGTCCAAGAAGAAGATACGTTCTCTATGCTTCTGATAATAGTGGCTGTGACTTTACCAAGATTGGGGAACAGAATCAAATGCTTTCCTGTAGTCCAGCCAGACTGTAACCATATTCCTCCTAAGTTGTCGCACCCCTGACATCGTGGTTTTGTTAATTAGGAGTTGTTCAGCACATTCCCAAACACCTTTCATCCTAGCTGCTTGCTCATCTGTGATGATGTTATTACTATCTAAGTGATCTTGGAGAAATAGGTTGATAAGATACATCCGATAGGTCAGTTTTTTGTACCAGTAGCCGACAATCATGTCTCTTCCTGGTGTTTTCTTATCTTGGAGTTTTCTTATCACAGATTCAATTTATTTCGTATGTTTTGTTGTAGTGTAGGAGCAATAGTTCTGGATTTCCTTTAGCCATACTGCATCTTGGTTGAATTTCTTCTTTTCACCCCATATTTCTTTCCAGAAGGAATCAATGTCTTTCTCGGATGGGGCCTCAGTGATATTTATTACTTTGACCTTCATATCTTTATAGACTGATGTTTGATTTCGTCTGAATCTTTTATTAATTATCCTTCTTTCAGCTACCCTCTTCTGGTTTCGAAATTTCTCGCTGACAGCCCTCAATTCTTATTTGAGGGTGATCAGCAGATGATTGATTCGAGGCCATTATGGATGAGCTAAACCTGACACTAGTATCGATCTGTTCATCAGATGGATGTGATAACTCATGGTTATTACACATCCATAAAGCCATCTGTGACACACATGTAACATTTGATATGCAATAAAAAATATTTTAAAGTGAAACCTCCTTTCTTCCTACGTAATATATTCATTCTGCTATAGCATCGAATGCTCATATTGGTACCACCTCCAGTAATCAACAAAATTACTGAACAACCTAAACACACACACACACGCACATACACACACACACACACACACACACACTCACACACACACACACACACACACACACACACACACACACACACACACACACACACACACACATACACACAAACAACACACACACACACACACACACACACTCGCCCTTTCGACGGAACATACATCATGTAACAAAGGGATGTATGAATATCCGGATCACTAACTCCTAATGTAGTCGTAGGGGTGCCACTGTGAAATATTTGGGCATTTAAAAAACTCTCTTAGTCCAACAAGGGATGGAGACATGCTTTAGCAATGAGATAGTAGCTTCTTTATAGTCCCCTACAGGATGAAAATCAAAGTAACCTAGGTGGGATCTGAAGTTACAATGCCGGAACAATATCACAAAACCCTAACGACTCCCAAATCGACCACCACCTCCACTACAACCACGACGACGACGACGACCACCAGCTCAACCACCACGACTACTACTACTACAACTACAACTACTACTACCACCACTACTACTACTACTACTACTACTACTACCACCACCACCACCACCACCACCACCACCACCACCACCACCACCACCACTACTACTACTACTACTACTACTACTACTACTACTACTACTACTACTACTACTACTACTACTGCTGCTGTTGCTGCTGTTGTTGTTGTTCCTGCTGCTACTACTGCTGCTGCTGCCACCGCAAGCAAGTCCAGTCCATGGTCTGATGACTTCCCTTTGTTTAGGTTTGTATACTTGTGTTCCGTTGTATCTATTCTATTCATATAATTACATTACTACAGATCTATTACACCGCCAATACACCTGTCGTCACTTATATTTTTCTTCTTTCCCCACTCCCTCTTTTCCTCTATACCTGCGTAATTGTCTATGAATATATATACATGCATAACTACACACAAACACACACACACACACACACACACACACACACACACACACACACACACAGACACACACATATATATATATATATATGTATACACACGTGTGTGTGTGTGTTATTTTATGTAAAACGACATGGTAAACTAGCATACAACTTCCTATGGACTCAGAGTTTCCCGACGCAAGCTGGCGTTATTGCCGCTTCGTCCGTTAGTGAACATGATACGTTTTACATAAAATACTATATTGTATTTACCTCTATATCTACATATTGAAGGCTTTATCATTAATGATTAAAATTCCACATTCAGGCAAACCACCTTTAAACGTGCTCATAATCTCCGCGACGTCCTTGTACGCAGTTCATTCCCTTCCTCTCCCAGGACCCCACCCGGCTCCTGTCCCTGTTCTCGTCCCCTCTGTAACACATGTCCCTTCATTTCTAACCTCCTCACTCTCATAGGCCCTAACGGTATATTCCATATCCACTACTCCTCCATCTTCACATCCAACCACGTATTGAATGCCCTCCAGTATTCCATTTGCGGGTCCATACACATCGGAGAAGCAGACCCCCGTCTGGTGGATCGTTTCCCTGTACACTTGAGGGACATATGCCTCGGCTTTAATACACCTGTCGCTCACCATTTCTATTCCTCAGGCCACTCCTCCCTACATGCCTCAGTCGTTGGTATCCTTTTATATCATAGGTAACTGGACTCGCGCACCAGGGCTGAGCAGAGTCTGATTTTCCACCTTGGGTTCAGTTTTCTTTTGCCATTGTAAATAAAGACCGCTTGTCGTTGCTGGGCACCCCTTCTTCGCCACTGTCATTAATGACCCCCTCCCTTCTCAACAAGACCGTCTTTAAATAGCCCCAGAACTCTTCTATTGTAGGGGAAAGCAAGATTTAAGCTATATGTTGACGTGCGCCGGGAGCTAAATAACGTATATATCAAATTTCAACAAAATCGGATGGAAACTGTAGAAATGCATAGACTGCATACAGAAAGACAGACATTTTCGTTTTTATATATACATAGATATATACAGTAAAATTCCGTTATAACGAAATTCACGGGTTATAAAAAAATTTGTTGGAACGAAAAATTCTTTATAACGAAATTGACCGAAACAAATCCAGCGTTTGTTTGTTATTACCTCGGGGATGGAAAATACTTTCGTTATACTGAAAAATTCGTTATAATGGTATTCGTTATAACGGAATTTTACCTGTATATATATAGTGTAATATTTACCTGTATATATAGTGTAAACAAAATATTTTTGTCCACATGCCTGAATACAAGGCCAGTTTAAAATTGCCTCTCCATTCTACAGTGGTGGCCACGATGGACCTCGAAACCATTGGTAGCACATACATGTTAATGAAACTTAAATAAGCTCTCTTCCAACAAATCGAGCACTGTTTCCCTTGATCTTTTATCTACGGGTTTCTCTCTCTCTCCCTGTCTCTCTCCCTGTCTCTCTCTCCCACGTTCTCTCAGCAGCCGAGATGCTGACTTTGAGTCCCAGGCCCTTTCCCTAGTCAGCCATTTCATCCACAGAGGTCCCCCCCCCTCTCGTCCACACTGCCCTCACTCGCGCCCGTGCTGTCCACCGCTCCACCACCTTCACCTCACGCCACCGCACACCCACCCACCGTCTCCCCTTTCCCATCACCTACCACCCCTCCACCGCACCATCCTCCACCACTTCCGACGCCTCCAGTCCGACCCCTCTACCTCCCACATCTTCCCCTCCCCACCCCTCCCCTGCTTCAAACGCGCACGCCATCTCCGCACCCTCCTCGTCCGCAGCTCCCTTACCCCCAACCCACGCTCTTCTCCCCCCGATTCCCTTCCCTGCTCCAGGCCTCGTTGCCACACCTGCCCCCACATCACCAACACCACAACCTTCCAGGGTCCCAACGGCCACTCTCTCTCTGTCCGGCAACGCCTTCCGCTGCACCTCCTCCAACCTAGTCTATGGACTTCGCTGCACGGAGTGCAGCGCAACCTACGTCGGACAGACTGGACGTCGCCTGGCGGACCGTTTCACTGAACACCTCCGGGATATTCGTCTCGGCGGGAGTTCCTCCATCGCCCGCCACCTCACAGTCTGTGGCCTACTCCAATGCCACGGAACACCCGCCACCCGCCCCACGGTCGAACAACGCACCATCTTCACCCTACAGACCCACACTCCCCCCGGCCTGAACTCCCCACCCTTATTCCTTTAGCCTTCGACGGCCCTGTTCCCCCCCCACATATCCCCCACTAACACACTCCTCCTTTTCACCGCCCACCCCACAACTAACAATACTAATATCTCCACCCTCCCTCTATCGCGCACACACCCACCGGTACATATATACACGCACTCACACTATCCACACACCCTACTACCACCATAACCCTCACCCACACATCCACTCCAACCACCCCATCCCCCCGACTCCACGCACAAGAACACACACCTTCCCACACGCACCCACACCTACATACACCACCCACTCTACACACCCAACCACCACTAACCCCCACTAACACACCCGCATTCAACCCTTTCCCCACCACCAGTATACTAATAACCACTAACACCTCCTTTACCACACCACTCATCCAAACACGTACACACACACCAGTACACTACACTCCCTCCACCTACCCCCACACCTTTTCTCTCCCTCTCCCTCCCCGCTCCACCCACACCCCTTCACACACACATATATCCCACCAACACCTCTACTAATACACACCCCATCCCCCACATGACCCCCTCCTCACTCCACCTTTCACTCCTACCCATCCTCTCTCCTGTCCACCGCACCTCCGCACACACAGACACACAGTCCTCACCACACACTGACTTTCTCCACCTGTCATCCTCCTCTACTGCTATGCCTTCATCCTGCCTTGACCCTCTGACCACTTCCTGCTGCGCACGCACTCCACATCTCCCCACTTCCGACCACCACAACCAACGGATTACACACCACCGGTCATCGTTCCACCTATCCACTCCATAACATAAAAAATATCCGACAACTCATCGTACACTCCACGAAACTACCTTAGGAACTTACCCACGGACATACACCCACAATTTTTTTTCGAACCACGCCACCTACATCCACACCACGTATAAACACCAATACACACGTGCGTACCCCCACATATACACACTCAGCCTCCGGAATCCTCACAGCCCTCTGACCCCTCCCAATCCACACGCACACATACACCGACCTACACCCCACTCCACGCACACATCTTTTCCTGAACATGGAACCTCGTTCTTTCCCCAACTCTCACCCCCCCCCCCCCCCACATACACACATACACCTACACACATACACAAACACCACCTTCAGCCCTCCCCGCTCGGACCCCCCCTCCATCGCTCTACTCCACCCGCCACCTTCCCTACACGCCCCACACCCTTCCACCACTTGTTTATCTTTATGTTTATTTTTATTTTTATTTGTACCCCTTCCACCGTTTTTCCTCCCTTTTCTCTCCTCCCCTTTTTTTCTAAATGTCTCTCCACCACTCCCCACACACCCTTGGAACTCTCTTCTCACCCACTTTTCTCCCGAAGAAGAGCTTATGCCCGAAACGCCCCCCCCCTACACACTCTCAAGAGCGTGAAACTTATAAACCTTTGTTTGTACTGCCTCTCTGATTTTCTTCCCGTTCCAGTTTTCACTATATATATATATATATATATAAATCAAAAATGGCGAGCTGTGTTGTTGCAATTAAGTATAATAAATGAAGAATTAGAAAAAGAAGTTAGGAATATCCGGCATCAGTGGTCTACTAGCCATCATAGGTATTTCTTCGCATTACAGACAATATACCTCAAGCTAGGGCGATACAATAACTAAAATAAGTTATTGGGATAAAAAGAGTTGGGAGGAGAAAGAGAGCCATGTAAACAAGCACGAATGGTGAGGCAACGTAAAGAGAAGAAAAAATGGAAAAATCAAGTCAATAATTCATTTCGAACATAAGAACGGGCGAATATTGACGAGAAAGTAAAAACACATCTTAGCCGCACGGATGTGAGCGAGGAAAAGGATCTCGTACGGTGTGACACGATGGAGGAAGTGAGAGAGAGGGTGAGTAGCACCTTCTCTCTCACTTCCTCCATCGTCCCATGTCTTTCTTTCTCCACCCAACTCTTTTTATCCCAATAACTTATTTTAGTTATTGTATCGCCCTAGCTGGAGGTATATTGTCTGTAATGCGAAGAAATACCTATGATGGCTAGTAGACAACTGATGACAGATATTCCTAACTTCTATTTCTAATTCTTCATATATTGTATATATATATATATATATATATATAAACTCAGATTACATTTATTATATATATATATATTTATATATATATAATAAATGTAATCTGAGTTTTTCGAATAGCAATAATTGTTTCTACTTTTGGCACAAGGCCAGCAAATTACCCAGTGTATTACTGGTACTTTATTTTATCGACCCCGTAAGGATGAAAGGCAAAGTTAACCTCGGTGGGATTTGAACTCAGAATGGCAAGGGTCGTAACTCTATGCGTCAAAGCATGGCGTCCGACCCTCTACCGATACTGCCAATTTATTAATAATAACATTCGATTCGTTTGCAATTATGCAAACAAGCCTCAATTTTATAGCCATGTCAGTAGAATGAACACTTCATTCTTGCTCTTCTGTTGGCATGCGAACAGAACTGCAGACACTAATGTTTCTGAGTATCACCCTTCATGCAGTTCTGTTCACAAGCCAACACAAGAGCAAGAATGAAGTGTTCATTCTACTGACATAGCTATAAAATTGAGGCTTGTTTGCATAATTGCAAACGAATCGAATGTTATTATTAATATTCGAAAAACTCAGATTACATTTATTGTATTCAGCCATGTAGAGCGAAATTTTCTTTTTTATTTGAATTTGGCAAAGCCGGCCATTTATCGCTCGTATACAGGAAACTGACTGGCCAGTCTGCTGATATGCAAATCTGGCTGATCAGTGGATCTGCTAATATGCAGATCTGACTAATCAGCCAGTCTGCTAATATGCAAATCAGGCCGATCAGTTGAAAATAGCATATATTTTAACTAGCTCTGACAGTTTGGCAGGTGAACAGTGAGTTGTACTGATGAAGGGTGTACCCAGTGTGTGCAGTTCTGTTCGCAAGCCAACACAAGAGCAAGAATGAAGTGTTCATTCTACTGACATGGCTATAAAATTGAGGCTTGTTTGCATAATTGCAAACGAATCGAATGTTATTATTAATATTTGAAAACCTCAGATTACACTTATTGTATTCAGCCATGTAGAGCGAAATTTTATATATAATATATATATATAATAGAAAATTTCGCTCTACATGGCTGAATACAATAAATGTAATTTGAAGTGAAAAGTATATATATATTATATATATATACTTTTCACTTTATCTTTATCGTTCCTTATTCATTATTCATTTGTTTGTCAATGTTCTTTCGTCACAGATTCTGTAACCTTCTCAATGTTTATCTGTTTTATGCCACTTATTTTTTCTCGTCTTAATTTTCTACTCCATCTTGACTTTGTTTTATGCCTCCACAAAACAAGCAAAGGCAAGAAGTAGTAGAAGTTTAATATATAACCAGAATGAAATTATTAGAGAGGGTAGCAACGCAATCATAATCTTCAAGGAAGGTTATTGTAACTTACAGATGTTGGGAGAGGAGGGACTAAATAATGTGTCTAAATTAATTGTTACGATGAGCTACTTTATCGAAGGAATGAAAATATAATTTGATTGGGATTCAAACTAGTGATATAAAGAATGGAATAAATGTAGTCTGAGACCAACAATTTTAAAGGGAAGATTTTAGAAATCACGTAGAAGTATGGCATTAAATTGAATTTGTTCAAAGACAACTATTACTGCCTTAACCCTTTACCATTTAAACCGGCCGTATCCGGCCAGAATTCTGACCCCTTTTCCTGTTCAAACTGGCTGTAAGCAGCCACTCATACCAAAGTTAAGGTATTGTTCTCAAAATAAATAATATCAAAATCTCATAGATTTGATATTATGTGAGATAATTATGTGAGGTGAAGCCTTTACTGCGAAAATACAATATGGTGTCAGAAAGCTAAGGTACATCATTCTTACTTCAGATAAAAAAAAACAGCAACATACATTTAAACATAAATAAATAGAACTCACTTACATCTACTATCCAATATCCACTCCCCTCCCATAAATACTACACGTGGAATTAATTGTTGATCGAATTACACGAGTTTATTAGAATCGCAATGTAAATGTGTTATAAGTTTGTTTCATGACTGCATACAGTGTGCTGTTTATATTAATATTCATTGCCTATTTTATATAACTATATTGATTTCTTCCATATTATCAACAATTAACATTTACATTAGAAAAGAGGACACCACATCCTGTTGGCCTTTATGATGTCCCTTTTATCAAATGGAGCAGCGATTTGTTAATGATGAGGAGTTACTTGGGATAAGAAACATAGATGTAATATATATATATATATATAAATTCAGCGAGAATCGCATTTCGGCGAGAAGAAAAAGCGAAACGAATGAAACAGTTCTAGTCCTGTAGAAGCTTTTCTATATTATACGTATATATATATATGTATATATATATATATATATATACTGTATATATATATGTATATATATACAGTATATATATATGTATATATATACAATATATAAGAAAATGAGTTTTTTTTTTAATGAAAAAAAAAAAAACGAGATGAAAGTGTAAAAAGAAATCGAAACTGCAACTGGAGTCTTTTTAAGAATATTTATTTGTTTCCTTTACCTGTTTCACAGTTCTCATGCTTTTCAAAAGTAGAATTGAGATAAAGTGTTTCCATCTCAATTCTACTTTTGAAAAGCATAAGAACTGTGAAACCCGTAAAGGAAACAAATAAATATTCTTAAAAAGACTCCATTTGCATTTTCCATTTTTATTCCTTACATATATGCAGTGAAACTCCAGGATAAAAAGACTCAAATGAATATTTACGTTCTACTTCGGTATTGAGGTCAATATGTTTTCAGTTGCATCTCATGGGTTAATGGAAAATGTTCTGTTATTTGTAACTAGCAAGGGCGGTGGATTGGCAGTATCCGTAGATAGTCGGACACCATGCTTTGCATGGTCATTTACGGTCTGAGTTCAAATCCCGTCGAGGTTAACTTTGCTTTTCATCCTTACGGTGTCGATAAAATAAAGCGCCAGTAACGTACTGGGGTTGATTTAATCGACTTTCCTCTGCCCCCAAATTACTGGCCTTGTGCCTATACTAGAAATCATTATTTGTAATTAGTCGTTAAGACCATCGTCTTGTCCTTTGTCCATTTGTTACTGTCCCTTGAGCCAGTTGTATCGCTCTTAAAATACTGAAGCAACGTATGTCTAGCTGTCGACTGGTGGTATGCGACTGTCTGTATTTGTTCATTTTACTGTCTTCACTCATATCTTTTAGTTATTCGTATGCTTTTAGTCATGCGGGACTCTTTTTCCAAATAAGTATATATAGTGAGACCATTACTCAACAGAGTACTCAATTCTTGGGGTAGTAAAGTGTGGTTAAATTATAAAGAATCGAGACCTAACGGCTAAGCTCTTGCCGTATCAACAGATAGTTCTAGACTAGTTCTGGAACTAGCTGTTGAAACAGGAAGAGCTAAGCTGTCGGGTCCCCACACTTTTTAATATATATATATATATATATATATATATATATATATATATATATATAATGTATAAAAATCAATACAAAATAATTACCTCATTACCAGAGGTTTCCCGAATAAGACGAATACGAAAGAGACGTCTTCATTCGTTCGTCGGACGAGGCAATATAAAACATAAATAAATATTTTGAAAGTCTCCTCAAGAAATGCAAGAAAAATTATATATATATAGATGAAGGTAATACAATAGACATATAAAATATAAAATATAAAATATCTAAAAAAATATTTTAAGAAATATATTTAGGTGTGTGTATATGTATGTATATACACTCACAGATATACATATGTATATATGTACAAATGCGTGTGTATAGTGAAAATGTGTGCGTAAATATATGTATATATGTAACGATAGACACACATGATATGAGTGTCTGTTTGACAGGTATACAGAGAAAACAGGGTGTTAGATACATTATAAGAATATGAAGGCACGCGTATAAACACACACGCATATCTGTGAGTGTATATACATACATATACACACACCTAAATATATTTCCTAAAATATTTTTTTATATATTTTATATTTTATATGTCTATTGTATTACCTTCATCTATATATATATAATTTTTCTTTCATTTCTTGAGGAGACTTTCAAAATATTTATTTATGTTTTATATTGCCTCGTCCGACGAACGAATGAAGACGTCTCTTTCGTATTCGTCTTATTCGGGAAACCTCTGGTAATGAGGTAATTATTTTGTATTGATTTTTATACATTAAATTTTGATCTGGTACTTACATAGAGCATTCTTCACTCCTATGATTTTTTCTATTTTCAACGGAAACTTCAATACATATATATATATATATATATATATATATATATATGGAGTTTGTCCAGGTGTTTTAGAGTTATAGAAGGTTGGTCTGTGCATTTTGATTTACTCTTTTAATTAATATGTATTTTCCACTGTTTTCGTAGACTTTGTGTTTTTCACTCTAATGGTTCTTTACCCCCTGTAATTGAAAACATACCTTTTTGTGTTTTCTTCTCTATATACTGTATTATGAAGAGCCCGGTACCTATTCCTTGAGCTCATTAAATTACAGGGGATTAACGCGAGTTTTTAACTCCGCTTTTTAATTTTATATATATACAGGGGTTGGACAAAATAATGGAAACATCTAGCATCATAGCATCATAATTTTGAAATATCTATAAAACCGTCAAAAGTTTGTTTATTTTTATGTTTGTTGATTTATTATTAGTGTTGCTTAATGTTTTGTTAAAATTGCTGTTTCTTTTCAGATATCATCAGCAAAAGGTAATTAAAATTCATTAAAATGACAGATCTATCGAACTTTCAAAGAGGTAAAATTGTTGGTGCTCGTATGGCAGGCGCTAGCGTAACGAAAACAGCCGAAATGTTTGGTGTATAAAGAAGTACTGTCTCGAAAGTAATGACAGCCTTTGAGAAAGAGGGAAAAACCTCCTCATCGAAACACAACTCCGGAAGAAAACCAAAACTTTCAGATAGGGACCGTCGGACTCTTACGCGAATTGTTAGAAAGGATCACAAAAGTACAGCTCCCAAAAGTACTGCAGAGCTTAATGACCACCTCGAGAACCTAGTTTCCACAAAAACTGTTCGGCGGGAGCTGCACGAAGCCGGATTTCACGGGAAGGCTGCAATCAGAAAACCACTACTTTCAAAAACAAACGTTGCAAAGTGTTTAGAGTGGAGTAAAAACCTACAGAATTGATCCCTAGAGTAGTGGAAGAATGTTATTTTCTCGGACGAGTCATCCTTTACCTTATTTCCGACCACCGGCCAAGTATACGTGTGGAGAAAGCCAAAAGAAGCATTTAACCCAGACTGCCTTCTTCCAACTGTTAAACATGGAGGAGCATCTGTGATGATCTGGGGGGCTATATCTTGGAAATCCGCCGGCCCAATGGTTTCCCTTCAGGGCAGAATTAATAGTCAAGACTATTAAGCATTTTATCTGATCAAATTCATCCTATGGTTCCGGAACTATTTCCGGAGGGAAACGCAATCAATTCACACAGCTAAAGTTGTTACTGAATGGCACGAGGAACATTCTAGTGTAGCTGAACATCTTATCTGGCCACCACAGTCCCCAGATCTCAATATTATTGAACATTTATGGTGCATTTTAGACAAACAAGTAAGGAGTCGATATCCTCCACCATCATCACTACAAGAACTGGAGACTCTTTTAGCTGAAGAATGGACAAAAATTCCTTTGAGAACAATTCAAACTTTGTACGAGTCGATAGCTCGTAGAATTCAAGGTGTAATTACTGCCAAAGGTGGTCATACCCCATATTAAAATATATTTGTTTGAAATGTTAAGGTGTTTCCATTATTTTGTCCAACCCCTGTATAAGTAGACAATAAATTACGCGAAATTCATCGATTGAAATAACGGAAACCCATTACTGATATACTATATATATATATATATATATATATATATATATGTGTGTGTGTGTGTTATGTTTGTTATGCAAACGCTTAAATTAAATGTGTGTATTTTAAATTGTATAATTCGCTAACGATATATTCAATATGAAATACCGAACAGCATATATTCTAAGCTAAATTTACATAAAACATATTTGTCAATACATGAACATGTTAAAATCATGTTAATAACAATATTAATTAGTACGACATTATAAGTTATTTTATAAAAGCAACAAAGCTGGTTTATTATCTTTTCATAGGCAACTGGATCAATTTGTAAAGCTTCATTCACTGAACCAGCTTTCTAATTGCATTCTAAACGCATCAGTTGCTGTTAATTTTAATTTGCTAATTGCATATAAACGCTAAAAACACATACCATACAATTATAGCATTCATTGGCATGTTGTTTAGCCTGTGTTATCTATGCCCCCTTTTTTATTTTGAATATATACATATATTTATATATAATGGACGTTGCTTGAATATAGTATATTCTTGCTAATATTCTTAATTAGTCAAGTAGTAATAATATAATGAAGGCGTGTGGCTGGGTGGTTAGAGAATTGTGAGGTTGTGAGTTCGATTCCCGGACCGGGCGATGCGTTATGTCCTTGAGCAAGACACTTTATTTTACGTTGCTCCTTCTCCCTGAAGTTGCGACCGATAGTCCGAGTTGTGACCGAATAGATAGTATTAGCAATTGGAAAGACCAATGGAAACATTGTTTCCTCGGTCCGATTTGACGAAAGTCGATCGTTCCTAATAATAAATGCATGAACGTCTATGGTGTAGGAGTTCGTCTATCAACCAACTGGTTCCGGGTTCACTCCATCTGCGTGGCATCTTGGGCAAGTGTCTTTTATTATAGAAATTAGTGAAATTTATTAGGCGGAAACTTCCGAAGCCTGTCATGTATGTTTGTGTCTGTGTTTATGTCAAGTAACTTTGCGGTACAACAAAAAGAAGTAACAGCCAATATAATTTAAAATCTCTTTAGAAAGGTCGAAGTCTAATTAGTGAAACAAGTAAAGGAATATTATATCACGGGCAAAATTGTGGTTTTGTGTTTTTTATTGCGTACCATCCCACTGCTATTGAGTGCAGATATGGAAAGTGTTTTGTTTTGGCTTTGTAATTTTATTGCACTGAAAGTAATCTATCTAATATGTGTATGTGTGTATATTTGTATGTGTGTATATATGTGTATATATATATATGTACTATGTCCCAGTATTATGTATCAATAATTGTCACAAGTGTAGTGTTTGTACCAGAGTTTTCAAGTTGCTGGCTGGACTAAAAGTCACACTCGTTCAGCCCATCGGTAGGGGTTCTCCTACATGGATATAAAGTAGTGGCCGTACTCGAAAACGAGTTGGCAGCCACCATATATATATGTGTGTATATATGTATGTATATTTGTATGTGTTTATATATGTCTGTATGCATGTGTGTGCGTTTATATATGTGTGTATTTTCACAGCCATATATATTATATTATGAATTGTTTTGGGAAAAATGCAAAATAGTTTGATTCGGGACAGTGTTGTGATTAATCTGGCCTTCAATGTTTAGTTGAATTGGTTTTTCTAGCTTAATCTAATATAATACCCGACAAGACATCTCTTGCCTGATGACCTTGTGAATACACTGATGAAACCCCAACGTAACAGGGCTCTCACTAACCCGTAATAAGAAATATTAATCTTTACTATAGTATTGACTATTCATTCTCGCGAGGGTCAATACTAAACGTATACACACATCTGTGTGGGTAGGGATGCGTATGCTAATCGAGTAAGCCATATTTCTGTCAATTCTAATCCTTTAACTTTAGTTGTCCCTCTCTAGTGAAATAATTTCTACCCTAGAAGGTTTTTTTCCTTAAACGTCTGTATTATGAAACTCTCTTCCTTCTTGTTTCTCCCGATGATTATGATTGCATTTCTTTTAAATTCTCTGCTGATCCTTTACCGATTACATCAGTAAAGTCTCATTCGATTTTCTTTCTTTTTTTTTTCTCTTCTTTTGTAATTCTCGAAACATTTTTTCGTTGTCTTTTATCTAATTTGTAGAGTGTATTTATTAGCAAACATAAGTTTAGAATAATGGAAGTGTTTCTAAAACAATTTGAAGAGAAAAAAAAGAGAGAAAAAGGGAGAGGAAGGGAAAAGGATAGGCAACCTCCACATTTTTGGCTGAGTGGCATGTCTCATCTCTGCCACGCAGATAAGATTCTGAAAGCTTGCTACCAGCGACACTTGCTGTATCAGCCATTCCATCTCATGGGGCTCCTTCTTCAGGTAGGATGCATTTCGCTAGATTCAGCAGAGTACGACCATACTGGAGGTCTCGATGGCAACTGGTCGGTCAAAGCCCAATCTTTAGTTATCTTCCACTGCTTTGCGTTGTGGGCGGCGGTACATGGGTTTGTAGCACAGACGATTAACTGATTACTTTGATCCCATTGAATAACTGGTTAGTTGTTGTGAGTAACTTCTAATTAAACATAAAATAACATAACTTTCTTTAGGTGCGAATTGGGGGAGAATTAGTTGCTATCTCTAGCGTTTGAACGGACTATTTAAGATTTTCACTGGATGGCATGTGAGAGTTGCCGTATATACATGTTCACACATCAAAGTATAAGATAATATATAATATATGTTAATTTATCCATTGATCCAATTGATTATATTTCTTTTTGTATAGAAATAAATAAGCTGGTGTACTGCTGTATTGTATTTCGTAGCTTTTTAGTTATTGTTTGCAGAGTTTGTTCACACTGAAACAATTTTCAATGAGTAAAATGGATTTCTATCAGTTTCGACGATGAATGTCCCAGTTGTTCAATCAACGAATCAGCTTGCTCACAAAATCATAGTCAGGTGTACTCTTAACAAAATTCTCAGGGAGATGCAACATGACACTGCATGACAAAACTGAACGTTTGAATTACAGGTACAGACTATCTTGTGTTGTAGTGTAAGTGGCTGAAAATTCCACGGAGATGTGTATACTTAACGTAATTCTCAGCGAAATTTAACGTGATAACAGTGTGTGACAAGGCTGGCCCGTTGATTTATAGATACAAACCATCCGACAGAATTCCAAACAGTGTCCATCAAACCAACTTCTGTCGGATATCATGGTTCGGCCTGAGACTATGGGAAATAGCACTTGCCTAAAATTCCACACTGTGGGATTGACTACAGGACCTAATGCTTGCAAAGCAAACTTCTCAACCATTCGGTCATACGGTATTTCTCCCGTTTGATTGCGTTCTAAATTGAAATCTCACTGACGGTTCTGTATCATTTTAGCTATCAAACAACCAATAACAATAGTAATAATAACAAAAATAATAACAAAAATAATAATAAGGAAAAGGTCAAGAAGAAGAACAAAAAGAAGAAAGAGAGAAAGAGAAGTGGAAGAAGGGGAAGATCAACAAAAGGGAGCAACAACAGCAATATTAGTTGTCTTTATTGGCCACTAGGGCCGAAACATAAACAGCAATAAAAAGAAGAGGACAGTGCGGATTTACACAAAACTTGTTAATGAAGGAAAATAAGTAACAATTAACAATAAATAAATAAAGACCGAATGTCCCCCAAAAGGAGGATCATCCATTAGGGTTAGTTTAAGAAACCCACAGATCAGAAAGCACCCTAACTGCCAAACCTAA
>OZ024741.1:107014275-107036775 GCA_964016885.1 Eledone cirrhosa
GTGGTATGGTGGTGTCTGATAGGCTGTTATGGAGTGTGGTATGGTGTAGTGTGGTGCAGTGTGGTGAGTTGAGTGATATGGTGTAGTGGAGTGTGGTGTGGTAGGCGTGATATAGTAGGGTGTATAGTATAGTGCAGTGCGGTGTGGTGTGGTGTTGTGTGGTGTGGCTTGTTGTGATACAATGTAGTTTGTTGTGGTGTCTTGTGGTGTGCTATGGTATAGCATATTGAGGTGGGATGGCGTGGGGATGTGCTGTGGGTGTGTAGTATAGTGCAGTGTAATGTGTGTAGTGTTGTGTAGTGTGGTGTTGTGTTGTGTCGTGTAGTGTGCTGTAGTATTGTGGTGGAGTGCGGTGCAGTGTAGTGGGATGTAGTGTGATGTGGTTTAGTGTAGGGTGGTGTGGCGTGATTTAGTGTAGAGTGGTGAGGTATGGTACTGTGTGGTGTAGCTTAGTGTGTTGTGGTATAGTTTAGTGAAATGTGATGTAGTGTGTTATGCTGTGTTGTGATGTACTCTGTTATGCTGTGCTGTGTTGTACTGTGTTGTGGTATATTATACTGTGATGTGTTGTGATGTGTTTTGCTGCGGTGTGGTGTGTTGTGGTATAATATGGCGTGTTATGCTGTGGCGTGTTGTGTTGTGTTGTGCTGTGGGATGGTGTGACATAGGCTGAGATAATTATCCTAATTAGAAATAAATGTTTTATGATTGAAATGATTTTGGTAAATTCTGGAAATTTTTCACAATAAAACATCGTTCGCTGATTCTCTTGTCTTACACGAATTTTTTCTATTTATCATGTTACACATAAGCAAATACATTCACTCACATACTTACTCACATATGCACATTCACATATACATACAAACACACACGCATACATACCCTCACACATATATATGCTCTCATATATATACATATACATACACTCATACAAATTATTTCATAAACATACTTTCACATACACCTCACATATGCATGCTCATATATACATGTACACTCACATGTATATATATTCACATAAACACACCCTCATATACAGTCTAATATACATACTCACACATATACATACACTCGCATATACATACTCTCATATTATGCTCTCACATATACAAGCTGACGCACACAGACATTGATGCATTCGTCTATAAATATGTTTTCTTATACAATATAGGCGGCGAATTGGCTGAGTCGTTAAAACTTTAGATGGAATGTTTTGTGGGGTTTGTTCCGATTCTGATCTGAGTTCAAATTTTGCGAATGTCTACTTTGATTTTGAGGGCGATAAAAAAGTACCAGTCGAGTACTGGGTCAATTCTTCCTTCATATCTCCTAATGTTTTCCCTGTCACTATATCTCCTTCTCTGGAAGAAATCAGCTGCGTTCAGATCTGGAGAAGTGATGGGCTCTGCCATGTTTAAAGACTGCTTAAGAAACACAGTATGTCATTGTAGTGCTCCTATGAATCCAATATCGAAAGAGCGCCGGACAAAGTACTTTGTGGTATGTTACGACTGTACTTTGTGGTATGTTACGTCGGACAAAGTACTTTGTTCGACGCTCTTTCGATATTGGATTCATAGGAGCACTACAATGATATACGGTGTTTCTTAAGCAGTCTTTAAACATGGCAGAGCCCATCACTTCTCCAGATCTGAACGCAGCTGATTTCTTCCAGAGAAGGAGATATAGTGACAGGGAAAACATGAGAAGGAGATATGAAGGAAGAATTGACCCAGTACTCGACTGGTACTTTTTTATCGCCCTCAAAATCAAAGTAGACATTCGCAAAATTTGAACTCAGATCAGAATCGGAACAAACCCCACAAAACATTCCATCTAAAGTTTTAACGACTCAGCCAATTCGCCGCCTATATTGTATAAGAAAACATATTTATAGACGAATGCATCAATGTCTGTGTGCGTCAGCTTGTATATGTGAGAGCATATGTATAAGAGTATGTTACGACTTTCTTTCTACGTTCTAAGTTCAAATCCCACCGAGGTCAACTTGACATTTCGCCATTCTGGTGTCAATAAAATAAAATACCGGTTAAGTGCTTGAGTCGATATAATCTACTTCCCCTTCCTCCAAGTTGCTGGCCTTGTGTCTATATTAGAAATCCTTATTAGAGCTGTTCGTAATTTTTGTTCGTGTAGGTGACGCCACCTGACTGTAGCAATTCTCAGCTTTATGCTGTAACTACATTTTTCTTTTGTAACCATTTAACTTAAATCACTTTCGACTTTCATTCCATGCGGTAAGAGATTTCGTGGAAGAAAATAATAATGGGTTTCTAATTTTCGCAAAAGGGGAAATTCAATGATATCAACTCCCAGTACTTGAATGACACTTTATTTTATCGAATCAAGATAGATGTAAAGCAAAGTTGACCCTGGCTGAATTTAAACTCATGGCGCAGATTATCGCCCTGAAGAAAATAATAATGATTTCTACGTTAGGCACAAGGCCAGTAATTTAGGATGAAAGGCAAAGCTAACCTCGGCAGCATTTGAACTAAAAAATTAAAGGGACGTAACTATATGCCAAAACATGTTTCTGACAATTTACCGATATTGTCAATCCATCGCTCTTATATATTAATAAAATAATAGTAACAATAACGGCAGCAACAAAAATACTCGAACCAGGCGTTGTGACCGACAGGTAGTATCAACATAGGAAAATATTAGACGTGTTTACCTTGGTTCTATTTCAAGGAACCGCTATCTTCTGATTACTTGATCATCGATCGATCATTGAATCAAACATCACCATCACCATAAGATTTCCCACATGCGATCATTCCGCTGAGTTCATAGCTTGCAGTAACGGAAGCGACATTCTCTTCTTGCATTTACATAAAACAGGTCTGTTGCTGTGTCAAGTTAGCTATCAATTCCTTGAGTCTTGAAACACGCACTGGGCCTTCCTATTTATCGTAAGATCAATGGTTCGTTTCATAATGCCTTTTCAAATTGTAATCTTTTGGCGTGGCGATGCAGTTGTTGCAAATTAAACAGTGTATCTTTCTGTTCACCATTGTGCAAAAATACTATAATTCCCAATTTTCTTGAAATACTCGCCCTTTTTCGTTCAATTTCCTTTTTCTCTTAGCTGGAGGAGCACTAGTCATGCGGACCGCATGTTTCGTATGCCTGGTCTAGATAGATGAGAAACAAAATCAAGATGTAGTTTATGGAACACCCAAATGATTTAGAAGTAGACCTTAAGTAGGAGCAATAGCATTCAGAAAGACATGAACGACACCAGATGATTTTGTATTGAAAATTTTGAAAGTAGGTTTATAAGTATGAATTTTCATTAGGTTTTCGTAGCTGTCTCAGTGTCCTAGCGGTAGGTACTAAAGTCGATGGAGATCTTGGCCTTGGGTTCAATTCTCGTTAAGAGGTATACTTTTCAGTTTTTATTTTACAACCAAAAGAAAAAAACTGAAAAGGTTTACCGGGAACCCTACTCCCGACCTGGATCGAACTTCAGACTAGGATCACCACCATCTATGACTCATCCAGCTAGGCCGCCGAGACAGCTACAAAAGTATAATAAAAATGAATAATTATAAACCTACTTTAGAAATCAAAGTTAAAAAGATGTAGTGTCGTTCATGGCTTTCCTAGAGCTCTTAGTCATATTTAGGGTCGACTTATCAATCTTCTGGCTCTTTGGTGACAACCTTTTTATTCCTATGTGTGTTTAACTGTTGAATTAATTTAATTTAATTATTTTAACAAAAAAATAATATATATATATGTATATATAGAAACTCGCCACCTACGGAAACCTCTTGTTGAGTCAAAAAGCGTCGAAGTATTCACAACCTCTAACTGGATTACCTATAACGATATTTTGTTATCCCTTATATATATATATATATATATATATATATATATATATATATATATATACTAGCTGACGTACCCAGCTTCGCCCGGGTAAACAGATGATAAGAGAAGACAGGTAAAAGAGAAAATGACTGTATTGGATGTTTGTCTAGTTACAGTATGAGGCGAGTCCGTGGTGTCTGTGATACAAAAAAAACAGTAAAAAAATTTTCCATATATACCAGATTCTTCGTTGTACTGTTTGTGCATAATATATGAACAATTCTAGGTGCTCCCACCTAGAATAGTGACCTCTAGGAGATGGTTCATCTTCTGCCTGACTGTAAAACGTGTATCATTGCATAGACATGGTTGTTCCACGTTTCTCAAAAGGATGATGGAAGTTGCAATCTTTTATATTATATGTAGATATAGATAATTAATATAAAAGATGTCCGTCAATGTAAAAAAAGGTCCCTGTTTACTCCCTTCACAACTCTGAGTATGTTAGACTGACAGACAGGCACACAGACAGATAAACTGCGTGGCGATTGTGGAACGCCGCACGTACACACACATACACGGATGGAAACGCGCACACGCACGCAAACTTACACACGCACCCGTGCACTTACACACACGCACACATTCACACATGTTGATAGTTTTTACTTTCTGTGGAACGCTGCACGCACACACACATAAACATACGCACGCACACATGCATGTTAATACTTATTGCTTTCTTTCCCCTCTTATTTCCACACACATCACACACACATGTGTCTCTACACTGACACATAGTGTATCCAAACACAGCGTTTTCTGGTTTTCTGCTAGCATGTATAGTGTGTATATTGCTATTATACGCAAGTATATATACATGTAGATATGATACACCAAATAAAATCGTAATTGACAATATAAACAGAAATTGAACGAAGACGTTGTTACACTGTCTTATGTAATCAGTAACGTAATCCATGATACATTAAACAAGACGATATTATATATAAACTGCATTAGGAGAAAATTAGTGACAGAAAATTAGTATGTTTATTTAGGCGATCGCCAACCGGAAGTGTTGACATTTCAGAAATTTAAAAAAAGTGATTCTTTAAATAAACAAAACATATTTAATCAACAGCCACGAAATTTAGTAGATAAATTATGTAATATTCATTCATTATTTATTCAAAGTAATCCAACTTATTTTACAAACGGGATAAAAAAATATATTCTGGACGCAATCCCGCACTCCTTTCTTTGTTATACTTTAGATAATGATTAAACCATTTATGTAACATCAGCATTTTTATTTTTGTTATTTTTGTACTAAATCTCCATCGTAACTACAAACTACGAATGTTGAGTGCTTTCTCCTGACTGCTCCTATTTTTACCAAAACAATCTCTTCGGAACACACATACACACACACACACACACACACACACACACACACACACACACACACACACACACACACACACACACACACACACACACACACACACACACACACACACACACACTCACACACACACACACACACACACACACACACACACACACACACACACACACACACACACACACACACACACACACACACACACACACACACTTATATATATATAATGCCAATCATTGTAATTTAGAATCTAACTGACGTGCAAAAACATATATATATGATTAAGGTAAGCACACAGCATAGTAGATTCAAATATCACAGAGAAAAAGTGAGAGAGAGAAATATATATATATATATATATATATTGGCAAGAACAAAACAAAAACAAGGAGTGCAGTACAAACAGTGTTGGTATTAGGTTCACGCTTGAGAGCTCGAAGGAAAAGGCCAGCGAGCACCTTCGTATACAGACGATAAATCGCCGAGCAAATTGTCAAAGGGCGCCAGTTCGACAGGTCGAAAGGGTCCTTCTTGTTCTTCGGAAGAAGGATCGATCTCTCAACCTTAAAGCCGGTGGGAACCTTCCCAGATAGGAAAAAGCAGTTAAACATGTTGGCGAGCACCGCAGGGTCAGCCGCCCGAATCGCTCTCGGGGAGATGCCGTCGGGACCCGCAGCCGAGCCGGGCTTCAGCTGCCTAAGTGCGGCCTTGACCTCCGGGATTGCGAGTGAGAGAGAGATAGAGGGGGGGGGGGGGGCAAATGAGGTATGACAGAAACGAAACATGGCTTACAGGTTAAAATATAATCTAGATCAGGCATGTTTAACTAAAGATCCCCTGAGGCCCACCTGGGTCAAATATGTGTTGTCTGAGGGCCACACACGTTAACTAATTGCACACATTACAACTAATTTTTAAAATTTTATATTACGAAGATAAAACATGTTCGCGCTGTAAACACTTTTGTGCGGGCCGCAGGTGTGCTTGTAAAGGGCTGCATGCGGCCCGCAGGCCGCATGTTGCACATGCCTGCTATACACTGTCTCTATAAAACTCTATATTGTATATATGAGTAGTAATCTATGCGAGAATATATGTGTACGTTTATGTGAATGCATGTGTGTGTGTGTATGTGTCAATGTGTGCATGTATATTCGCATCTGTATATGTATCTGTATGTGTATGTGAATGTACTATTTGTGTATGTGTGTATGTGTGCGCGCGTCAGTTCATGTGGTTGTATATTTATGTGTGTATGTGGACATGTGTATCTAGCTGTGTGTACATACGTGTATGTGTGTATGTGTCTGGGTTAATGTGTGTGTATATTAGTGTGTGTGCGTGCGTGCGCGTGTGTAATGTGTGTCGGAGCGTGTATGTGTATGCATAAGGTTATGTGTGCACACGCTTGCGTGAATGTGTGTCTATCTATGTGTGTGTATTGGAGTTGATATGTGTATGTATGTGTGTATGGGGGGGGGGGGGGGGTTGATGTATGTGTATGTGTGTGCCTATATTTGTCTGTGTATGCGGTTGTATGTGTATATCTGTGTGTGTATGTCTATGTGGGCATGTATGCTTATGTGTGTGCACAAATGTGTACACGTGAGTGTGTATGTCTGTGTATACGCATGCATGAGTGTACAGGTGTGAGTGTATGCATATGAATCTACGTGTATGTGTGTGTAGATATGTGTAGATGTGTGTATGTATGTGCATAAGCGTGTAGCTATGCGTGTGTCAATGATTGTGCATATTTGCATATATGTCTGAGCGTGTATATATGTGCCTGTGAGTGTGTATGCAGGTGTATGTGCGTACATGTGTGCCTGTATGTATGTGTATCTATATGTGCATGTGTGCGTGAATATGTGTGTGTCTATATATGTGCGGTGTGTGTTCAAGCATAAATGATGTATAATGTCAGATGTATACAGTGAAATAGTTTACATTTAACATTTAACAAAGACAAACGATAAAAGTGTAATTATATAATTGAATGAGAGACAAACACAAAATCAATAAATAACTGGTATTTTTAAATATAATTACAGAAAGCCATTTTGGCCTTTCCTAGTTCAGTTGATGTCGTAGAGTTATGAGCAAGTATCAGCTGATGTCGTAGAGTTATGAGGAAATATCGTCAGGAATAACTTCTAGATGACACTGTGTCGTGACACTGACCAATACTTGCGCAGAGATTTAGGATTTTAATTAACTTTGTGACGTGTACAAACTTAGTCCGCGTTTATATTATTATTATCATTACAAATACTCGCTAAGCATTTTCGCCGGCGCTCTAACGATTCTACTGATGCTGTTATTACCATTACCATTACCATCACCATTACCATCATCTTCACCATCAACATCCTCTCGCTCCTCCTACACCATCACAACTACCTCGTTCTCATTAAAATAATAATAATCATTATTATTGGTTTCTCAAGTAGTCGTTACGCATACTTTTGCACCGTAAGTTTTGTTGATTTTTCACTTGTTTGCATTGCGTTTCTTCTTAATATTTCTTATTATACGCTGTAAATAGAGCATCATACATAAGAGTGGGAAACTTCATAATATTTGGGCCCAATTATTACAAACTTTAAACACATTACGCCGACAAAAAGAAAGTGATGGCGACACCCCCACCACACTCGCAAAACAGTGCAAAAGTATTTCGCACGTGCCAACCATGGCGCCCAATTTCAGTAAATGTTCAACGAGTAATAAAAACAACGTCATCACCGACACCAACAGCCACCACCACTACTACAGAAACCAACACTACCGCAAACAACAACAACAACATCAATAACAATAACAACAATAACAACAGTAGCAGCAACAGTAATAATTGTTTCTACTTTTGGCACAAGGCCAGCAATTATCCCAGTGTATTACTGGTGCTTTATTTATCGACCCGGTAAGGATGAAAGGCAAAGTTAACCTCGGCGGGACTTGAACTTAGACCGTAAAGGGCCGTAACTCTATGCTGCAAAGCATGCCTGACATTCTACCGATACTGCCAAACCACTGCCCTGATAATGAAAACAAGAACAAAAATAAGAAATTATAAAACGCTCAAGCAACAAGCCAGCCAACAAGCCTGTTAAGCTGACTTGTGGGTTTAGGTCGAACACATGCTGCCACATGTAGAACAGATCCGGCTATCAGCTGAGTCCATCATGAAGATCACCCCACAGCCTTCCTTTAGCCGGGAAGGACAGGCAGTTTTTATTTGCCCGTTGGCCATAATGAGAAAGGTCGTGTGGTGGACACGTTGAAGACAAGCTTTATCCTCTTCGGCGAAGTCCTAGTTAACTTTTTCAGGTTTCACTTGAAGAGGAAAATCAGGTGAAGGGGGAAGTGCTACTATCCATTCAAGTATACATTATGACTCAACAAAACGGAGATATAGGACAAGTTGTAGCTTTCGGCGAATTACACCAGATCATCCCATAAATAATGTCGCTTTTGTTAATAAGTTTCGAAGAGATAAAGACACAAGTTACACCTTAATTTAATCATGTATATATTCCCCATCTAAATCAAAAACATTCTTCCAGCTCTGTTAAAGGTTTCTTTTCACTTTGTATTTAGACAGAGTGAAAAGTTAAATGCTGCGGGTGAAATAGGGTTATTGTGGAGCTGGATGGAAGGAAGACCTCTTGATTCAATCAAGAGGGCAAAGATGCCATCCAAGCAAAAAGGAGATCTACACAACATGGTTTGGAAATAAGTCCTCCTCTTAGCATTTGCAGTAAAAGCAGACTCGAAGAATCGCAGCAGAGACAAAAAAAACGTCAAAAGTTAAGACATGTGAGGACTTTGGCGTGAAGCTGGAATCCGACTTCAGATCTGCAAATAAATTGTTCTGGCAGACCATCCGCCGTCTTCATAATAAGATGTCATCTTCTATGCCTGCTATAAGGAACGCGTCTAGATTTCACCTCTATTCAGAGAGGTGCATTCTCGCGAGATGGAGAGAATATTTAACTGACCTCCTAAACCCGATCACAACAGAATCTTCTGATGTACACGAGGTGCATCTGGAAGCGGAGACCAATCTCTCAGAGGCTGAGGTCACAAGAGAAATTAAGGAGCTCAAATGTGGCAAGCCACTGAGGAAGATGAAATCCGGCCCGAGATGTTAAAAGCCTTAGTGACGGAGGGCCTGGAACTCTAGAAAGATACCTGAGTAATGACAATCGGGACTGATGAACCCAATTTGCAAAAGGGGAGACAAGAGAGATTGTTTGAATTACAGAGGGATCTCCTTGTTAAATCTTCCCGTCAATGTTAAGTGTCTGACAAGGAGATGTAGAGAGATTGTCGAGCCCATACTAGCCGATGAACAGTGTTGTTTTCGCCCTGGACGCAGCGCACCAGATCAAATATTCAAACAGGATTGACATGTGCAGCTGGGTTGGAAGTGGTATCAAGACTGGCAGGTGTACATTCAGTCGGTTGAAATTTTCAGACGACAGAAGGTGATCTCTGACTTGCGCTTGATAGGTTTGATGTCAAGGATGCCTGCACAGTGCACTCTACATCTGAATGGAGTTTCACTGAAGCAGGTGGAGAAGTTCAAGTATCTCGGGTCCCATGTTCACGAGTGATGAAAGGCAGTAGATAAGAATTGCAGGAGCTAGTACAGTAATGCCCCAGCTTCAGTATTCGGTTATCAGAAGGGGATAGATGTAAAAACCAAACCCACTATCTTCAATTCGGTATTCGCGCCAACCCTTACCTATCTTTATGAATCTTGGGTAATGACTAAAAAAATATGATCGCGAATACAAGCGGCCGAAATGGGGTTTCTCCGAAGGGTCTTTGGAATAACGTTACACGATACAGTACGTAGCTCGAAGATCAGAGAGTCACTCCAGGTAGAGCTGCTACTTCCCCGAATTGGGCATGTGGTTACAATGTCTCAGAAAAAGACTCACTGGACAGATTTTGCGGGCAAAACATCCGGCAGAAGTAGACCCCGAGTAAAATGGTTGGATAACATCCATGAGCTTGGCTGGTTTCGCTTGGGCATCAAGTCGGATCAGAAGTCGGTTGCTTCTGATAAGACAGGCTGGAAGGTGTGTTGGGGGACTCTTCCCCCTGGCCCTTCCCTGGAATATGTGGGCGAAGAAGAAGAAGAAGAAGAAGAAGAAGAAGAAGAAGAAGAAGTGAATATATATATATATATATATATATATATATATATATATATATATATATATATATATATATATATATATATGAACATTATATATTAAGTATATGTATATCAGTTGACGGCAAAAAGAAACAACTGTTTACGTTTTTCGTCGACACCTGATCATATGTTTTATTAAAGTGATTGTTACACACACACAGACATATATATATATATGTATATATATATATTTATATATATTGATTAAAGTGATTGTTACACACACACACACACACATATATATATGTATATATATATATTTATATATATTGAAATTTATATATATATATATATATATAAACATACATATTTGTATGCATGTATATATGCATATGTATATGTATCTATCGATCTATATATATATATATATATATATGAATGCATGTATGTACGCATTATGTATGTATGTATGTATGTATGTATGTATGTATGTATGTATGCACCTATACATGTGTGTGCCCCTATAAACGTATATGCAGTGCAGTCCATCTGTGCTTCCATCTGCTCTTTCTCTTATCGTCTGCTATTCATTCAACCGTCCCATCCCATAACACCACCACACCATCACTCCACTTTACAACACACAATACACCACACGCTTTTATCTAAATCTCATCTGCACCTTCCATTTCCTCCTTCCTCTCTCTCATCCCCCTCCTCATCTCTTCAGAATGTCCCTCTTCTATATTCTGTATTTTTATCAGGAAATCTGGCAGTGTTTATAGATTTCTGTGGAGGAATTGTAAATGTGTCTGCCTTCAGCACTGACCGTCGGTCTTTATCTTGTCTAATATTATTATAGTTTACCTCTCCACAGCCTATTTCTTTCGTAAATTATTATAAAACTCTTTCATACAATACACACACAAATGCACACATACACGCACATACACTTACACACACACATGCACTCACACACATACACAGAAACACAAACATATATATATGTGTGTATGTATATACATATATATATATATACATTAATAAGTTTGTGCGTTTGTGTGTGTGAGTGTGTGCGTGTGCGCGTGTGGGTGTATATACGTATAAACGTATATATATATATATATATATATATATATATATATATATATATGGTGGCTGCCAACTCGTTTTCGAGTGCGGCCACTACTTTATATCCATGTAGGAGAACCCCTACCGATGCGCTGAAGGAGTGTGACTTTTTAGTCCAGCCAGCGACTTGAAAACTCTGGTACAAACGCTACACTTGTCACAATTATTGACACATAGTGGTGGGCCCATGGTACCATGTGATGACAAGTGCAGAGAGATCTCCAGATATAAAGCAATGCCTGCGCCGTGAAGCTTTTATAGTGAGCAAAGGTACTGCACAAAGCCAGTCCCACTCTCTTAACCAAGATGATATTTACCAAAAAGAAGAACAAGTCAACATCATTGGATACCACCAGGGTTGCAGGTGTTATATCAGAGTTTTCCTTCTAGAATTCTGCCTTGACAAAGGCTAAGGGGTCATCTCTCCCGGTGATTTTGGATGGCCATTGACTCTTAAGAGCTCCTTTGCCCTTTGACAGGCTTTGTTTTTAGTCTTGCAGGATGTCCAAAGTCACCCTCCTCACCAAGAAACCTTGGTGGGGTTGCCAGCTTAGTCGCCAACGACCCGACCATGAGACAGGTTGTACTGGGATACATGTTACCAGTAGCACCAGCTATATATATATATATATATATACATACATATATATATATATATATATATATATATATATATATATATATATATATATATATATATATATATATATATATATATATATACATATTCACATATACACGCACACACATATATATATATATGCATATATACATGCATACACATACGCACACACACACACATATGTGTATATAAATATATATGTGTGTGTATGTGTATGTGTGTATGTATGCATGTATGTATGTTCGTATATATTTATATATATATGTCAGGTCGTTCTTCAGCGCTTCTAGTAACATGTAACCCAGTACAACCTATGCATGGTCAGGTCATCGGCGACTAAACCGGCAACCCCACCAAGCTTACCAAGCCAGCTTGATGGGGAGGAGGATTTTGGACACCCTGCGGATGAAAAACAAAATCTGTCAAAGGGCGGACGAACTCAAGAGAGTCAACGGCCATGTAATAAATTTTGTGGAGCGAAAACATTGAGACATCTTTCTACTAGAAGGTCACTCTGGTATAAAACCTGCGGCTTTGTTTGCATCCAATGATGTAGACCAGTTCTTTTTGAGTGAATGTTCATAGAGTGGATTGGACCCGTGCAAAGCCTTTCTTCATTTAAAAAAAGCTTCAAGAACGGGCATCACTTGATGTGTGATATTTTTTAGTATGCATGGCATTGCTAGCCATAGGCGGGGCCCTAGCTTGACTAGAAAGCCACGTCCGTGATGCTAATGCTTAAGTATCAAGCGATAGCATTACTTGATATCGAGTTGCAGTCATCATGTAAGTATGTACGTATACACACAAGCATGAACATAGGTTCACACAAATGCATCCAAATGTAACGACCATGATAGAACCTTCCGTCAAGAAAGATGTATAAGCTGTTAGTAAAAAAAACCCAGAGAACCACTCAATGAATTAGCGTGCTGTGTGGCTGATTAGTCTTATACTTATGTGGAAGGAATATGACACAGTGTTTTTATATGGCAATACTTTGATATACTAATGCAGTCCAGCCGACGAGCTACTATAATGCTATCTCTACTCAACATTACTATAAAGCTGGTTAAGTGATTCTTGTCCAAGATGAAGCCTGTGCCTCATTATTTGTAAGTGAACCACATCAAAAGACTTCAAAAATAAGTTTCATGTGATATAATTTTCATAGTCGTATTCCATGATCGGATATTTTACGTTTATATTGATTTCGCTTGTAGTGTATGTATATATATATATATATATACATTATGAAGAGAGAAGAAACATTTAGATATAATTAGTAATAAAATGTATCATACCCAAACTGCTCCTAGATTCCTCGACTACGTAGTTTCGTGGTATAAACAAAAACAATACATCATAAAGATATAGAGTCCTTGCGAGGTCTGCCGACTTATCAAGAGGATACCTCATTTTACTAGTCTCAAGAACGCGTCTACACGACGTGAGAAAGAATCCCAAAAGGCGGAGGGGGAGACAGTCACGCGATATAACGGTCGAGAAACAGAGCTAAGCCTCTTATAACCCCGAAGAAAATACCACGGAGGCGGAGGGGGTATTTATATCGAAGCCGTAGAAGAGGTGGTGAAGGAGGAGAGAAGTATGAGTAATGGAAGCTTTCCAGCAGTCCCCACACTTCAAAGATTGCTCGACCAGAGGGAGTTATTAACAATATATTTAGAAACACACAGATACATGCGGACACACACATATACATGAATGCATCCGCACCCAACCGTGAGTTAAGGGTGCCAACTTCACCGATGTTGCTCAATGAATGACTGGGACAGACCAATCCGGTTGAACTAGACTGAACCAGTATCAGAGTTAAAAATACATTATGAAGAGAAGAAACATTTAGATATAATTAGTAATAAAATGTATCATACCCAAACTGCTCCTAGATTCCTCGACTACGTAGTTTCGTGGCATAAACAAAAACAATACATCATAAAGATATAGAGTCCTTGCGAGGTCTGCCGACTTATCAAGAGGATACCTCATTTTACTAGTCTCAAGAACGCGTCTACAATGTATTTTTAACTCTGATACTGGTTCAGTCTAGTTCAACCGGATTGGTCTGTCCCAGTCATTCATTGAGCAACATCGGTGAAATTGGCACCCTTAACTCACGGTTGGGTGCGGATGCATTCATGTATCTGTGTGTTTCTAAATATATATATATATATATATATATATATATATATATATATATATATATATATATATATATATATATATGTATATATATATGTATATGTATATATATGTGTCTGTGTGTGTAGGTGTGTGTGTGTGTGTCCTCTTCGTATTGACTTTGTTATAGTTACTTCATCTTACGAAAACGAAGTATACACACACATCTTTATATATATTTAGAGAGAGAAAGAGAGAGAAAGAGAGAGAGAAAGAGAGAGAGAGAGAGAAAGAGAGAGAGAGGAGAGAGAGAGAGAGAGAGAGAGAGAGGGAGGGAGGGAGAGAGAGAGAGAAAGAGAGAGAAAGAGAGATAGAAATGTTTTCTATGAGACTAGAACTGTTTCATCAGGAAGGTCAGACAAAATTGGTCGGTATCGTAATTTATAATTTCTCTGGGATGGATGTTGAGAGGGGTAAAATGTTGATAGAAGGGAGGCAGAGAAGATAATTGTTTCTACTTTTGGCGCAAGGCCAGCAATTATCCCAGTGCATTACTGGTACTTTATTCTATCGACCCTGTAAGGATGAAAGGCAAAGTTAACCTCGGCGGGATTTGAACTCAGACCATAAAAGGCTGTAACTCTTTGCTGCAAAGCATGGCGTCCGACCCTCTAGCGATACTGCCAATCCATCAGAGAAGATGATGGAGCGATAGTGTAGTAGGTGAAGATGATAGAGTTAAGGTGTAGTAGGCAGAGAGGGGGAAAAGACGAGGAAGAGGGAGTAAGAGAGAGAGGGGGAAGTAGGAAGAATAGAAGAAAAGAAATAAGTAGTGGGCAAGGGAGAGCGAGGGGATGAATATAAAGGGAAAGGGATTGTGAGGTGGGGGGCTTTATTTAAAAAAAAACCCTTTTGTTTTGTAGTTTACGGAGAAAATATGCATGGCAACAATCCTAAATGTTTTTTAGTTAACTACAAAACAAAAGGTTTTTAAAACAAACCCCCATCACTCTCCTCCTCCTCCTCTTTCACCCCCTCCTCTTTTTCTTCTTTTTCCTCCCCCTTTTCTCCCTCCACCTGCTACAATTTCATTCTATCATCTTCTACATCACCTTCTCCTCACCAGCCTTCCTTCTCCAATACTAGTCTAAACACTTATTTCAAAGAAATTACATAAGGACACCGACCAATTTTGTCTGAATTTCTTCATCAGTTTACACAATTGAATCAGTTCTAGTCCTGTAAAAGTCATTTCTATATAGAATAAAGATGTGTATACCCTACCAACGTAGTGAGTACCATTTTAAACTGAGCTCACCCCCAATAGCTATTGTGAATCCACCTATTATATATATATAAGCAGTGTGTAATAATAATTGTTTCTACTTTTGGCACAAGGCCAGCAAATACCCAATACATTACTGGTACTTTATTTTATCGACCCCATAAGGATGAAAGGCAAAGTTAACCTCTGCGGGATTTGAACTCAGAATGGCAAGGGTTGTAACTCTATGCGTCAAAGCATGGTGTCCGACCCTCTACCGATACTGCCAATCCACCGCCATCAGTGTGTAAAAGTAATAAGTATGGATGAGGTGTCAAATATTCATTAATTTTATTCAGGTTTGACGCGCGTTTCGCGAGTGATCAGCTCAAAGTTCGATCTCTATCGATCGGCGCCGTCTCTGTAATCAAAAGCTCATCAGACTTTTGTTAGATTAATGACGGTATGATTCCTGAAACGCGCGTCACATCTTGATAAACTTAATGAATATTTGACACCTCGTCCAGACTTATTATATATATATATATATATAAATATATATATATATATAATATATATATATATATATATATATATATATATATATATATATATATATATATATATATATATATATATATATATATATATATCTGTGTGTGGGGGTGGGGTGGTGAATTTCGTACATCTAAGGAGATATAGTGAAAGGTTAATAAATAAACATTTTGAAATCCAAGCCTCAGCTATGAATTGAAGGTTGACGTCCAGCACCATCTAGCGGAATCCAACAGAAGCAAGGGGGATAATTGTCTATGCATTTCGAACTTAAATGGGTCTCAGCAGGACAATGCTTCCCTCTGGTATGTATACAGCTATTTCGAAGCTGAATTTTAATTCTAAGTTGAACCAACTCATGCAGCTTCGTATGCAAATGAGGCTAATCAGCCCACCTACAGAGGCAAAAAAAAACTATATATTTTCTCAAAGTCCAACAGTAGAAGCTAAATTTTAATTACATATATATATATATATATATGTATGTATGTATGTATGTATGTATGTATGTATGTATGTATGTATGTATGTATGTATGTATGTATGTATGTATGTATGTATGTATGTATGTCAGGTCACTCTTGAGTGCTACTGGTAACATGTAACCCAGTACAACCTGTCGCATGGTCGGGTCGTCGGCGACTAAACCGGCAGCCCACCAAGTTTATTTGGTGAGGAGGGTGATTTTGGACACCCTGTAGGACAAAAAACAAAACCTGACAAAGGGCGGAAGAACTCATAAGAGTCAACGGCCATCCAAAAGTGTGTAAATATGTATATGCACATGTACATATGTATGTATATGTGTATACACATGGGTGCATGTGTATGTATATCCGCGGGAACATAGAAATAGTCGGGCTGGACACCTGATCGCGCGGTTAATCCACTGGGAGTGAAGGACCCCTAGCCTTTGTCGGGGCATTCTTCTATGACAGGGGTCGGGAACCTTTTGGAGAGAGAGGGCCAAACAGCTATGCAGTGTCATGGAGGATGGCCATGTTATTAAATATGTAAATAAATTTTCTGGAGGTTTAAAGCAAAACAAGGAATTTAATATAATTTAATATATTTTACTGCAGGAATAACAAAAAAAAAAAAAAACTACAAACACATTCAACAAAAAGAAAAAGCAAATTTCTTATTTTACTGCAGGAATAACAGAAAAACAACTACTATCACAATAAAAAAAAAAGCAAATTCCTTGCTACAAACGAAATACAGTTAGAAATGGTAAATGATTTAATGAGACACTTGTTTCTGCTTATTGTGCGATAACTTCTCCACATCAGGTGAAATATTTGTCGATGACAGGCGCAAAACATCATCAGGTGGTCGTCACGCAACCTTGTCCTTAAATGAATTTTAGTGTATTTCATTTTGGAAAAAAGTTGTTCACAAGCATATGTACTTCCAAATAATTGTTTCTACGTTAGGCACAAGGCCAGCAAATACCCAGTGCATTACTGGTACTTTATTTTATCGACCCCGTAAGGATGAAAGGCAAAGTTAACCTCGGCGGGATTTGAACTCAGAATGGCAAGGACCGTAACTCTATACGTCAAAGCATGGGTCCGACCCTCTCCCAATACTGCCAATCCACCGCCCTATGTACTTCCAAATAATGATATCAGTTTCGCATTGGCAATATATATTTCTTGTAGAAGTCAGCAGTGGATTCGAACTGAAATTTCGATTTCAAAGATTCGTCGCACTGTAAGTCAATTAACTCCAACTGATATTCTTCTGCCACATCTGTTTCGTAAGGAGTACCGAATAACTTAAATAGAGTTCCATACTGCCGGAAGTCAGCAAAACGAGAGGAAAACTCGCTTCTCAAATCCTTAATAGAGCTCACAAAGATGTCTAGTATTATATCTCTCTTGTGATTTTGGAGACTTGGGAAATGGGAGTAGTTTCCTTTTTGAAGTTGTGATTCCCACAGTCGAAGTTTTCTCTCAAAAGCAGTAATTTGACCAAACATCTCAAATACAACCTTATTCTTTCCTTGAAGCTCTAGATTCAGTGTTCATGTGGGTCGTGATGTCCACTGAAAAAGCTAACTTGACAACCCACTGTGGATCCTGAAAGTAAGAATTATCTTGGTCTTTGCTCTCTAAAAACATAGAATTCTCTTCTCTCAATGCATATACTCGTTCTATCTTTTTTCCGCGGTTAAGCCATCGAACATTTGAAAAATATGTAAGGTCGCCATACTCTGCTTCAATTTGTTTTAGAAATTTTTGAAACTGGCGGTGATTTAGTCTTCTTGACAGTATAAAATTCACTGTTTTCACGACCACTGCCATGATGTCCTTAAAATTCAGTGACTTTGCACATAATGCTTCTTGATGAATAATGCAATTAAGTTTGATTAGTTTTTTTATCAATACCGATGTGGTTTTGGAGCAATGCAACAAACCCCTTTTTCTCTCCAACCATTGCTGGTGCTCCATCTGTGATTACTCCAGAAAGCTTTGATAAATCCAGATTCATTTCGGTAATCTATTTTATTATGCTTTCCAAAATATCTGCTCCAGTCCTTCATAGGAATCAATTGTACAAATTCTTCCACAATATCAAATGTTGGTGTTATACCCCTCACAAACACTGCAAGTTTACAAGTATCCTTCATATCTTTGGTTTCATCGATAGCAATGGAATAATACTCCAGATTATTTAAAATTATTTGACTGGAACAAAAACACATACATGACATCACAGGAAATAATAATACAAGTAATATAGTGCTTGGCGGAAAGCCCAGAAAAAGATGGATAAGAGGAAATAATTGTTTCTGCTTATGGCACAAGGCCAGCAAATACCCAGTGCATTACTGGTACTTTATTTTATCGACCTCGTAAGGATGAAAGGCAAAGATAACCTCGGCAGGATTTGAACTCAGTCCGTAAAGGGACGTAACTGTGCTGCAAAGCATGGCGTCCGACCCTCTACCGATACTGAGGAAATAATAATAAATGGAAAATATGATAAGGTTACAAAGGTATCTGTAAATATATACGGTATGAGTAGCGATTTGTGATGGGCATCAGGTCGGCACAAACTTGAAGTGAACTACTTGAAGTGAACTACTGGATACTAATTAGATAATTAGTGTCCAGTGTAAGATGGCGGGCCGGACAAAAATCACTGGAGGGCCGGATGTGGCTCGCGGGCCGGGGGTTGCCGACCCCTGTTCTAGGAGAAGGCAACTCAGGAAACTGGGATAACTCCGATATAAAACCTGCGGCTCAGTAGTTACCGATGATGTTAATCTTTCCTTCTTTTCGGGTTATAGCTACTGTAACTCAGAGAGTGGGATTGGCTCAGTGCACAGTCTTTCCTCACTTTAAAAAATATCTTCACGCACAGGCATTGCACGATAGAATTAATTAATAATTATTAATAATGGTATATCATGCAATGCCCATATTCGATAACGAGGGGGCAGCCATCATCATGTATGTATGTATGTATGTATGTATGTATGTATGTATGTATGTATGTATGTATGTATGTATGTATGTATGTATGCCAGTTATATGTGTTAATGTATGTATGTATATATATATAATATATATAAAATAATATATGTGTATGTTTGAGAGTATGAGAATGGGTGTCTCTCATTTACCCTCCCAACGTTCACTTCTGTTGCAATCACTTCGGTGGAGATTCTTTATTGTTGTTGTTCTTGTTGTCATTGTTGTTCTTCTTCCTCCACGATGGCGACGACGACGACCACTACCACTACCACCACTACTACCACCACTACTACTACTACTACTACTACTACTACTACTACTACTACTACTACTACTACTACTACTACTACTACTACTACTACTACTACTACTACTACTACTACTAACTCTTCCTCTACCTTCACCTCCTTGCTGTTGACAGCAACATATAATAAAATAAGATAAATTGTAAAAGAAGAAAAAACAAATATAAAAAATGAAAATGCAAAAACAAAACAAAAGAAATATTAACATGAAAACAAAGAGAGAGAAAAAGAGCGATGGCAAGGGAGACAACAAGATAAGACCATCGAATGTCTTATAGCCGGAGGTGTTGATGGTGTTAAGATGGAAAAAATAGCAGGTAGGGACGCTGTAGAAAGGTTACGATTTGGCAGAGTATTCAGAGTATTAGATAAGAATGCCTTGAAGTGAGTTCTAATTTCGACGACTTAGTCAACTTTACATTTTATCATTTCGGGGTTGTTAAATAATATTTCTGTTATATCCTGGAGTAAATTTTCATTTTCATTCTCTCCCTCTCTTTCTTTCTTAGCTTTTCTCTCTCTCTCTCTCTCTCTCTCTCTCTCTCTCTCTCTCTCTCTCTCTCTCTCTCTCTCTCGCCCTTATAAGGAGGTAAAAATTCAACGAAGATCAAGATGTTAGTCAAATTGTATAATCGAAGGTGCATTTATATATATATATATATATATATATATATTAATATAATACATATATATATATATATAATGTAATTGTTTCTACTCTTGGCACAAGGCCAGCAATTACCCAGTACATTACTGGTACTTTATTTTATCAACCCCGTAAGGATGAGAGGCAAAGTTAACCTCGACGGGATTTGAACTTAGACCGTAAAGGGACGTAACTATGTTGGAAAGCATGGCGTCCGACCCTCTACCGATACTGCCAATTCAAGAGTGAAGAATAATATGGTCGGCTGTACAAAAAGGGTTTATTTACAGCATTAACAATTGTTTCATTAATCAGGTGAGTCTAAACGATACTTTGTTTTCCTATAGTATATTATATATATATGTAATATAATTGCACACGGCCAGCAATTTTTGGGGAAGGGAAAGTCGTTTAAATTGATTCCAGTGTGTTACTGGTGCCTTGTTGTATTGACCCCGTAAAGGGCCGTAACTCTCTGCCGTGAGCCTACACAACAAATTGCTGACCTTGTGCCTAAAGTAGGAACAAATAATATAAAATAATATAATATACATGCACCTTCGATTATAGAATTTGGCTAACATCTCGGTCTTCATTGGATTTTTACCTCATCACACACACACAAACACACACACACATAGATGTATATATATATATAGAGAGAGGGGGTGGAGAGACACACACAAACATCACAAACATCAACACACATACACGTTTATACTTACATATCCACATACATGTATTGGCACATGTGAACACACGTTAGCTTTTAATATTTAATCACCGAGGAAGGACATTTGCCATGGCTCTTTATAGAGCTTCAAAACGCTGGTGAGATATGAGGGTGAAGAGTATTCTCAAAACAGAAACCAGGGCAGAATTCTTGCAACAAACTGGAATCTGCTAAAGTCACACAGGTAAAAGTTGGCAGTGTTAAACTGGGTGACAGATTAAGTCTACCACCCGAGAAGCATGTGGTGATTTTAAACTAGGTGGCAGATTAAGTATACTACCCAACACCCAGGTGATGGTGCTAAACTGAATAACAGATTAAGTCTACCACCCAAGGACCAGGTAGTGATGTTAAACTAGATGACGGATTAAGTCTGCCACCCAAGTGGTTTTGATCTTAAAATAGGGGACAGATTAAGTCTACCATTCAAGGATTAGGTAGAGGTGTTAAACTGGGTGATGGATTAAGTCTACCACCCAAGTGGCTTTAATGTTAAACTGGATGACAGATTAATTCTACCATTCAAGGATCATGTGGTGATCTTGAACTAAGTGTCAAATTAAGTTTACCACCCAAGAACCAGTTAAACTGGATGACAGATTAATTCTACCATTCAAGGATCATGTGGTGATCTTGAACTAAGTGTCAAATTAAGTTTACCACCCAAGAACCAGTTAAACTGGATGACAGATTAAGTCTACTACATAAAAAACCACGGTAGAATCTGAGCTCAGATTGCAAAAAGCGTGAATACTGCACTATATTAAGATATCGTTCGAAGCTGCTGCTTCTGCTGCTGTTGCTGCTGCTACTGCTACTACTACTACTACTACTACTACTACTACTACTACTACTACTACTACTACTACTATGAGGACGACCACTACAGCCACCAGCACCATGGTCACAACAGTGAACATGATGATGATAACGATAATGATAATGATGATGATGCGGAGGAGGAGGAGGGCTGAAGGAGCAGAAGCTAGAGGTAAGTCTGGCATTGCCCTGCATCTAAATGAATAAATTCGCATCAATATGACAGTTGGCTGGATTGGTGGAGAGGACCTGTATACACACACACACACACACACACATATATATATATATATATATATATATATATATATATATATATATATATATATATTGCGTGTGTGTGTGTGTGTGGAAATAGATAGATAAATCAAGAGAGGGATGGAGAGATAGAT
>OZ024741.1:107039275-107046775 GCA_964016885.1 Eledone cirrhosa
AGCTTTCCAGTGAACCTGCTTTTCCTGGCCTTCTTGGGTCATGAAGAGTTAGTATGTTTCCACTGAGCAGTCTGTCTATTGGTCTCTGGATCATGACGGTAGACCCAGCTCTCGTCACAGTTTAGCAGAGACTCAAGGACATTTGATTTCGAATTGATCCACTCGACCAGATCCCTGCAGTTATCAACGCTCCTCTACCTTTGATCTTCATTGAGCACCTCGAGAACAAAGTTTGCGCATTTTCCGATCGTCATGAATGACTCTGTACGTAGTGCCCTCAGCTCCTTCAAATTGTTTAGCACTCGTCAGAAGAGATGCATGACGCGCCTCGTTCAGAAATTTAAGAATTCTTTCTACAAACTTTGGCGAGATGAAGTTTTCTCCGAATTGAGAGATCACAGCTCCGATACTACAAGCATGTGGTTAGAATATCTCGGGAAAGATTTGCTCGGCAAATTTTACAGGCAAAAACCAACCGGCAGAAGCCCCGGGGATAGACCCGAGCAAGATGGTTGACTAAAATCCATGATCTTGGCTGGTTTCGCTTGGAGATCTAGCCGGATCAGTTGGAAGTGTGTTTGAGGACTCTCCCTCCACGACTGTCTCAGGAATAAGTGGACGAAGAAGAAGAATAAAAAGAAAAAGAAAAAGAAAAAGAAAAAGAATAAGAAAAAGAAAAAGAAAAAGAAAAGGAAAAAGAAAAAGAAAAAGAAAAAGAAAAAGAAAAAGAAAAAAGAAAAAGATCATGAAGATCTTTGGCGTCCTGATGTCCCTCTCCCTGTCACACCTCTCCTCGCCCCTCACCTGTTCCCTGCCCTCCTGGAACCTCTTGTGCCATTGGAAAACAGTTACCTGACTCATGAAAGTTAGTCCGTAAGCAGTTTTGATTGTTTCATAGGTTTTCTGTAGCATTTTTGCCGAGCTTGACACAAAACTATTAAATATCGATTCTCCAAGTTCTCCTCGCGTCCCAACAGCATTGTGGAACCAGTCAGTTGTGAGAAGATATGTATGTTGGGTAGTGTTTAAAGTGCTGTAGCGTCTCGAGCCTTCAGACTGGAAAAAAGAATTGGCATGTTAGCTTAATATAAGCATATTAAGGATATATTAAAGAGACAGTTACGTAGGTAAAGTAAAAGTGCATGAAAAGTAAGTCTCAGATCCTCTTGAGAGTTCCTCGTACATATATTTATACATATGTATGCATACATATATATATGCACACTTACACATACACACACATATATACTTATATATATATATATATATATATATATATATATATATATATATATATATATATATAAATTGTAATATATATATATACATATATATACATATATATATATATATATTTATTATTACTACAAATTAAAGTTTAACCAAAGAATAGCTGCTTTCACCCTATTACGGGATCTTCTGAAATTCCTTATCACATCCTCTTCGGATTTTGGTCTTCGTAATTATTATTACTATATATATATATATATATATATATATATATATATATATATATATATATATATATATATATATATGTATGTAATGTACATATGTATATGTATATATATATAAGTTGTAATAAAATGAAAACGAAATTTCATTTCTCACTCTTAGTACGGCACTTACTTAAATGTAAGTATGTATGTGTCAGTGTTGAACAAAAAGGTGACGTGGTTGCCTTAACACCGTACGGCATAAATTCAGGCTGTTCAGTTTGTTTACAAACGAACAAAGCGGGCGTTATAATAAGCGTCCGCTAAACTGATACGTGCATATATGTATGTGTACCTGTATGTATATGTATATATATATATATATATGCATGCTATTGTACGTCTGTATACATATATGTATGTACGTATACATACATACTTACATATATATATATATATATATATATACATTCACTACCAGAAAGGCACCCAGCAGTCAACGAGCTGCTAAACGAGCTGCTACCAAGATGAAAACTACTGTGAAATCCCACAATGAATTTTATACTTGAATTTTCAAATCTCAAATTTTAACTCTTCTTATTATTAATTTTTCTTAACATTAATCAACATTTGAAAAGATGGCTTTTGGAGACCCATCGAAACCGGTCATTTTTTATACTCTTTATTATTTCCTTACCTTATAAAATTATATGTTTTTTCACAAAAAAGTATTCTGTCTCTTATATATTCCATGTGCCATTACCAACCTCAATTTTCTCTATAACCTTCGTTTTGTGTAGTAAATTACACTTTTCATATATATATATATATATATATATATATATATATATATATATATATATGACTGTGTGTGTAGGTGTGTGTGTGTTTGTGTTTTTTCAGAAGGTACACTATCGGAGCTTAGAGTAGGTTGAAGTCTTAGCAATTGTAGAAATCGGAAACCCAGAAAATAATTGTAGCCACAGTCGATTGCTATAAATAATAGAAAATAATAGAAAATCGGGTAAAATAACTCTATAGATGGAAAAAAGTAGCGAGGAGCTACAATATAATAATCCCTTTCCGCCAGGATGAACGTGGGTTTGCGCCTAGAAAGTTTCCTTCTGAGTCATACGCATTGGCAAGGTGTTTTAGCGGAAGTCCAGTAGTCCCCCATCCATACTAGTCTCCCCTCTTTACACCACCGATGTTGCTCAATGGAAGCTAGATGCTGATACAGATTGGTACCAGTGACATCACCACTCATTTCTGCAATAGAGTGAACTGAAGGTATATGAAATAAAGTGTCTTTCTCACCCGGTCTGGATATCGAACACACAATCTCACAATTATGTACCTCTAAACATAAAGCTACGCATTTTCACACACAAAGGCAAGTGTGTGTTGTGCATTAGTTGTAAAGTTTTATACTCGTGATTGTTGATTGTTGTCTCCTTGACTTATGTCTGGCACATGCTTGGAAACATTGTGTACTGTCTGACATGTTTAGTCATGTGCTTTCATTGCAGTTACCAATGTCTCCAGATTTCTATAGACACAGACCTTGTCAAGTGCATAGAATATTCAAATATTCAAGCACTTATTTATGCATACAGACACATACATATATATGCAAACAGCCATCCACAGACACTCATACAACACATATACACACGCATATATATATATTAATATATGAATATATATATATATATCCAATCCAGTCCAGGGTCTTTTCACTCCTTTTGGATGAACCCCTCCCTGGCTGACCTCCCCGCTTTCTGTTTGGTTTTTGTCACGTCAGGTGTGTAGGCGTACTCACCATGCTTGGGCAATTTCGGGTTGGTGAGGCTATTTAACCCATAGTTGGAGTGGATGGCTGTTGACCCTGAGGAGATCATCCGCCCTTTTAACAGCTCTTGTTTTTTTGTGTTGCTGGGGTTTCCCACCACCAGGGTCTGGTGGGGGAACCGGCTTTGTCATGGACAACTTGGCCACGGAGAAGTTGTAACATGTTACATGATGCCAGTAACAGGGACGCGGCTGACCTGATATATATATATATATATATATATATATATATATATTATATATAAAGAGAGAGAGAGAGACGGAGAGAAAAAGAGAGAGAGAATGGGAGAGAGAGAGAGTGCGGGAGAGAGAGAGATAGATCGATATAGATATAGACATCGATATATATAAATGAGTGTAATAGTTTCCTTGAAGCATTTGGGGATATGATAAATGGATGTGTTGGAAACGCTACAATACAAGTGGGGTTGTAATTATGAAGGACGGAAAATGGGATGAGGAATGAAAGAGTTGAATGTAAGTTCATGAATATTACGTAATGATATTAAATGTGGCAGGTTGGATTGTGGCGATAATCTGTGGCTCTTCCAGCGCATATCCCTTACCATTCTCCGGGGAAACGCCTTCTCCATTCTGTCCACCGGGGCTGTGGGGTGGCCAGCCCGTGGGACCCCATTTGTTCACTATACAGAGAGATGGGGGCGATGGCGGTGGGAGTTCGACTCTTCCGTGTTCGGACACATTGGACATGTCAAGAGTGTATTTTCATATTTACACATCTTCCTGTTTATTGTCACACACACACACACACACACACACACACACACACACACACACACACACACACACACACACACGCACACACACGCACGCACGCACACACACACACACACACACACACACACACACACCCACACACACACACACACACACACACACATATATATATAAATATATAAACATATATACATATATATATATATATATATATACATACACACCCACACACACCTGAAGGTTCATCATTTGATGTTTTCATTGTTGTATAGTTTGTTTACCGGACTAAATTCTATAATTATTTATTTACTCATTTATATATCTATGTTTGGATGGAGGGTTAAATTAGCCATTGCACCATGTTCATTAAAAGTCTCGGCCAATTTATCTCTGAAACGTACGTAACTGTCAATATTCAATAAAAGCATTTCATTGTGATACTTCGTCGTATCAAATCTTTGAAATAAAGAAGACTAACGAGCGGATCAGTTGACCAGGACGGCAAAGACGACTTTACCCGTTTTTTCAGCAAGAGACCCGACCCCATCTTGTGGCGTAAGGAAAGGAATATAATGAAGAAGATGGGGCGTACTGTCACTTGGGAGGCGAACATCGATGATGCATTTAACCGGAAGGACAGGCAGTATAGGGAGCAGGCTGAACTCTTTGAAGCCTTTGGTTGGGAAGCATCCTGTTTACCTGTAGAAGTAGGAGTCAGAAGATTCGTAGGAACCAGGGCTGACTCGCTCCTCAGGTGCCTTGGACTGGCATCAAAGGAAAGGAAACACCTTTCGAGACCATTTTCGGAGGTAGCTGAGAAAGAAAGTTACGGCATCTGGCTCAAAAGAGAAGGAGAATGGTGCGGCTGTCAAATTGAAGTGGATGGAGGCGTCTCGATCAGAATCACAACACGAGGCTCATCGAAGTTCATGCTGTTCTGTCGCGTTGAATTGGACGAACTAAACATCAAACACCTAAGATTGTGCAGTTGTGAAAGTGTTTCGTTGTCTACATTAGTGCGTAGCCCCGCTCTAGTGTCGCGGTGGAAGGGGTCAAAACACTTTCTGAGTAAATTCTTCATCCCTGATGAGAAATAGACTCCTGCATTCAAAGACGGAGTACAGCAGCAGCTATGTCTTCAATATATATATATATATATATACTTACAGAGAGAGAGAGAGAGAGAGGGGGGGGGGGATATAGGAAATAGTAAGGATTGTGTTAACTCTGGTATCTCAAATATTTGCATTGCTATCCTTGTGTCCAAAGAGAAATCTTTAAAGAAAGGCTTAAAAGTGTCCGTGAAGATTTAAATCATTAGATGTCTATATGAATTAAACTCGGCTCCCCAAAACTCTCAATAATCGCCTAACATTACTCTGGTGCCACCAACGATAATTTTCCATTCTATTGCAAAAATATGCATTTAGTTAATGCATTCTAGTTATGTGGACGTGATTTCTTGAAAATTGAAAAGATTGTTGTTATGGTCAGTTTGGCAAACACCACGTGCTTTTCACTGACCAATCGTGAGATAATATTTCCAAACATGACTTCATTTATGAGAAAACAAAAGAAACAAAATAATAATTTAATAGAAGCATTATTGCCCGTGTTTTACTTGATGCTATTATATATATATACTTATGCATCTAACTCCTTCGAAAAATCCATAGATATTTCTCCCATTTGACCCCCACCAATCAGCAGTTGTGTGTTTTATCACATTCTGTTCACCTTTTACCCACATTCAACATTAGTAAGAAACCACACAATTTAGTTTTAGTCACATTTACATCACTCATTACTAATGTTTTTTTTTTCTTCTATATTTCTCTCTTTTTTCTTTTCTCTTTCATTTTGCTGCTTGCTACACTCACCGCTCGTTCATCTCTTAATAACATCCGCCATTTTAGTTATAATCATTATATCTCTTATGATCGACCGTTTCTTTATCAGTTTCTACTTACAATGTTATTTTATTTGTGTTTTTTTTCTTTACATTATTTTCCCTCTCATACAGTTCTCTGCTTCTCCTCCTTCCATTGAAGCCATGATTTGACCCAGAACGGATTATCCGTTAATGACAGTGCATTTGTCGTTGAATTTGCTTGGCTAAAATTTCTTCCATTTTGTTGGAGAGTCCATAGAGAGTGAGAAATGCCACGTAGAGAAATGGAGAAAATTGAGAGATAGTTTTCTACTGCTCTGCGTGTTATACATATATAATCAATGCAGCTTAAGACAACGACGATGCAAATGAAACTGAGATACATAAAAATAACTACAAAACACAAAAATATATAATGTTAATTCCGTTGCTGTAAACAGATACAAAGTGAGTGAAATGCATGTTTAAACGGACGGGGTTTGGACATATTTCTTCTTTCTTCAATTCCGGTACAACCCCACTATAGAGACGTGATAAATTATAGCGGATCGCATGCTGAAACATTCAAACTTTGCATTCTGTATATAAGGTGACTGATATGGTAATGTATTCGACTAATCTTCCCTAGTGAGTTTAGGTTGATCAATGTGTTAAAATGCTAACCTGCTCCAACTTTGTCTTCCAAACATTTGTAGGCAACAAAATATGTAAAACGTACCATTAATATATGTATATATATATTATATATAAGTATGTAAATTTTGTATATCTAAAGATATATGGTATGTGTACCAATAAGCATTTGCAAAGACCTTTAGCTATGCATATTGAAAAGCTGATGGCATATATATATATATATATATATATATATATATAAACTTCAGATATTGTACAAAATCACAGACCATGAATAATAAATAATAATACAACCAAGGGTTTAGGGAGGATTATAAAATTTTAATTGTTTTACGTACATTTCACCAAATGTAGAAAATAACAACAGATAGGGATGATCGAAATTATTCTATCAGTTTAGTAAGACATGAGTATATGGAAATTAAATATATATATATAACAAAAAAGGTGTGGTAAGATACCAAGTGGACCATAACCCACCAGAGTACTCGATACTTAGAGTAGTAGAGTGGGTAATATGAAAAGAGTCATGATAACATTGGCTGAGGTCCGGCCGTTTCGAGCTCAGCCGTCGGGGTCCTCACTCTTTTCATACATATATATATATATATGTTCATGTATGGTTGATGGTTGAGAACAAAATAGTACTCAATACCAAAGTAGAGATTTAATGTTCTTGTCTGATGACCTTGTGATAAACAGGCAAAACTCCAGAGTAACAAGACTCACTATTTATCCATGATAAAATGAATATATATATATATTAAAATGACAGATATATATATATATATATATATATATCGGCAGTCGAAGAAACAGTACCAAGCGTCCGGCCGGTCCCCTGTATCAAGAAAAGAAAATCTTTTTCGAGGGAGTTATTGGGTTTTTCCAAATTTAAGGGGTTACTTTTAGGAACTTTCATTGTTTTTATAGGTGTTGCCGTCTGAA
>OZ024741.1:107049275-107056775 GCA_964016885.1 Eledone cirrhosa
AAGTCGGCACCTTACTGAAGGAATACGAAAGGTTCACAGAAGCGAAGCTGAACCAGGACAAGTCCATCGGTTTGCAACTCGGATCGTGGAGAGGCAAACCGATGCCTTCCGATGGCGCCGTCGGACGCTGGACGGAAGGATCAGTAAAGTTGCTCGGGGTCTGGTTTGGTCCCGACCTCCAGGTGGAGAAGAACCTGTAACGAGGTGTCGGCCAAGGTGTTTGCACTCACCCAGAAGTGGGCCGAGTGCAAACTATCCTTGAAAGGTCGAGCGGAGGTGGCTAACACTTTTATAGCGTCCACCATCTACTACCGCTTGACCATCGTGCCTTGTCCAGCCAAAACGCTCGCCAAAATGGAGCGGGCACTCCTCCAATTCATTTGGAAGAGGCGGGCTCCTTTGGTGAGAAGATCCATCTGCTGCCAACGCCCTTCCAACGGAGGGCTGGAGATGCCGTGGCTGACGATGCGCAAACACGTGCTCAAGCTGCGGTATCTCTACGTATTCCTCACCGGACAACCGGTGTGGGCCCCGTTCGTGAGGCGAGCCTTCCCACGACTCGTCTCGCTGACCGAGCTGCAGTCCTGGGTCAAGAAAATACCGAGGAAAATGGGCGACTGGCACATCGAATGTGCTCAGGCGCTCACAGCCCTCTGGCAGGCGAACCCGGCGATCAGTGGAGACTCCACTTCGTCATTCTATAGAGGGTTGATCCGCAGTAAGTGCGACGACGGGCTCGGTGAAACTCTGGGCGTAGAGGAAGACGAACTGGCCAGTCTGTTCGGTAGGACCTTCCGCCCGGGACCGATGGACAACTTCCAAAAGTCACTGGCCTGGGAGTGCTACCGAGGAGCTCTACCAGTTCGAGATAAGCTCTACAGACATGGGCGCCCGAGCAGGGACCCTGCAAAAAAGATCTGTCCGAGGTGCGTACGAGATGAAGAAACCGTCGCGCACGCATTCATAAACTGCACGGGCGTCACCGACCTGTGGGGCTATGTGGAACTACTATTGTCGCGGGTGGGACCAATCCAGTTGACCACCGAGTCCATTGTCATGATCAAACCGCCACCCTCCTTCAAAAACGAAGGAGGAGCAGTTTTCCTTTGTGTGATAGCTATGGCGAAAGAGGTTTATGGTGGACAAGGTTGAAAGGGCTATTGGGGAAAATCGATTAATTTTTAAATTGCATTTGTGATAATATTTTACACGTTTTTATTGTATGTAAACTTCCCCCTTTGTATTTGTCCCCTTCTTTTGTGCCCCGGTGGCTAATAAAGAAACATATCATATATATATATATATATATATATATATATATATATATATATATATATATATATATACATATGTACACACACACACACACACACACACACACACACACACACACACACACACACACACACATATATATATATATATATATATATATAGTAATAATAATAAAATTGAAGACTAAAATCCAAAGAGGGCTCGATAAGGAAAATATATATCAAATATATAAGAACATATATATATATATATATATTATTAAAAATACTATTTATAGTTATGTATATATTATACTATAAACAACTATAAACATGGAAGGTCAGTAATTTATTACTACCTTATTACCAGTAAGATAAATAGCTCAATGTAAGAAGGTCAGTTGTTTTACAGAGCAGTAATATTGAATTCACAAGTATCAAAGTTATGTTTAAAACATTTATTCGCTGACAATTGTTTCTTCCAAACCTAGGCTTGGAGTCTTCGGAGCATTTTTTATGTTTGTACATATAATTGACCTCCTACTCAACCGAATAAACATACAGATACATATATATATATATATTGATGTTGTGTACAGCAGTTTCATGTTTACAGTGTGGGATTGATGTGACATATATTATATTATACTATATTTGTACAATAATTCAAATTAAGATTAAAATCAAAATTAAATTTAAAAACAAGATTAAAAGCATAGGTTGTAATACATGCGACAGATAATACAGATAATACGAGAGAATAGTCCAATAATTAAATTAAAGAGATAGTATATGCGTTAGTCATATATAAAGGGATGGAACAAGCAAATGTATCATGTATATATGAGTACTGTATGGCAAGGTATTACATGAGATACAAGCACTTTATGTGAATATGTTAGTGTTTTATCGTGGTTGCAATGCGAAGATATTTTCTGTATAGTTCAAATTTGTATGCGTGCAGAAAAAGAAAGTTACAGTTTTCACATCCATCACATAAGTTACGATATATTTGTATTCAATGTTTGTTATAGTAATGGATTGTAATGTATTGTAACTTGGTGTTATTTAATCCATATTTATAGATTAGGGTTTTTCAGCTGCGAGAATTTACGGCGGTTTAATATCCGGAAGCGGGTATGTAATTAAGGGGAGTTAATGCGTAAGGGGAAGTAACTAGCTCATTATAATAATTAAATTCATTGCTCTCATAGACATTATATGGTGCCTCAATTGAGTCCCTTATATAAAAAGTTATATATTTATATTTAATTTTAAATACAGTCTACTCTCTCATAATATATTAAAGGTGTCAATAGAAAGTTGTCTACCCAATATTATATAGTGCCATAATTGAATTTCCCATACAAAGTGCTATATATTTATATCAAATTAACCTTAAATACAGTCTACTCTCAAAACATATTAAAGGTTCAATTATATTTTTGTCTACTCAACATTTGGTAAGCTATGGAATAACGTACAGCCGTTTGCATGATAAATTAGATACATCTCTTGAGTAAATAAATTCATTCTTTATATACAATGTTATTAATCTATACATTTAATTATAAATGTATATATAATTCATTATTCCATATTACATATAAGTTAGACAAATCCCTTGTGTTAATAAATTAATCCTATATATACAATGTTATTAATCTATACATTTAATTATAAATGTATATATAATTCATTGTTGCATTTAATATTTAAAGTTTATATAAACTGTATTATATTTCAATCACTATATAATTATATGTGATCGAAAGTAATTATATTAAAAGGTGGTGATTATAAGGATATTTCTAGAGTATAAAGTTATAGATAGAATGATTTGTGTAGAGGAAAGGGTGGATCAGAGAGAGTGATGTAGTGGTGGAAAGCAAGACCTAGATGTGAAGTGCTAATGGTGGTGATGAGTTCAAATCTGACATTGTTATATACTAGGTTTAAAGTTTTGGAAAGAGTGTCGGAAGCGGTGTTGGCATGATGCAAACACTTCCGATTATTTTTATTAAGGAGGTTAAGATTCGAAAATATTATAGTATGGGTCTCCGGTAGACAGAGGTTACAAAATTTATTAGGTGGTTTATACGATGCAGCCCTACCTACCACTTCCCATTGAAGTGTATATGATCTATTCCTAGTTTTCAGATAGTGTATGTAGCTTGATAGTGAAGTGGAGTTGGCTAGATTGTGTTTTTTGAAAGAATGGAGGTGTGAGTTGTATCTCGTCTTGAAGCAGGTCGAAGTAGAGCCTATATAGGTTTCAGAAGAGTTGTTAGTGTTGACCGTGCATGAGTAAATGATGTCCTTGATTAAGCAGTTGTTACCTAAAGGACAGGTTCTATTTGATCTACAGTTACATTTATTTTGGATGTTATCTTGTCGGTTATTATGTTGTGTAGAAGTCTGGTTGCTAGGTATTGCATTAGGGCTATGATGGTTGTCGTTCCTAATGTTATTGATTTCATTAGTGTTATTACTATTATTACTATTGTTGTTAGGGTTTGTAGTTATTATGTTGTTTTGAAAGTTTACCCCCTGCTGTGTTTTAGTTTGTTGAAAATAAGTATTAATCTTTCTTTTATTACTACTAGCTATATGGTATGCTATGTTAGGTGTGGTAGAGTAGGAGATTTTAATGGTGTTTTTATTTATAAGACTATGGTACTTGTGGCCAGATGGGAAGTTTTATCCAGGATTGAGAAGAAAGCCTTAGTAAGTTGGTAGAGACGTTTAGATTGTAAGGGGATTGAAAAATATATTAGTTCTACTATTTTTGTTTTTTATATCTATTGAGGTATTTCTGTTTATAGTATGTTGGTGTCTACTCTGGTGCGAGTTAAGTTTGATGCTACCCTTCGTATTAGTGTAAGTGTGGTTATTATTCTTATTACTATTTTTCCTCATGATTTTATAGGTAGGAACTCAATCCCATTATTATGGCCTGATTTAGCTAATGCCTGATTATAGTATATACATGATACATTTGCTTGTTCCATACCTTTATATATGACTAACGCATATACTATCTCTTTAATTTAATTATTAGACTATTCTCTCGTATTATCTGTATTATCTGTCGCATGTATTCCAACCTATGCTTTTAATCTTGTTTTTAAATTTAATTTTGATTTTAATCTTAATTTGAATTATTGTATAAATATAGTATAATATAATATATGTCGCATCAATTCCACACTGTAAACATGAAACTGTTGTACACAACATCAATATATATATATATATATGTATCTGTATGTTTATTCGGTTGAGTAGGAGGTCAATTATATGTACAAACATAAAAAATGCTCCGAAGACTCCAAGCCTAGGTTTGGAAGAAACAATTGTCAGCGAATAAATGTTTTAGACATAACTTTGATTCTTGTGAATTCAATATATATATATTTATATATATATATATATATATATAATATATATATATATATATATATATATATATATATATATATATATATGCACAAAATATAAATATTTTCATGGATATTGTTCTAATGAGATTTCCTCTTTGTTGTCTTGTTTTCATGAATTTAAATACGGTTTGGTGGCTAGGGCTCCTTTACATTCCTTTACATTTGAATTTCCTATATATAACGGCAAATTGTATTCTGATAATTTCTATCCTTGCACATGAAATTCTCTTCTGAAGCACCTCAATGGTTATTTTTTTACTCATTGAATTATGTTCTACATGTCTTGTCTTTTTCCATTCTCAGTAAATCCTTGAATTTTAGTGGCCTCATTGCCAAGCTTGGAGTAAGTAAATAATACATATATACACATATATGAATATATATATATATATATATATATATATATATATATATATATATATATATATATATATATATATATATATATATATATATATATATAACGAAGGAGTTGTGGTAAGGAACCAGAAGGACCATAACGCACCAGAGTACTGAATACTTAGGGTAGTAGAGTGGGTAATAGGAGAAAGTATGGCCCCGACAGCAGAGCTCAAGCCGTTTCGACGGCTATTTCAGGGCTAAAAAAAAAAAAAAAAGCGTTGAAACGGCTTGAGCTCTGCCGTCGGGGTCATACTTTCTCATATATATATATATATATATATATATATACATATATAATATTAATTAAGTAATGGTTAATTAGTCTCTAATACCGAAACATCTCAATGAAAAAAATCTTTCAGAGAACCAATATTATTCTGTATATTAAAATTGAATGAGAAAGAAACTCTAATTCTGGGAGTACAAACAAGATAGACGAAAATAGTTTTATATCTAACTTCGCTGATATATAGATCTCCCTACCATGACTTCGTATGGCGAAGAATTATTATTGGGACCAACAATAATTGAAGAATCAGTCTATCTTTTTTATACACCCAGAATTAGAGTTTTTTTCTCATTTACTTTTAATATATAATATAATATAATATAATATAATATAATATAATATAATATAATATAATATAATATAATATCATATTATATAATATATATATATATATAGCGAATATTTTATTCCAGCTCTTCATACTGTCACCTATCTTCACCACCATTATTATTTTTCTTTTTATTCTAAGTTATTATTGATTAAATATTAAATCCAACGACTCCAGTTTGGCTGGAAATTCTTTTTGAAATTTCCATATTTTGAAGTTGAATACTAAGAGTCTGTGTGTCTATGAAATAGATAGCTTCAACATTCACTAATCTTCTCAAATTGCATAAGAATATTATTCCACGTACAAGGAAAATTGAAACTTAAACATATCAAAACCAAATAACGGCCAGTAATTAAAAAACTGTCGAACAGTTTCCAGAATAATGAAGAAAAAAAAATCATTCACTCTTTTTGCATGTATGAGTGCTTTTTTTTATTTCAACACACACACACAGACGCGCGCGCGCGCACACACACAACCACACACATACATACACGCATACACACACATACACGCACACACACACACACACACACACACATACATATATATATATATATATATTTTTTTTTTTTTTTTTCGAAACGTATATATATATATATATATATATATATATATATATAGAAGAGCTTCTACAGGACTAGAACTGTTTCATTCGTGAGAAATCATCAGGAAGCTAAGTGTCCAAGTAAAAATGGTGGTATTTATATCTTTTCTGGTGGTAGGAGAGGGTGGGGGTGGGATGGGTGGAAATCGTTGGTTGAAAGAGAAGGGAATTCTTTAAAAGCTAATTCTTTAAAGCTATATTTTATATTTAGAGTGACAAAGGCTGGAAGAATTCTATAAACAAGTTCAAAATGGAGTGCCACTCCTTATATTTAAGTTTCTCTTAAGCTAACAATGCCTATATTTCAGGTGTCTACAGTATGGGTGGAGGTCATGGTTGATGGGTTTAAAGAAAGCAGAATTTTTTAAAAGCTAATTCTTTAAAGCAGAATGTATTGCTATGTATTGAGTACCTTACTTACTGTGGTTACCTCCGACTCAACCCGGTATAACTTAACTTATATATATATATATATATATATATATATATATATATATATATATATATATATATATATATATATATATATATATAGTTTGCACTTACATATAAGGTTGCACTTACCAATGAAACGGTCGTAAATACCTGGATAAAATCCTTCTCTTAATGCTTACCTGTGTTTTCTCTTTTATATATATATATATAGTGATAGAACACTGGAAGGTAATATCCGTAGTGGTAGAGCACTCAGTCTATGGGACGAGTTAGGTAGAAGTGGTTACACAACAGTTAGTTCACCATACCGAGAACAATTGTTTCACCTTAGCGGATCCTCAGCTCGTAATGGGCATGGTTATACGAGCTAGCTGAGGATCCGCTAAGGTGAAACAATTGTCCTCGGTATGGTGTACTAACTGTTGTGTAACCACGTATATATATATATAGTGTGTGTGTGTATTTGAAACACACACACACATATATATATATACATTGTTTATTCGAAACACCCAAACTGAAAACGTACCAACCCAGATCGAAATGGCTTTTAAAAAGAGGTTTTCCTATATTTTTAAAATCCTTACTGTTTATTTTACGTTCATTGAAAGCTAGGTTTTATCGGTTCTATAGACAGTGAATTAAGTATATACTGATGACAGTTACGCCTTAACTACTTTGATGTCTTATTCAGAAGTCATACATACATACATACATACATACAAATATACGTACGTATA
>OZ024741.1:107061775-107084275 GCA_964016885.1 Eledone cirrhosa
ATAATATCGTCTTTTTTAATGTATCATGGATTACTTTACTGATTACATAAGACAGTGTAACGCAGTCTTCGTTCAATTTCTATGTATTATATATTGTCAATTACGATTTTATTTGATGTATCATATCTACATGTATATATACCTGCGTATAATATCAATATACACACTGCATATGCTAGCAGAAAACCACACGTGTGATGGTTGTTCTGCTAGTATATGATAAGAATGGAATGGGACCTCCATTGTCTGTTATATACATTTGACTTAGTGTATATAACCACAAGGATTATGGTCCCAACCTGGAAGAGCCGAACTCCCATTGTCACCGCCTCCATCTCTTTTACCCTCTCCATCTCTCTGAATGGTGAACAGATGGGGTCCCACGGGCTGGCCACCCCACAGCCCAGCGGACAGAATGGAGAAGGCGTTTCCCCGGAGGATGGTAAGGGATATGTGCTCGAAGAGCCACAGATTATCGCCACAATTCAACCTGCCACGTGCTGGTTCATGAACTTACAATCAACTCACCCGATTTTCTGTCCTTCATAATTACAACCCCACTTTTTATCTCCAAATGCTTCAAGGAAACTATTACATTCTATTATATATATATCTATGTCTCTCTCTCTCTCTCTCTCTCTCTCTCTATATATATATATATATATATATATATATATATATATATATATATATATATCAGGTCAGCCTCGTGATTGTTACTGGCATCATGTAACATGTTACAACTTCTCCGTGGCCAAGTTGTCCGTGACAAAACCGGTTCCCCCACCAGACCCTGGTGGTGGGAAACCCCAGCAACACAAAAAAAAACAAGAGCTGTTAAAAGGGCGGATGATCTCCTCAGGGTCAACAGCCATCCACTCCAACTATGGGTTAAATAGCCTCACTAACCCAAAATTGCCCAAGCATGGTGAGTACGCCTACACACCTGACGTGACAAAAACCAAACAGAAAGCGGGGAGGTCAGCCAGGGAGGGGTTCCTCCAAAAGGAGTGAAAAGACCCTGGACTGGATTGGATATATATATATATATATATATATATATATATATATATATATATATGCGTGTGTATATGTGTTGTATGAGTGTGTGTGGCTGGCTGTTTGCATATATATGTTTGTGTCTGTATGCATAAATATGTGAATATTTATGCATACAGATGGTTATATTGTTGTTTAGTAGTTATATCATTGTGTCATTGAAAGATGTATAGTGGTTGTATCGTTGTGTCTTTGAAGGAGAATGGATGTTGCTGGGGTCTCTAGTCATGAAGTCAGTGAAGATTTGGGGCGAGGTGTTTTAGATTGTAAATAAAGATTGAACATGGAAAGGTAAGAAGTCATGTGTACCTTTAATGTAATCCTTAGGCAGAATTACTGAGACATGATTTATGATATGGTGAAGGCGTGTGGCTGAGTGGTTAAAGAATTAGATTCGCAATCATGAGGTTGTGAGTTCGATTCCCGGACCGGGCGATGCGTTATGTCCTTGAGCAAGACACTTTATTTCACGTTGCTCCTTCTACCTGGAGTTGCGACCGATAGATAGTATTAGCAACTGGAAAGACCAATGGAAACATTGTTTCCTCGGTCCGATTTGACGAAAGTCGATCATTCCTTTATGGTTGGAACATAAAATTACATGTACTGTTCAAACGACGAATCTGGCGAGTTTCACTCGATGCAATATGCTATGCAATGGGATTGAACCCAGCACCTCACAATTTAGAAGCAAAATTCTTAACGATTCAACAATACCGGTATCTCTATACGCACATAGCTGAACATATATACATAAATCAACTTGACATGAAACTTTAAACATTTATCTATTCACATAATGTTTATGCATTCATAAATATATGCATACCCATGATCCCACCCTCACACACACACACACACACACACACACACATATATATATATATATACGTGTGTGTCTGTGAGTTCATGTGTGTTTTTGTGCCTCCCATATATGTATGTATATACGTATATATATATATATATATATATATATATATATATATATATATATATATATATGTATATATATATATATATATATATATTTGTGTAGATGACCTTCCTGTGTGGTAATATACAAAATATCAGTATAAAATTTGAAAATTAAGAAAATGCTGGCGTCGTTTTCAGACCTGATGTCGGCACTCGATACTTTGTCTGTATTAAATTATAAATTCTAGTTTTTCGCTTCGATTTTAATATTACAATTACTACTTTCACTACGAACATCGATGTCTCTCTCTCTCTCTCTCTCTCTCTCTCTCTCTCTCTCTCTCTCTCTCTCTCTCTCTCTCTCTCTATCTCCCCCCTCTCTCTCTCCACTCTTTCTTTCCCTTTCTCTCTCTATGTATATATATGTATATATACATACATATATATATATACATATAAACATACACACACACATACATACATGCATACATACATACAGACACACACACAAGCGCGTATATACATAAATATATATATATATATAAATATAAGTATGTACACGTACATACATATATGTATACAGACGTACAGTAGTATGTATATATATACATACATGCACACACATATATATATGTACGTATGGGTTTACCGAACATTTATTATAATGTTCGGCTTGTTTGTAACAAACAGCCCGAATTAAGCCGTACAGTGTTCAGCAACCATCGTTGCCCTTTTGTTCAACACTGACACAGGAACGATGAACTAGTTTCAAGCTTATTAGCTATCGTCAGCATCGTATACCTTCCTGTCAGATGATTGAACGTTTGAAAGTATATACTTTCCTTAAACATCTTACCGGCTGAGCAGCCTAATTTGCATATCGAGTGAGTTAGTCGGCCGGGCGCACCGAAAACGATAAATAAAAAAAATGAAACGAAATTTCATTTCACACTCTTAGTACGGCTGTTAATTAAATATAAGTATGTACACGTACATACATATATGTATACAGACGTACAGTAGTATGTATATATATACATACATGCACACATATATATATATGCACGTATGGGTTTACCGAACATTTATTATAATATTCGGTTTGTTTGTAAACAAACAACCCGAATTAAGCCGTACAGTGTTCAGCAATCATCGTGCCCTTTTATTCAACACTGACAAAGGAATGATGAACTAGTTTCAAGCTTGTTAGCTCTCGTCAGCATCGTATACCTTCCTGACATATATATATATATGTGTGTGCATGTATATATATATATACATACTACTGTACGTCTGTATACATATATGTATGTACGTGTACATACTTATATTTAAGTAACAGCCGTACTAAGAGTGAGAAATGAAATTTCGTTTCATTTTTTCCATTTATATAAATATATATATATATAGTAATCAGGGGGAGGTAAGTTGACAGCGCTGTTTCGTACTATTTGGTACATATCAAAACTCACTACTCTCCCCGTCTGCCGAAAATTATGTGTGTTGGATTCTTATAGAATTCCAGTAACAATCAGGAACTGATTTTACAGAGCGGTCGCCGGCCCAGCAGAAATTGAAAATTAGAATTGGTGCTCTGAAATAGCGATATATATATGAATGTATATATAGTGTAGTTTGCCATACACTGTATGCTTAATTAAAACCAGTAATACTTAATTAAATACAGTGTATTGCAAACTACACTATATATACATTCATATATATATCGCTATTTCAGAGCACCAATTCTAATTTTCAATTCCTGCTGGGCCGGGGACCGCTCAGTAAAATCAGCTCCTGGAACCATATTAATGTAATCAGGTAACACTAAAATATCCTCAGGATATCAATATAAAATCTGGAGCATGGAAGTCTTTGAGACTTTTCGTAGAAGTTAATAAAAATGATTTAAAGTATAATCTTTGTTTTTATACTTCAATTAATATTATGTATATATACACCGTATTTCCCGACGTCGAAGACACTTCGTCCTCGAGGACGAAGTTTGACAAACCAAAATTTGAAAAAAAATAATAAACAATCTTCGGCCTCCAGGACGCATGGTAGATTTTTGAGGCTATTTTAGGTAAAAAGTAGCGTCCTCGACGCTGGGAAATACGGTATATATAACACACACACACACACACACACACACATACATATATATATATATATATATATATATATATATATATATATATATATATATATATATATATATTGAGTACATGTTGGTTGTTTACCGACACCCCAGTATGCAGATTGGAGCACTCGACGAAGTATGCAGGTGGGTTTGTTTACTCCGGATTGGTGTGGAAAAGACAAGTACACATGTTGTTGAAATGTGTTTTACTCCGTCAATACATCGATATGTCCAACTCCTGGTTGTGTTGTTATTCCTCTGAGGAACTGGATTCATATGGAACTGGATTCATATGGCTGTCACCGAAATATATATAGCAGTATATCTATAATTTATAATAAACGAAGCCAAATTTTACATATTTGACTTAATTATTTTATATATATATATATATATATATATATATATATATATATATATATATATATATATATATAATAATAATAATAATAATGATTTCTTTATTGGCCACAAGGGCTGACATTACAGACGGCACAGGACGGTACAGGACGCTATGATGTGGGTTTTGTGCGTGTAAATATTTTTATTATTTATATAAGAAAAGAAAAAAAGACATAGAAACAAATATATATATATAAACAATAAAAATGAAAATTGAAACAATGAAAAATTCCCCAGTAGGGGGGAAACCTCCGAGGGTTACTCGTGGCGAAAACCACACAAAAGACCACGGCCACCCTGACCACCAGGGCAAGTGCCCTCTCTCAATTTTTCCATTTCTCAAACTACAGACGTATGTTCAGAGCGGTCCCATTCACTCGGACCATTCTCGCTACATTCACCCACCTTTCAACAAACTTGCTAGTAGGCAGCACTTGCCTCTCCACCCCGATTTTCCACTTCAACTGAAACTTGAAAAAGTTAATTAGGGATTCGCCGAAGAGGGAAGTATCTGTCTTTAACCCTTTTAACCTTGTCCACCACACAATCTCTTTCGCCATGGCCACCAGGCAGATGAAAACCGCCTGCCCTTCCTCCTCGAAGGAAGACGGCGAGACCATCTGCACAATGGACTCAGTCGATAACCGGATCAGTCCTACACGCGACAGCAACTGTTCGACATAGCTCCACAAGTCAGCAATGCTCGGGCACTGAACGAGTGCGTGCACGACGGTTTCGTCGCTCTGCGCGCATCTCGGACAGGCTCGGCTGACGGCACTTCCGTGCATGCAGAGCTTATCTCGAACCGGCAACGCTCCCCGGTAGCATTGCCAGGCCAGGGATTTTTGGAAGTTATCCATAGTCCCTGGGATGAAAGTTCTCCGGAAGAGAGCAAACAGCTGATCTTCTTCGTCGCCCAGGATCTCTCCGAGAACGTCGTCGCTCTTCCCCTCCACTGGTCCTCTATAGAACGCCGAGGTGGATGTTCCACCGATACTGGTGCCCAGCTGGCAGAGGGCAGTGAGCGCCTGGAGACATTCCAGTTTCCAAGCGCTATCCCTCGGTCTTTTTCTGACGCAGGACTGCAGCTCCGTCAAGGAGATGAGCTGTGGCAAAACGTTCCTGGCGAACGGCGACGACACCTGTTCACCGTCAAGGAAGCACCAGAGATGTCGCAGTTTCAGCGCATGTTTGCGCATCATCAGCCATGGCATGCCCAGTCCTCCGCGCAACGGGTGTTGACAGCATATGGATCGTCTGACGATGGGAGCGCGTCCCTTCCACAAAAAGCAGAAGAGGAAGCGCTCCATTTTGGTGAGAGTTGGGCCGGGGCAAGGGACGACGGTGAGGCGGTAGCAGATGACGGATGCGATGTACGCATTCGCCACCTCCGCCCGGCCTTTCAGGGATAGCTTCCTCTCGGCCCATTTCTGGGTGAGGGAGGCCACCTTGCTCGTCACCTCGTTCCAGTTTTTCTCCATCTGGAGGTCCGGTCCGAACCAGACCCCGAGCAGTTTAACCGGCCCGCCCGTCCAACGCCCACGACGCTGTCGGACGGCATGGACTTACCTCTCCAGGTGCCGAGCTGCAATCCCACCGACTTTTCCTGGTTTATCTTTGCTCCTGTCACCGCTTCGTATTCCTTGAGAGCGCTGCCGAGCATCTGGACGTGTCTGGTGCTCAAAGTAAAATGACAGAAGGCCGGTCAGGTTGAATTTCCTTGATTTCTGCAAACACTATGCACATTTCAGTCCCCAGGTATGCCTCGTCATCCCCCCAGGACGGCGAGGCATAATAACAACAGGCTGCTGCGGTCGTCTCTGGGTCAAAAACAAAAACACACTTTTTTCTACCCTGTTTTGTTTTCTTTGCATTTTTCCTTAAAGCATCTTAGAATGTGCTTACCATCATTCCGTTGGTATACAACTATTATGCAATTTACACATGAAGATGGCATCCTGGCCACTGAAATGTGCATAGTGTTTGCAGAAATAAATAATTAAGGAAATTCAACCTGTCTGGCTTCCTGTCATTTTACTTTATAATATATTTAACACCGTTCCCGTACCACCAGCATGATTTAACATCAAAGATGGATTAGCTGCATAATGTCGAGTGCTTTTCCATATTACGTCACGGTTAACATTGCAGAATGACCAATTCTACCCAGTGGAAATCTGCCAAATTTAAACGTACATATATATATACACATTTCATCCTTACGTGGTCGATAAAATAAATACCAGTAATGCACTGGCTAATTGCTGGCCTTGTGTCAAAAGACGAAACAATTATTATTATTATTATTATTATTATTAACGGTGTTGTCTCAGAATGGCAGCAGCCATGGCCTGGAATAGGTAAAAGAATATATATATATTTAAGAATATGTCTGCACGTTGAAAATGAGGATTGAATCTATGGAATTCTATACGAGTTGTGGTCCTTTAAGGTTCAGTAATGTGTGGGTTTGTGGTCCTTTAAGGTCCTTTAAGTTTCAGTAATGTGTACCTTTGTGGACCTTTCAGGTTCAGTAATGTGTACCCCTATGATCCTTTACGGTTCAGTAATGTGTGCCTCTGTGATCTATAGGGCTCACTAATGTTCTAAACCTTTAAGGTTCAGCAATGTCCCGTTGTGATCTTTAAGATTCAGTAGTGTGCCCCTTTACGGTCTGCACTCAATGTGGATATTGGATATTAAATGATCCCTGTATAGACACCACAGATGTTAGTTTAAATCAACTAAATACTGGGAATATGTCAGTTCAGATTTAGTGAGCCTCCTCTTCCTGGTTTAGTTCCTTTGGCTCCCTATGAAGCATTACGTTATGAGAAGTCTCCTCTCCCAACTGGGTCACGGGCCAGCACACAGTCGAGACCCACATCCCCATATTCTAGGTTATCCCCAACAGACCTCAAGCAGGTTTTGATAGGCCAACCTTGTTTCCCAGAAGTTTGAAGGGATTTAGTAATATACCTAACTTTCTCATTACAAAACCGGTTCAAAGGTCCTTATATAAGATTATGTTGAAAGGTTTTTCTTAGATAAATATAACCAGTTTAAAAACGAACAGCTTTGCATATAGAATCCGTCGATGTTTGGAACTTAACATAACAAAGGTTCTTACATAAAATTATAATGGAAGGTTTCTTTTAGATAAATACAAACACTTTAAAACAAATTGGTTTATATCATAAATATATATGTTTGGAACATAACTTAACAGAAGTCCTTACATAAAATTATGATCTAAGGAGCTTTTTTTTTAGATAAATATAAACACTTTAGAACAGAGACGGTTTGGTTTCTAAATAGTTGGAACAAATATTTTTGTCTGTTTCAATGGTAAATATGACAAGATTTTAAATTTGAAGAAAATTTTCTATAACAATTTAGTGCAAGACAATTTACAGATCCTTTGGACCGTGGGGTTTTGATTATGATAAAGTTACTGAGACTCACAGGAGTTACTGGGTTGTAGTTGCAGTATGTGAACCACGTGAAAAACAGATGCAGTTATGTATAAAGAAGAAAGAAGTTTGTAGTCGTATCAATTTTTATGATTTGTAATCGATGGATACCCGCGACGAATTGGCAAATTCGTTAGAATGTCGGATAGAGTGCTTTACGGTATTCATTCCGGCTCTCTGTTCTCTGAGTTGAAATACCGCTGAGGTCGATAAAAAAAGTACTAATCTAGAAGTAGGGTGGATTCTTCATTTATATCTCCTTCTCATTTCCCCTCTCTCTCCCTCTCACTTTCCATCTTTCTCTGGACAAAATCTGCTGTACTCAGGCTTGGAGAGGGATTGGCTCCTCCAGGCTTAAAATGTCCAAGAAACGCCGTATGTTATGACTCTATCAGAAGTTACGGGACCATACATACATACAATTGATTGATAGAATGAAGAAAAAAAAATAGTCAGGTTATTGCACCTTGAGACATTATGAGGTCTTTCTTCTCGGCTGAAAAATGTATTTCGAAGGTTCGACCGTTTCTATACTATTGAATTTGACATCTTAGTTATTGATCGATTTTTAATGATCTGAGAATACAGGCTTATAATTGCTTGGGTTTCTTTCACAAATATATTCAGTTTAATTAGAAAATCTTCAAAGCGGCGGTTGCAGTCTGACGGATTCATACGGTTGCAGTTTGACGGATTCATGAATAAATTTAAGTTTAAGCTTTCACATCCCAGGAGAAACTTGTTACAAGGCCCGTTTGTGGCTATAGTTTTTGACACGTGTCTTGGTTTTGTCTGAAACCGTTGTCACATCCAAACGTTTTTTTTTCTTTTATTACCCCCCCCCCCCCCCAGACAGAGGGCGGTGGATTGGCAGTAACGGTAGAGTGTCGGACGCATGCTTTGCAACATAGAGCTACGGCCCTTTATGATCTGAGTTCAAATCCCACCGAGGTTAATTTTGCCTTTCATCCTTATGGGGTCGATAGAATAAAGTACCAGTCACGCACTGGGGTCGATTTAATCGACTTTCCTCTCTCCCAAAATTGCTGGCCTTGTGCCTATATAAGAAACCATTATTTTTTCCGAGACAAATGCTTAGCAGTATTTCTTCGGTTCTTATATCTTATGAGTTCAAATCCCGCTTGAAATTTCTGGCATTGTACCAAATGTAGAAAGAATTATTTTATTTACTTTAGTTCTTTTAATCATATAGAATTTTCTTCTACGTCGTTATAACATGTTTATGTTTATTTCTTAATAAACATATCTTCCTTTTTTAACTAAAATTGATGTGAGTTATTACCAATACACACTGATAATAAAGTGAAAAATTTGATATTTTGGATATTTGCTTGTTTGGCATAGCTCTGATAATGGGGCCCTGTATATCTTGATGGTAAATAGCTTCTCTGTTCCTCAGGATTATCATTTTTGTCCTATGTGTTACCACTATTATATTCAATAAGATAAATTAAAATTCATATTGCAAAAGTGAAATTGCACCTTATGGTAAATATTTGTCCTGAATTGCTTTCAATGAGATTAATCAACGGTTAAAAATACAGATATAGATATTGTAATGTAGACATTACAATACAACGGGAGGAAACATAATAGTACCACTAATGATGCCACAGACTATATATATATATATTTATATCTGTATTTTTAACCGTTGGTCAATCAAAGATAAATATTGATTGCCAGATAAATTAACTATGGAGATATAAAAGACACAGAAGTGAAAGCCAGCCCAAACCAAACAGTGAGTGTGTTTTATTATTATTTCTGGCAATATTATAACAATTAAGTTAATCCCGCCGAGGTTAACTTGCCTTTCATCCTTACGGGGTCGATAAAATAAAAGTACCAGTCACGCACTGGGGTCGACTTAATCGACTTTCCCTTCCCCCAAAATTACTGGTCTTGTGCCTATAAAAGAAACCAATATTATAACAATATGATCTTCCTCAAATATAACAATATATATATATATATATATATATGAAAAGATTCAGGACCCCACCGACTGAGCTCCGGCCGTTTCGACAGCTAGATCTGAACTAGTTCGGATCTAGCTGTCGAAACGGCCGGAGCTCAGCCGTCGAGGTACTGAATATTATCATATTCACCACTCTACTACCCCAAGTATCGAGTACTCTGATGGGTTGTGGTCTAGCTGGACTTTTACCCCACCCTATCGGATATATATATATATATATATACCTTATCGGATACTATATATATATGTATATATATATACGGAAAAAGATGTTATCGAAAATGCAACTGGAGTCCTTTACCGGTTTCCTTGTGCTTTTCAAAAGTAGAATTGAGATGGAGGGTTTGTGGTTTTTCTCGCATCTATGCGAGAAAAACCACAAACCCTCCACCTCAAAACCGGTAAAGGAACCAAATAAATATTTTTAAAAAGACTCCAGTTGCATTTTCGATTTCATCTTTTTTCCTTATACTTTCACTCGTGTGGGACATTTATTTTTTTTTCATTTTGTAAAAAAACCTCATTTTCTAATATATATATATATATATATATATATATATATATATATATTAAGATAAGCAGAACAAGTAAAATTCAATCAATTTTTTAAAATACATTAAAAAATATAATATAAATATTTACCTCTCCTAGTGGCCCTTACTGATTAGTTTCGCTTTGTAAAACCTCATAAATCCGATGGATTTATGATGGAAAACCAAAGCTCATCAGAGAAGCATTTTCCCTTCCTAGGGCTAAACGTCCCAGGAACGACAAAATATATAACCTCCTGCCAGCTAATAAAGGTCTGAAAGGTCGTAAAAGTATATATATATATATACCTTATCGGATACTAAGAAGCTGAAGGTAAAGGTACTACACCAGTTTTTTGCTGCTATTCATACTGCTAGTGTTGTTATGACTGCTGCTGATGATGATGCGAGTATAATAAAGAACGTGCATTCATTTAATTAATGGTAAATACCGACTGTAACTTATATTTCACAGGTAAAATCCCACCTGTTTTACAGATATACATAATGATTCATTGAGTCATTCAGCTACACACACACACACACACACACACACACACACACACACACACATATATCTGTATGCGCGCATGTGAGAGTTTGTGCGTATAATGTAATATGATATAATACATATATATATATATACACGCACATAAATATCTCCTGGACAGCCATTATAGTACAAATGTTCGCTTTGATCTAACTAAAGGGCGATATCTTTCTCTTGATGTTGAAAATAAGAGGGAACCCGATTGAGAATTGTCTAGACTTTAATATGCCTCAAGCCTTCACCTGCTAAAATTAAGGTTAGGCAAAACAATATTACCTCCCTTCACTCCCTCCCAATTGTCACCCCACTCTTCTTCCGCCTTGTATCGGCTATCGTCACCAAGTTTTGCACCTTTAATAAAATATAGACTTTCTTTACGTGTTCATTTGTATCTATCTATCTATCTATCTATCTATCTATCTATATTACTCCCCCTCTCTCTCTATATATAATTGTTTTTATTTAAGAGTTTGTTTGATTGTGAATTATGTGTTTGCACTATCTCAATACATAATCTCCAGTGTACACCGGATTAAGAACCCCACTTCAGTAGTATGTATACCACACTGATATGGTATCGCGTAGCATACGACGGAGTAGCGTTACACACACACACACACATATATATATATTCACATACACACACATATATATATATATATATACACACACACACATATATATATAAATGTATCAATATATTTCGGCACACGAATTTACATTAAGAATCTTGCAAACCAAATGCTGGCACCACACACACACACACACACACACACACACACACACACACACACACACACACACACACGCACACGCACGCGCACACGCACACGCACGCGCACACGCATACGCACGCGCACACGCACACGCACGCGCACGCGCATACGCACGCGCACACGCACACGCACACAGACACACTCACAGATACACTCACACAAACACAGACACACACACACATACACACATATATGTATATACCACAAAGAGAGGTCACAAAGACTCAATATCTAACTAATTATATCATTAGACTAATTACTTTAACACCAACATTCCCTATTTAATTGAATATCGTAATATAATTAATTTACGAAAGTGTAATTGTATTATCCAGACTACATATGGTTTGAGAGCTGGTGTTTATGTTAGCTTTCTTTTCTGGTCAATCGGTTTTGGTTATTAACTGCGGTTATTTAATTTCATTTAATTAACTCCATGTTTTCCAAACTGTATGCCACGACACCTTAGTGTGTCATTGATAATCGCTAGGTATGTCTTAATACCTTGATATGTCACTGATAATCTCTACATGTGTAACATAACCTTAATGTTTTATTGTGCCACTGATAATATCTAGGAGTTTCACGACTCTTTACTGTTCGCATATATATTACTTTCGGAAAGTTCCATACAAATCAAAGATTTTAAATAAAGGTAAATGTGAAAAAGCACAAGGGTATATTTAATGATTTTTTCCTTTAATTCGACAGAAAGAATATTTTTATAAATGTTATATTAAATAGATTTAAATTTAGTCAAATATTACAAATACTAAGACAAGGATCATTATTAAAATATGCCTTAATATTTGTTTTTATATACTTTGTGAAATTATAAAACTAATGTGGTTAGATGTATTCATTGGATGAAAGTTTGGACTCTTTATTATTCTTCGAACGGAAAACAATGCTCGCTTCTTCAGCCACCTGATTTCGATGCATCTCTCTCTCTCTCTCTCTCTCTCTCTCTGTATATTTATATATATGAACTCAGTGTACAATCAGAATTTAGCTAATCAAAAAGACATCCATATTTTGTATTAACGTGTAAGGAGAAACCCATAGCTGTAGATAAAACACCTGCAACTCAATCGTGTAGCGTCGATCTCCTCTAAAAGTACTTGAACCTTAATTAGGCCGCTAATACACCAGGGATGGGAATCGTATGACCATCACAGCTCCTAACTGCATTTTCTCTTAAAATATCTGAGCTTTTGAGCCCAATTTGAGAATACCAGTATTACGTATGGAAGCGTTGTGGTCGTCGCTTCTAGAATATATTTAAGCTGGACAACCTTCTTTCTCTCCCCAGTTGAGTGTGATTTAACTTCCTTTGCGTCACTTTCTTTCTTTGTGTCCCTATTAAGCATTTCAAGTGGCCAATGGCCTTATCCTTGTGATGAAGGTGGATGAGCTGTGGCTCGGTGGCCAGCTTCCGAGCAATACTTGGACGAGAATTAGATACACACCGTTGATACTTTATTCCCGATGTTAGATACACACCGTTGACACTTTATTCCCGATGAGAATTATAGACATAAATAAATTACAGTTGTTCATGGTACTCCACCCTCAGTAATGAGGATGAGAAGTGACCTGTGATGTCATAAATTTAGTGGACGTATAAACCTCCCATTTAATTTTCGAACTGAGTTATGAATGTAAAAACGCGATGCCTTGTCTTAGTATCACAAGCGTATGATCACAGGTTCTGCGTTTTGATTTTGAGCAGGTCATTTTATTTCGCATTACTACAGTCCATATCTAAATACAACAAAATCATCAAAGATAAAGGAGTATTTTGTACACTCAGTTTATTAAGATTGCATGAAATAATTTCAAACTCCGGCCAGATGAGTCTCCAAGGCTCGAGAAACAAAGACTTCAACATTTTTCACAGCTCTCCTCATTAAAACAGGGCCGTACCACAAAACCTTCCGACTTCTATTAGCCCGACAACCTCCCTTATTCTAGACAGAAATGACGATGTTTCTGTAACCTAATGCCCCACACCTGTGAAAGGATGGCCGCAACCCTCGATAAGAAACACAACTTCCCCACCCTCACAAGTAACAATTTATTGAGAAAAGTTGTTTCATTTTCAACACTTCCTTTTTTTTTCTTTACCTTCTAATTATTGTCCTTCCTCCTTCTAGCCTACACACAATCTCTTTCTCTCTTGCTCTGCCTTTGTGTGTGTACACACACACACACACACACACACACACACACACACACACACACACACACACACACACACACATATATATATATATATATATATATATATATATATATATATATATATACATGTATATATATACATACATATATACATATGTATATATATTTATATGTATACACCCCCCTCCCACACACATATATATATATATATATATAAGGTAATATCAGGTAAATTATTTAATGAATAAACGACCGCTACAGTATATGTTACACTCACACGTACACACACGTACAGACAGTCATATATATATATATATATATATATATATATATATATATATATATATATATATATGACTATGTCTGTTTGTGTGTGTACGTGTGAGTGTAACATATACTGTAGCGGTCGTTTATTCATTAAATAATTTACCTGATATTACACCTTCAAAACCAGGTGAAATTGATCCCCTTTTAACAACACACATATACACAAACATACGTGCATACACTCACATACACACACAAACAGGCACACGCATCGCACTGCATCACACCGCTCACCACAGAACCAGCAATACCAGCTCCCCGACACAGTAATCATATTGTACACACACACCTTCTCTAAGAGATCTATATATATTTATAACTCTATCTATCTATCTATCTATCTATCTATCTATCTATCTATCTATCTCTCTCTCTCTCTCTTTCTGCCTGACGCGTGGAACATCGCCGGTAAGCTTTTTTGTTAATTTCTATGCAAAAAAACCGAAATAATTGTTTGAAAAAACATAACATTTTGTAGTTAACTCCCAAGCTGAATTGTTAGATGGGTGGTAACCCCATTTTTCGCCCCTCTGGGGGCGAAAATTTTATTTTAAAAATTGTTTTAAAATATCAGATTTTACAAACTAAATAACTTGAGCAACACAAGAACGCTGGAGAACGTCAATAGAGAAAAGAGAGAGAAAGAAGCAGATATTAACGTTATATCTGCTTCTGCTACTATGGACGTCGCCATAGATACGACTGTCAACAAAGAGGAAAAAATATTACCACTTGAAGATTTTAAAATTTCTACCGTCGAAGCGGAGAAAAATAACAATAACACACAGGAAAACACAGGAATTAAACCCATTAACATACATACACACGAAAAAGACATCAACAACTCTACAGATACATCTACACATAATGTTTCACCTCGACAAGGAACTGAGATTTCCAACACCGAGGCTAACAACGATAACAACAACAACAACAACAGCAACACCACACAAAAAAAATGTCTTTCGCTGAAACAGTGAACAAAAAACAAGATTTTATAAATCTTGATATCTCCAAGGCAAGAGATATGCTCCAGCAAGGGAGAAAATTTGTAACTTTCGAAGAAAAGGGTGGGTTTAGAATTAACTCACCCTTTGAAATAAAGGAAGACACAATTCGCAGATCAGTCACCTTTAGGACTGTGTCAAATTCCACAAGAAATCCGACATTTGTTAGCCAAGCAGATATAGAAGCTACTTTCAAGGAAATTCTAGCAAATATCGATTTTCTCCAGCGAGGAAAACAGTACGGAAGTGTTTCCGTACTGTTTAAAAGCGAGGCACTCACCCAAAAATATTCTGTGACACCAATGGTGTCAAAAACATACAGCTTTTTCCCTACATACATGGGAAAAAGGACACAAAAAATAAAAATAAAAAACATACCCCCAAACATTAACATCTGGTGGATCTTGGCTGGCTTCGTAGAGCCAGAAACTGATATGATTCTTTCGATACGAAAATCTATTCGAAAAAGGTGGGCGGGTACTGATTTTGAGATTCTGTTGCAAATGAAACCGGAGAGAATCTCCAAAATACCCCAAAGAGTCGTCATCGATAATAACAACAAAATAAACATTTCGGTAGAAGGATGAACATTTCATTGCTTTCGCTGTGGTAGCACAGCACACCTAAAAGCCTATTGTCCACAAACATACAACAACAACATCATTAAAAAAACACTATTACCAACACCAACATCAAAACAACCACCACCACCACAAGTACAACGACAGACGAAACGAGCAACCACACCAAAACAAACAGACACTCAACCAACAACAGCAGAAAAAACAGAGACAACATCCCTGAAGAACACAGCCCCACTCCATCCCACTCCATCAAACACTACCACAAATACACACACCGAAACACCACCAGCACACAACATACCCCTATACCACACACCTGACGATGATTATTCATCGACGGATGAAGATGCTTCTCCTTCTTTAAGTGAAGAAGAGGGAGAACCGCGGAAATCTAAAAAGCAAAAAAAAGGGAGACCACAAAACCCCCAAAACTCCAATCACCAACACCAACACACAACCACAGACACAAACAACAACACAAACAAAACCACAGTCAAACATCCCCCTATCAGCAAAACCAGCACCAACACCACCCCAAACACAAGCACCTACCATAAAAAGAAAACTCCCGGACGAACAACAAACTAAAACAACACAACAAAAACACAAACAACAATACGCATACATCAACACAAACAACAAGAGTTTGATGGAGGTCATCTCCCAAAACCCCAAGATGGAGACGGAGGGCAAAACTTTCGTCAAGGCAGAATCGTCTCCACACCTTAAACTTATAAGGGTTTCTATGGAAACCTATAAAGACCTAAAAAATAAATTTTTACAGGACGTGGGCAACCCCTGCCACAAACCCATCAACCGCGTCCTGTTAAAATGTTTCCCCACCCCACCCAACACCCCACCCAGCACCCAAATGGAGATTGAACAACCCGATCTCCAGGAAACGAAAAGATAAGTGCACCTTTCGTACATTTTCTCCAACTTTTCTTCACCAACATGGCTAGTTTACGAGTTGGAACCGTGAATGTGCGTGGCCTAGGGATGCCCTGAAAACAGGGCCAACTTTTAAACGACCTTAGGTCACACAGTATGGATGTGATAGCCATCACCGAGTCCAGGATCCACAACTGGCAGCAACTAACCCCCATCTTCGACGACTTTGAGATCTACGCATCTCTCTGTCAGCCAGGAGATGGAGGTGGAGTGGCTGTCATGTTTCGGAAGAACCTGGACGTCGAAGTACAGCAAGTACACTTGGACCCGGAGGGTAGACTGGTAATCCTAGACGTGAACAGTATTGGAGGTGGAGCCTTCAGACTGGTGGCCGTTTATGCCCCGACCGGGCAATCGCAATCACGGCCAGACTTCTTTAAGCGTCTAGAGTCTTTTCTGGGAACGTCTCGCTCTTTACTTTTAGTGGGGGACTAGAATGGTATCCTAGATGCACGATGGGACTATGTGGGAGCATGTCCCAGTAGAGCGGGGTGCAACAGCCTCAAAACTTTAATCGGCCAATTCCAATTGGCCGATAGGTATCGACTGGATTTCCCGACTGCACCACAGTGGACGTGGGCAAACCGCAGTGGGACATCTAGATCGTATTTAGATAGGTTCTTCGCAAATGTGCGCGGCCTTTCAGCGACACTTTGCGCGACTGTTTGAGCAGAACGACGGTGAGTCGAACGGGGCAATGGACTTTAGTTCATACCTCGACGGCCTGCCGCGTCTCTCGAACACGGACGCCGAGTTCTGCGAAAGACCGATCACGGACACTGAGATACGGGACGCTCTGGGCCGCTGCGGTCTAGATGGTCTACCCTACGAGTTTTACATAGGCATGCCGGACTTGTTCTCTGGCGTCCTCGAAGCCGTCTACTGCAATTGGCAGCAGAACGGGAGAATCCCCAGTTCTGCAGGAAAGGGCGTAGTAACGCTGATCAGGAAAGACGAGAACAAGGGGGACGAAATTAACAATTTCAGGCCCATAACTCTGCTCAACACAGAGTTAAAGATTTTGGCCAAGGTGCTAGCGACGAGGTTGGCGCTTGTCGTCGAGAACCTGGTAAGGAAAGCGCAAACGTGTGCAATCCCGACCAGGTCCATACACGACAACCTCCACCTCATGCGATACATCATAGAGAGGGTGGGTACTAAACCCGGCTTCGGTGGGGTTCTGATCAACTTGGATCAGTCTAAGGCATTCGATAGGGTCGACCATCGATACTTGGAAGCGGTTCTCAAGGCGGCCGGTTTCGGTCCCGTGTTCAGAGGATGGATCGAGGCGATGCACACCAGCATCTGCTCGAGGATCAAGGTGAACAGCTACCTATCGGAGCCGTTCGCAATCACGCGTTCCATTCGACAGGGTTGCCTTCTCTCCTCCATTCTGTATGTATTGACTCTAGACCCACTACTGCGAAAATTGGAGCTGTTGCAGGGCATCCCTCTAGAACCGGAACAGCGCAAAGCGGCGTCGGCTTATGCCGACGACGTGACGGTAATGGTGTCGAGCACCTCGGAAATCGGGGTGATCGGCAACTTACTGAAAGAATACGAAACGCTGACGGGAGCAAAACTAAACCCGGACAAGTCTGTCGGTTTGCAACTCGGTACGTGGAGAGGCAAACCGATGACGTCCGACAGCGTCGGTGGACGCTAGACGGACAGACCGGTGAAATTGCTCGGAGTCTGGTTCGGTCCAGACCTCCAGGTGGAGAAAAACTGGAACGAGGTCACGGCCAAGGTGTTTGCACTCACCCAGAAGTTGGCAGAGTGCAAACTGTCCTTGAAAGGTCGAGCGGAGGTGGCGAACACTTTCATAGCGTCCGTCATCTACTACCGCTTAACTGTCGTGCCTTGTCCCCGTGAACACCTCGCCAAGATGGAACGCATGCTCTTCCAGTTTCTGTGGAAGAAGCAGGCTCCGCTGGTGAGGAGATCCGTCTGCTGTCAGCACCCTTCCAACGGAGGGCTGAGAATGCCGTGGCTGATGATGCGCAAACATGCGCTGAGGCTGTGGCATCTCCAGGTATTCCTCACCAACCCCCAGCCGATGTGGGCACCGTTTGTGAGACAGGCTTTCCCACAGCTCGTCTCGCTGACGGAGCTTCAGTCCTGGGTCAAGAAAAGACCGAAAACGATGGGCGCCTGGCACATTGAATGCGCTCAGGCGCTCACAGTCCTCTGGCAAGCGGGCGCAGCAATCATTCTATAGAGGGATTGTACGTTACAAGGGCAACGACGTGCTCGGAGAGACTCTGGGCATCGAAGACGATGAGCTTATCAGTCTGTTTGATAGGACTTTCCACCCGGGACCTATGGACGACTTACAGAGGTCCCTGGCCTGGCAGTGCTACCGAGGAGCGCTACCGGTTCGTGACAAGATCTACAGGCACGGACGCCCCGCCAGGGATCCTTCCAAGAGGACGTGTCCAAGATGCGCGCAATTGTACACTGCCCGGGCGTATGGGACAAATCCAGTTGAATGCCGAGTCCATAGTAAGGATCAAACCGCCAGCCTCTTTCAAAAACGAAGGAGAGGCGGTTTTCTTCTCTACGGTGGCTATGGTGAAAGAAGTTATATGGTGGACGAGGTTGAGAGGACTGAGGACAGATGCCTTTCTCTCCGGACAACAATTGATTCCCTTCTTTAAGTATCAATTTAGAAGGAGAATCAGGATGGAGAGAGAGGCACTGCACCCCAGTAAATTTACTGAAAGGTGGGTGACTGAAGCGAAAATGGCCCGAGTGATTGGGCCTTCTCTGTTTATAAGCCTGTAGGTTGAAGAAGAGAGCAAAAGGGAGAAAGGAGCACTTGCACAACACGCTCCTGGAGTTGAGGGTTGTTCTATCGACGGGGTATTAAACAACCTATTTGTGGCGCCTCCCCCCTATAGGGGATTTCAATTGTTGTAATTGTTTGTTTTTATATTATTTACACGATTGTATGTAAAATCCCCGGCATGTCTTTGTATTGTCCCCTTTTCTTGTGCGCCCTTGTGGCTAATAAAGAAATCTATCTATCTATCTATCTATCTATCTATCTATCTATCTATCTATCTATCTATCTATCTATCTATCTAACTATCTATCTATCTATCTATCTATCTACTGTCTGTCTGTCTATCTATCTATCTATCTATCTATATATCAACTTGGATCAGTCTAAGGCTTTCGATAGGGTTGACCATCGTTACCTGGATGCGGTGCTCGAGGCGGCAGGCTTCGGACCCGTGTTCAGGGGCTGAATTGCTGCAATGCACAGCAGCAACATCTGCTCAAGGGTCAAGGTGAACGGCTACCTCTCGGAGCCGTTCGATATCACGCGATCCATCCGACAGGGATGCCCTCTCTTCTCCCTTCTGTACGTACTGACTCTCGAGCCACTACTGCGGAAGTTGGAGCTATTGCAGGGCATCCCTTTGGAACCGAGACTGCGAAAAGCGGCGTCGGCCTACGCCGACGACGTAACAGTAGTGGTGTCGAGCGCCTCGCAAATCGGGGAGATCAGCACCTTACTGAAGGAATACGAAAGGTTCACAGGAGCGAAGCTGAACCGGGACAAATCCGTCGGTTTGCAACTCGGAACGTGGAGAGGCAAACCGATGCCTTCCGATGACGTCGTCGGACGCTGGACAGAAGGACCGGTAAAGCTGCTCGGGGTCTGGTTTGGTCCGGACCTCCAGGTGGAGAAGAACTGGAACGAGGTGACGGCCAAGGTGTTTGCGCTCACCCAGAAGTGGGCCGTGTGCAAACTATCCTTGAAAGGTCGAGCGGAGGTGGCGAACACTTTTATAGCGTGCGTCATCTACTACCGCTTGACCGTCGTGCCTTGTCCAGTCAAAACGCTCACCAAAATGGAGCGCGCGCTCTTCCAATTCCTTTGGAAGAAACGCGCTCCTTTGGTGAAAAGATCCATCTGCTGCCAGCACCCTTCAAACGGAGGGCTGGGGATGCCGTGGCTGACGATGCGCAAACACGTGCTCAGGCTGCGACACCTCCACGTATTCCTCACCAGACAACCGGTGTGGGCCCCGTTCGTGAGGCGAACCTTCCCACGACTCGTCTCGCTAACCGAGCTGCAATCCTGGGTCAAGCAAATACCGAGGAAAATGGGCGACTGGCACATCGAATGTGCTCAGGCGCTCACAGCCCTCTGGCAGGCGGACCCGGCGATCAGTGGAGACTCCACTTCTACATTCTATAGAGGGTTGGTCCGCAGCAAGTGCGACGACACGCTCGGAGAAACTCTGGGCGTAGAGGAGGATGAACTGGCCAGTCTGTTCGGTAGGACCTTCCGCCCGGCACCAATGGACAACTTCCAAAAGTTCCTGGCCTGGTAGTGCTACCGAGGAGCTCTACCAGTTCGAGACAAGCTCTACAGACACGGGCGCCTGGGTAGGGACCCTTCGAAAAAGATCTGTCCGAGATGCGTGCACGACGAGGAAACCGTCGCGCACGCATTTGAACACTGCCCGGTCGTTACCGACCTGTGGGGCTATGTAGAACGACTATTGTCGCGGGTGGGACCAATCCAGCTGACCACCGAGTCCATTGTCATGATCGAACCGCCACAAAGAATTGTTTGGGAAAACTTTTCTCCTTAAATTTTCACTTCCATTTCTTTGTTATACACAGTCAGACACTCATGCTAGCACACGTATATACGGAGACACGTATATAGAAAAACAAACACACATGCACACATGCACACATTTTTCTTCTATTCTTTTTTTTGTTTGTTCCCCCTTTTTTAAAATCTCTTTCTTCATTTCTCGTTTATATGTTTTCATTAAATGTTTCATGAAAGAGTTGATTTCCAAGACAACACCTGTAACCCAATTAATTAAGACATGCGTCATGTAATCGAATCTTATTCAATGTTGTTTAAACATTAATTAATGTAATGAATTCTAAATAATCGTACAATCTATCCCATGTAAATGCATAAACAGGCATTTACAGTGCTATACATACATGTGTATGTATGTAGGGATACATATGTACATATTTATATATGTATATACAGTATATATATATATATATATATATATATATATATATATATATATATATATACTAGCAGTGGTACCCGGCGTTGCACGGGATAAGGTATTTTGGAACGCGGGCCGCCAACAGACCTAATCGTGGAAAAACTGCATGCCTGGACAATATATAAAGAAAATAAACCGAATACTCTGATGGATGGATAATCGAAGATTTTCCTCGATGAAGCAGGAAAAAGGCAGGTTTTCACCTGGGGGATCAAGCAAATTAATTTTTTTTTTGTGCATAATATGCCTTGAAATTTCGGGAAAATCGGCTAGACGTAACGCCTCAAAAAAGCCCTAAAAAGCCATAAAAGGCCATCAAAAAGTTGGATTTTCTTTGCTCACGGTATGAAGAAGAGACTGACTAATACATAGTTACAATTTCAAGGAAATCGATCTGACGTAACGCCTCAAAAAAACCCCCAAAACCTGGAAAAAAAGCAGTTGGTCTCCTAATGGGGGCCCTAGGGAATCAACAAGTTGAATTTTTAAATGTGCATAACACTCCCTGAAATATAAGTAATACACATGTAAAGTTTG
>OZ024741.1:107089275-107099275 GCA_964016885.1 Eledone cirrhosa
TTGTCCACTTACTTCTGCTGGACACCCCCAGAGGGCGTTAGCCCCGGTGTTTTTTGCATAGCTACGGCTTTCTAAATGTTTACCTGTCAGCATTCCGTGTTTGCTGAGAAATACGAAATCTCTCTCTCTCTCTCTCTCTCTCTCTCTCTCTCTATATATATATATATATATATATATATATATATATATATATATATATATATATATATATATATATATATATATATCGTAGTAATAGGTAAATAAAAATTCATGGTGTAGAGCAAACCAAGTCTGCACAGTTCTCTTTTATCGGCACGGGTTGATGAACGAAACGTACATACCTGGTAGGGTGCCGTTGTAGTAACTGACTTGAAAAGTTATATATATATATATATATATAGTAATAATAATAAATTTGAAGATTAAAATCCCAAAAGGGCTCGATAAGGATAAATATATATCAAATATATAAGAACCGTAGAGCAAATATTTATTAAAATAACAGACTAAAGTTTAAGCAAAGAATCGCTGCTTTTACCTTTAACGGGATCTTCTGAAACTCAATATGTATATATATATAACTTAATATATATATATATATATACATATATATATATATATATATATATATATATATATATATATATATATATATATATATATATATATATATATATATATATATATATATTTATTCAGGTTTGAGGTTCACCACTGTATAGAGCTGGTCTATTCCGTATGGTCAATCGTAATGCAATAATATAGAGAGTACTCAACGTAAAGCAGTTCAACCGTCTTTGTTTTTGTAGTTGGTGGTGCTATTACGGAGTTAAATATTATAGTGAAATGACAGGGGGCTGGATTTGTGTAAATCCTTGAAAGGTTTATTATACTATGATCATTTCAATGACCGGGTTCCGTATGAATCCGGTGATATCATCAGGTATTCGAAATATAATACGTGAATGTAATAGGTAAAATCCATGGGGCTGAAAATCGAGACCCGAGGGCGACCGCTATTCTGTTCCTTCAACCTCAGCCGGTCGCCCTGGAGTGACGTGGCTAAATTTTATAGTATGCTACTACCGGTCAGATGAACGAAAACAGAAAGAGATGGGAGCATAGGTTAACGTCGATCCCATGACACAAGGTAAAAGAAAGATGTGTCATGGGATCGACGTTAACCTATGCTCCCATCTCTTTCTGTTTTCGTTCATCTGACCGGTAGTAGCATACTATAAAATTTAGCCACGTCACTCCAGGGCGACCGGCTGAGGTTGAAGGAACAGAATAGCGGTCGCCCTCGGGTCTCGATTTTCAGCCCCATGGATTTTACCTATTACATTCACGTATTATATTTCGAATACCTGATGATATCACCGGATTCATACGGAACCCGGTCATTGAAATGATCATAGTATAATAAACCTTTCAAGGATTTACACAAATCCAGCCCCCTGTCATTTCACTATTATATATATATATATATATATATATAGGAATCATATTTCTCATATTGTAATCTGATTTTTACATTATGATATGCATTGATTATAAGGATTCGATTTCTGTCTGCCAAGTTCTCCAATTGAGGACGTACGTAGTATCCGTCACGGAAGAGCGGCTTTGAACACTGATTTATATTTGAAAGGTTCAACACGTTCAATGGGGCCCGTCAAATTTAGGAGCTGTAGTATTGAATAACTACAACAGTCACTAATGTGATATAAATGTTCATTTGAACTTGTTTGTATATATATATGATGGACTCTCCCGTCGATATCCGACATATGAGTGTCCAACAAAAGTGAGAAACTGAACTGATGTTGAACTACCCACACAAAGTTTTGTTTTAAGTGGTGAAGGCTTGTGTAGGATCAACCACACTTTTTGGAAATGACGGCACATATGACAGCCCTCATAGAAAAAATACCCACTAAAAAATACTATTTGGATGGCCGTTGGATGGCCGACCTTTGCCGGATCTTGTATTTCTTCCCGCTGAGTGTCCAAATATCACCCTCCTCACCAAGCAAGCTTGGTGCGGTTGCCAGTTTAGTCACCGACGACCCGACCATGAACACTCGTGAGCGACCTGATATATATATATATATATATATATATATATATATGTATGCATGTACGTATATATATATATATATATATATATATATTTAATGACATAATACGCATTGCTATGGCCGGCTTACGTCATCAGACCATGACGCAAGACAATCGGCGATGTAATGAACATAGAAGATTTGAAAGATTTAATTCAGCAATTCCTACTGAGTTGCAGCAACATATAAACTAAAACTTGAAACGGTGCGGTCCGGCTAGTGATGAGATCACTATGACGAACGGCCTCCGTATGTTTATATTTTGCTGTAACCCAGCAGGGATAATTAATCTGTAAAATGTTTTATGTTTATTACACCTGATGACGTTGCCGATTTTCTTGCATCATAGTCAGCTGAGGTAATCCGGTCATAGAAATATGTATTATGTAATTGGAATGCCTGGATCTACCTATTTCATCATCCAACATAAACGGTATAAAGATACATGTATATATATAAATATATATATATATATATATATATATATATATATATATATATATATATATATATATATATATATACATACACGTGTGTGTGTTTGTGTATAAATACGAGAAAGATAGAAGTTTCTTAGAATGTTTTGTCTATAGAAAAATAGCATAAATAATAGCCTTTGTAACGGACAGAAATTGACATTAGCACCCCACGTTTATATTCTATACGAATGAAATAGTTATAGTCTTGTAGAATTTATTTCTATATAAATTTAAAATGCCTATACTCTACCAACGTATTGGGTACCTTTTTAATTGTGGTCACCTCCCCGATCCCCATCAGGAATTCACCCATAATTATACACACACACACACACACACAAACCCACACACATACACACACACACACGCACGCACGCACACACACACACACGCGCGCGCACACACACACACACACACACACACACACACACATACATATATATATATATATATTTATATATATATACACGCATCACACCAATAAAACAGACGAACAATTCGATTTCCATAATTCAATGAAATTCAATGAAAGTTGAAAACATTATTCCGACATATTTCACTCTTTCAAGATTGTTCTAGAATAAAAAGAAATAGAGAGAATCACACTAGCTGACCACTTAATGTCACATTGTTCACTGTTTGAATTTTCTGAGAATAGCTGTACTTGATGTCATCTACTGCAGTCTGTTGTGTGAGTTGTATAAGCAGTGAATAGCTGTTATTTGTTTAGTTATGACAATTTACATTGTGCACATATAATGGCTTTCTCCTAGCATCGCTTCCGGATAAATATATATACAGATGATGCTAGTGGAAGCAATAATAATAATTATTATTTCTACTTTTAGCACAAGGCCAGCAATGTTTGGGGGTCATGTGCGTCGATTATATTAACCCAGTAATTGACTAGTGCTTTTATTTTACCGATCAGAAGAATGAAAAGTAATGTTGACCTCGGCTACTAACAGCAACAATAACAACAATTTTTTCTACGTAGAGCTCAAAGCTAACTTGAACTCATTTAGCTGAAAGCTAATTTGAACTCAGAATGTAAAGGGCCTTAACTAAATACAGCAAAGCATTTTGTCCGACACTCAACCGATACTGTCAATCCATCTTCCTTAATTCATTTCTAATTTAGGGACAGGACCAGCACATTTGTGGGAAAGGGCTAAGTTTATTAATTCAATCCTAGTGCTTTACTGGTACATTATTTTATCGGTCTCAGAAGAATGAAAGGAAAAGTTGACCTTGGTGGGATTTGAACTCACGACCGCAAATCATTACCGACGTTGTAACGGTACGGTCAATCTATACTGATGATTTCTTATATTTGCTGTAATCGCTTTGGATAGAGGAGACATTACAAAGGCATGTTACCACATTAAGTTGCGGGTTTACATACAACTGAGAAAAGGGCGTAATAAATGTACATAGTTTACAAGTTAGGCATATATATGAATATATATGAATATATATGAATATATATATATATATATATGAATATATATGTAGAATATAATGAAACGAAATTTCATTTCTCACTCTTAGTACGGCACTTACTTAAATGTAAGTATGTATGTATACGTGCATACATATATGTATACAGACGTACAGTAGCATGTATATAAATACATACAGGCACACATACATATATGCACGTATCAGTTTACCGAACATTTATTATAATGCTCGGTTTGTTCGTTTGTAAACAAACCAACAACCTGGAATATATATGAATATATATGAATATATGAATATATGAATATATATGAATATATATGAATATATATATATGAATATATATATATATATATATATATATATATATATATATATATATATATATATATTCATATATATTCATATATATTCATATATATTCCTACATATGCCTAACTATATATATATATATAGATATATTCATATATATTCATATATATTCATATATATTCATATATATGCCTAACTTGTAAACTATGTACATTTATTACGCCCTTTTCTCGGTTGTATGTAAACCCGCAACTTAATGTGGTAACATGCCTTTGTAATGTCTGCAATAACGCAGCTCGCCATTTTTCATTTATATATATATATATATATATATATATATAATATTATATTATATATGAGGCATTCATTCTCCCTGGTGTTACAGAGAGCTGAATACCTAGCGAGAGTGTTTCCTTCCAACTGCCAATTTTTATTTTTTTTATTTCTATGGCTGAAACCTTCAGGACAATATAATGAACAGGGTCAGTGGGGATTTACAAGCGAGTAAATAAAGAAAATAATTGAAACTTAACGAACATGTTAAAACAGTGGAATCTATGATTCATCACATAAGGTGGAGATATTCATGTATAGATCTGGTGGGGATTACCCACGTTTGGGCATACCCGACCTAGCTGTCAAAGACAAGTTTTAACCTCATTGCTAGCATTTTAGCCAACATTTTAAACTTCGTCGTGAGCATATTTAAAAGCTAGATATTTTCAATTATGCTGCTTCCTTGTTCGTACCTTTCCCTCATTAGCTCTTCCCCTCTGCGTCTCACAGAAAAGGAAATTCTCCCTATTAGATATTAAGTTGTAGGACTAATATATATATATCTATCTAAAACAGAGAAGGTCTGTCTGTTTGACTCGCTAAAACTCGAGAACCACCCAACCGACTTTTTTCAAACTTTACACAAGTAATACTTATGGTCGTGTGAGTGTTTTGAGCAAAAAATATTTCAAGTTTTCAATGCCCTAGTACCCCCATTAGATAGCTATAACGTCGCACCCTTATAATATCTCTCTGTATATCTGACTGTCTGCATTACGACATTATGACACTATCTGTGTGTGTGTATATATATGTATATATAGTGTGTAACGTTTTTCAAAATATTTACTTCTGCGTACACAGATTGATTTTTTTTTAGTTTCAGAAGATCACATTAAGGGTGAAAGCAGCGATTCTTCGCTTAAACTTTAATCTGTTATTTTAATATATATATATAATTATATATTCGTGTACAGATATTTTTGCATACACAATAACAAAATATAAACAAATGTATTTATTTCACGAGGCTCGTTAGCAGCAAAAACAACAACAAAAAAGAGGGGGAACGCAATTACATGCTTTTGAAAATTATTTGCCTATTCACCCAAGGCGACTTCACTTTTTATTAGGACTTCTTCATCAATTGGTGAACATACGATGAAACTGTTTCAGAAAGGGGGGATAAAGATGACAATATATGTTTAGAATCCCGAGCAACGCTGGGCCATTCTGCTAGTATATATTAAAATAACAGATTAAAGTTTAAGCAAAGAATGGCTGCTTTTACCCTTAACGGGATCTCCTGAAACTAAAAAAAATTAGTCTGTAGACGCGCAAAAGTAAATATTTCGGAAAAAGTTGCAACTGAAGGAAAACAGGAAGACGATACTTTGGTTCGTGAAGACGTTCCCTGGCAATGAACGGGAAAAAAGCGAGGATAATTACGCCGTTATGTGGAGCGGTGGGAACAATTTCACGCAAAGACAAAAAAAAAAACAACAAAAAAACAACAACAAAACCACGTTTATGGTATGAATGATTCTCAGCTCCGGAGTTTAAGAATAATGTTAATAAATATTGGCTCTACGGTTTTTATATATTTATATATAACCACTCAGAGTGGTTAGAGAATTGGATTCACAATCTTGAGGTTGTGAGTTCGATTCCTGGACCGGGCGATGCGTTATGTCCTTGAGCAAGACACTTTATTTCACGTTGCTCTTTCTACATGGAGTTGCGACCGATAGATAGTACTAGCAACTGGAAAGACCAACGGAAACATTGTTTTCTCGGTCCGATGTGACGAAAGTCGATCGATTAAAATATATATATATATATATATATATTAATCTGATCGAGCCCTCTTTAGATTTTAGTTTTCACATTTATTATTATTACTATATATATATATACGTATTACTATATATATATATATATATATATATATATATATATATATATATATATATATAAGTATGTATAACCCTAACCCTAACCCTAACCCTAAATAACAGCCGTACTAATAGTGAGAAATGAAATTTCGTTTCATTTTTGCCGTTTATATACATATATATATATATATATATATATATATATATATATATATATATATATATATATATATGAAAGACGTAAAATAAGAAAATTATAAAAATTAACATACTTACTAAAATTTCACTCCAACTAATTAGTTTCTGAAAGGGAATAAACATAGTTTCCGAAGAAACGTACGGAGAAGCCTTTCGTCATCAGAGAAGTCTATTCTCAGCTAAGTTTCCAGGCAATGCGTGGACACAGGTAACTTATACAAAAATAATTCAGTGGATAGAAAAAAGCAAAGCGTGGACTAAGTTCCAAGCCATTGAAAAAATCACTGCCCACTGCGTCGGTGGCAAATTCAAAAGAATCAATCACGTGACATCGAGGTTAATCAGTGAGGAGTGTTTTGTTAAGAAGACAGCAGCCGAACCGTTACTATGAACTATAGTAACAGTTTTGGCCAATTTTGGCCCGACAAAATAATTTGGAGATAATTATAAAGAATTAGTATATTTACTAACATATATATACAGATGCATACCTATGCCAGCAAATATATAGGTTTTGTCTTAGTAACTTTGTGGTTCAATGCATGGGGATGCAGAACAATAATATGAAAGACGTAAAATAAGAAAATTATAAAAATTAACTTACTTACTAAAATTTCACTCCAACTAATTAGTTTCTGAAAGGGAATAAACGTAGTTTCCGAGAAACGTACGGAGAAGCCTTTCGTCATCAGGGAAGTCTATTCTCAGCTAAGTTTCCAGGCAATGCTGTCTTCTTAACAAAACACTCCTCACTGATTAACCTCGATGTCACGTGATTGATTCTTTTGAATTTGCCACCGACGCAGTAGGCAGTGATTTTTTCAATGGCTTGGAACTTAGTCCACGCTTTGCTTTTTTCCATCCACTGAATTATTTTTCTATAAGTTACCTGTGTCCACGTATTGCCTGGAAACTTAGCTGAGAATAGACTTCCCTGATGACGAAAGGCTTCTCCGTACGTTTCTTCGGAAACTATGTTTATTCCCTTTCAGAAACTAATTAGTTGGAGTGAAATTTTAGTAAGTTAATTTTTATAATTTTCTTATTTTACGTCTTTCATATTATTGTTCTGCATCCCCATGCATTGGACCACAAAGTTACTAAGACAAAACCTATATATTTTCTGGCATAGGTATGCATCTGTATATATATGTTAGTAGATATACTATATATATATATATATATATATATATATATATATATATATATATATATATATATATCATATATATATATATCATAATTATTTCTACTTTAGGCACAAGGCCAACAATTACCCAGTGCATTACTGGTACTTTATTTTATCGACCCCGTAAGGATGAAAGGCAAAGTCAACCTCGGCGGGATTTGAACTCAGATCGTAAAGGGACGTAACTATGCTGGAAAGCATGGCGTCCGACCCTCTACCGATACTGCCAATCCACATGATGATCATATATATATATAGTTAATTATGCTAATTGGGAGAGGAAATGGTATATATTTTATCTTGTGATTCTATAGACATGTTTTATGATATATAGCTCTGATTATTTAATTTATTAAATTTTCATTGAGCCACAAAGTGATCCGTTGCAAAACACGTATATGTATATATATGTATATATATATGTAAACTTTTATATGTAATAATCTCCCATTAGGTTGTGATTCAAATTTGGCTGTATTGTGCTGTGCTTTCTAGCAAAAAAGCCACCAGGTGTAAGCAACTACCACACCCTTTCCAACCTGACCGCGACTACGTCACGATTCTTAGTCATTTTGAATGAATTCTTGGCGCGATCACTTTGGAAAATTTAGTGTCTAGATCAGAGCAAATCTCCTGATGAATCCGATGCTCGAGTTATATAATTATTACATAATTATTGGAAATCTCAAAATGCGGACCAAACCATGGTAGAGGTATTTAAATGTATTCTATTTTCTCCTAGTTTATTTTACACCTAATTCTGTTTAATTGACTGTATCTGGGCGATTACGCTGTCGAAATATTCGATAAATATTCCGTTGCGGCCGACGCGAAGGGCTAGTTTCGGTTATTTGTTGGAGATTTCTTCATAGAAGCCTCATTCTTATAGCCTGGTCTATTCGATTTTTTATATAGTTAATTATGCTAATTGGGAGAGGAAATAGTATATATTTTATCTTGTGACTCTATAGACATGTTTTATGATATATATATTAGATATTAAGTTGTAGGACTGATATATATATATATATATATTCGCTCACTTATTCTTGAGAGGGTTGTCGGTACAGAGTCTTTAGGCACATCTTTCAGATGGTATTATCAGAAGCAAGCGTCTCCATGCGTGACCAGCCGAGCTCATGGATCTTATCTATACATCTTGCTCAGGGTCTACCTTTAGGTTTCCTGCCGATAAACTCTCTCCAGTAATTCTTCCTTGGACATGTTAACCACATGTCCATTCTAATATCTAAATGCAGAGAAATAACGGCTCTACCTGGAGTGATTCTCTTATCTCCGAGTTATGCACTCTGTCAAATAACGTTACACTAACGCCTTTCAGTGAAAGGCGATAGTGTAATATTATTTGACAGCGGTGGATTGGCAGTATCGGTAGAGGGTCGGACGCCATGCTTTCCAGCACAGAGTTACGGCCCTTGCCATTCTGAGTTCAAATCCCGCCGAGGTTAACTTTGCCTTTCATCCTTACGGGGTCGATAAAATATAGTACCAGTAATGTACTGAGTAATTGCTGGCCTTGTGCCAAAAGTAGAAACAATTATTTGACAGAGTGGCCGAAATGGTATTTCTCTGAAAGTTTCAGAGAAATGCCATTTCGGCCACTTGAACTCGAGATTGTATTCTTTCGGTCATTACCCTAAATTATGACCATAATTAAGTTTTGGCACGAACACTTAATTGAAGATAGTGGATTTGGTTTTTACACATACCACCCTTTTTCTGATGACCGAATACTGAAGCTGGCGCATTACGGTACCAGCCTCTACAATTCTTGCAATTAATTCAGCTTCCTGCATTCCATCATTCGTAAACACGGCCCCCCAGATACTTGAAATTGTCCACCTACCACAGTGTCTCTCCACTCACATGCTGAGTGCATTGCGTAGGCTTTGATGAGGGGGTGGGTGTCTCAGTCTTCGCAGGACTAATTTTCATGAATACCGTGCAGAACTCGACAGCAAATATCAGCAGACTGATCCTACACCTGCTGGTCATAATACCACTTTCAACCCCGCTGCACATGACAATCTTGTTCACGGAGATTATGAACAGATGCGGTGACAATAC
>OZ024741.1:107124275-107129275 GCA_964016885.1 Eledone cirrhosa
TATATACATATATATATTTATATATAATTGTTTTATCTGACGAACGAGCTGCATGTTTCTTGGAAGAATCATCTAGTTTTTGGAAAACTTCTGTAATGAAATAATTATATTGTGTTGTTTATATATATGTAATATATATATGTATATATATATATATATATATATAATTGTATTAATATATATATATATATATATACATACATGCATATATATATCCATATATAAATATATATATATATATATATATATATATATATATATATATATATATATATATATATATATATATATATATATATATATATATATATATATATATAAATATATATATATATATATATATATATACATATATATATATATATATATATATATATATATATATATATATATATATATTTATATATATATATATATATATATATATATATATATATATATATATATATACACACATATATATATATATGTATGAATGAAGTAATTCCCACGGAAAGGTACGAAAAAGAGTGCTCTATGTAGCCTACAGTGCTTATTAATTATGCTCATGACTATATATATATATATACATATATATATATATACATATATACATATATTAAATATTATCCAATTATAAGTATGAGAATAGCTCAATGTAAAATAAGTATATTAGACCAGAAATACTTAAACATTCTAAAACACTCTTTGATTATTGTGTATAAAGTATATATATATATGTATATATATTATATATATATATATATGTATATATATTATAAAGTATATATATATATGTATATATATTATATATATATATATATATATAAAATGTTTAAGCTTGTTGAATCACAACAAATTAAATATAACCTCTGCATATATATATATATATATATATATATATATATATATATATATATATATATATGCAGAGGTTATATTTAATTTGTTGTGATTCAACAAGCTTAAACATTTTATAACTGATATAAAGCACTCAACAAGTTAGTGGAATAAATATTCAATATATTAATAAATGGAATCTATATTTATAAAACCATAATTATTTTATTATATATATTTCAAGGGCAACCAAGGCAAATTATGGTGCGCTTTCATCAGATAAAATACAGATTTGTTTTATAAATAAATATTGACATACCCGGAAAAAGACAACCTTAACGATTGAAGTTCGCTGGATAGTCGATATATATATATATATATATATATTTATATATATATATATATATATATATGCAAATATATATATATATAATATATATAACTTTGATGATAAACTTAATAGATTGCGGCCTGTATTGACTTGTATATATAAAGGTGTATGTATGTATGTATGTATGTATGTATGTATGTATGTATGTATGTATGTATGTATGTATGTATGTATGTGTGTATGTATGTATGTGTATGTATGACCCCTTAGCCTTTGTCAAGGCAGAATTCTAGGAGAAGGAAAACTCTGATATAACACCTGCAACCCTGATGGTATCCAATGATGTTGACTTGTTCTTCTTTTTGGTAAATATCATCTTGTTTAAGAGAGTGGGACTGGCTTTGTGCAGTGCCTTTGCTCACTATAAAAGCTTCACGGCACAGGCATTGCTTTATATCTGGAGATCTCTCTGCACTTGTCGTCACATGGTACCATGGGCCCAGCACTATGTGTCAATAATTGTCACAGGTGTAGTGTTTGTACCAGAGTTTTCAAGTCGCTGGCTGGACTAAAAAGTCACACTCGTTCAGCGCATCGGTAGGGGTTCTCCTACATGGATATAAAGTAGTGGCCGTACTCGAAAACGAGTTGGCAGCCACCATGTGTGTATGTATGTATGCATGTAAAATGTATTTTGATGTGTGCATGTTTGTCTCAGTGTATGTTTAAATATGCATATATATATGTGTGTGTACTTTCTGACACCCGTCATGTTCTGCTTATATAATGCAAAAAGGTCACATCTTTTGCGAAATTTCACGTAGCCAGGTTGAAAACTTTGAATGATTTCATTTATTGGCCACAAGGGCCGACATGTAGGGGACAATACAAAGACAGGGGCAGTGGGGTTTACAATAAGGTCGAGTAAAAGTGCACAATGGCAAGACCAATTCAACAATGAAGATATAAAAATATAAAATAAACTATGCATAAATATAACAAAATAAATTCCCCTATAGGGGGTGGACGACCCTGGGGTGACTCGGGTACTCCACCAATCCTGAACCACCCTATAGTTATATATATAATCTATATACAATTATAAATAAGAAAGGGTAATATTTTGTATTACCCTATTACCAGTAAAAAAATTTGCTCAATGTAAAATATCAGACGTATTTAGTATTTTATATTTTGTATATATATATAGATATTTATATTGAAAGGATAACAAGGACGATTGGTTACTCCTTCATTACATTTATTGGTAGGTGACGCGCGTTTCGCCACTGATCAGCTCAAGGTTCGATCTGTATCGATCCTACCCGACTCAATGATCGGCAGCTCGACGGACCCTTTAAAATGGTATAAGAAAAATGTTACACCCCCTGGATATATATATATATATATATATACATACTTTAAAAACATTGATGTAATTCAATTCGATAACTCAACGTACATTTTCCACATAGGAGTGACGGAGTGTTTTTAGATTAAGGTAATCATTTCATATTCTATATGAATATATATATATATATATATATATATATATATATATATATATATATGTATATATATATATATTTATCTTTGGTGTTTAATATGCAAGGGTTTAGAGCACTCAGTTCATAGGCTGAATGAATTATAATTAGTTACAAGAGTGACATGTAAAGCACTGATGTTCCGTTTACCACAGCACATTCAGATTGTCATTTTCCCGCTTTTATGACAGGCTCCATGAGTTAGGGTAAATAACATAACTGTTTCTACTTTAGGCACAAGGCCAGCAATTACCCAGTACATTACTGGTACTTTATTTTATCGACCCCGTAAGGATGAAAGGCAAAGTTAACCTCAGCGGGATTTGAACTCAAACCGTAAAGGGACGTAACTATGCTAGAAAGCATGGCGTCCAACCCTCTACCGATACTGCCAATTCACCGCTCTAGGGTAAATAACATAACGAACCGTAATAACCTGTATAATATCAATGTTGAAATTATTTATATATGCATAGATATTACATTCATACAGACATGCATATATATATTTACAATTATGTATATATATATATATATATATATATATATATATACTAGCGTCCGAAATGTTAAGACCCTCTTCGTGCTATATCAAGCGTTAACCTAATATATCCCTTCCATATACTGTACCGATTGTATTGTTATTTCTGTTTACCTTTTACACACACGTATGCATATATGTATATATATATATATATATATATATATATATATATATATATATATATATATATATATATATATATATATATATATATATATATATATATATATATATATGTATATATATATATATATATATATGAATGTATAGTATGTATGCATGTATGTATGTACATACGTAATGTCCGAACGCTCACCCCGGGTTAGGTTGATGCATATTTAGGCCGAAGTATGCACTCTATATATAATGAGTATATTATGAGTAAGTGTAACCAAGTCAACTTAAACGTGTAATGAGTTTTATACAGCAAAGTCAATTTTCCATCGATACTCAGTTGATATTATATATATAAAGTTTGAAAAATTAGTCATTACACAATCACACACATATATATATGTATATATAAATAGTGAGACACAAAGTAGGGTTATATATATATATATACATATATATATATATATATATATATATATATATATATATATATATATATATATATATATATATATATATATATATATATATATATATATATATGTATATATATATATATAGATAGATAGATAGATAGATATATACTTATATATATAAAGATACATATATCTATCTATCTATATGTATATTTATATGTATGTATATATATGTTGATATATATATAAATACAAGTTTATATATATTTATATATATATATATATATATATATATATATATATATATATATATATAGTAATAATAATAAATTTGAAGACTAAAATCCAAAGAGGGCTCGATAAGGATAAATATATATCAAATATATAAGAACCGTAGAGCAAAACTTTAATCTGTTATTTTAATAAATATATATATATATATATACATATATATAGTTATATATATATATATTTATATCTGTGTGTGTGTATATATAAATATATATATATATATGTGTATATATATGTGCATATTTATATACGTACACACACTCATCCGCACACAGACACACACACACACACATATGTATGTATATATATTTACTGACACCTAGATAAACACATACATATAAAGTTGTTAGAAATTCGAAGAATGTACAGAAGTTTTTAGGGAAATATGCACTTTTATATACGATAAATAGAAGGAAAACATTGTACACAAACCCCTAACTATATGTCAACTGAAAACATAAATAAGAGGAAACCAAGAACGGGAGAAAATATTCCTTCATCAATTGTCTGCTGGGGTTCATAGATAATTCAACGCATTATATACACATTCTTTTAACCTGATTAGTTCTTTCGTTACTTTTGTATTGTGTGGTTGGGTTTTGCCTACCGCAATGTTCAATTTGTCAAGCTATTTAAACGTATGTTATTACTCTAAGGACCTACCCTTATTGAGTGCTTTGCTACTCATTCCTTATTGTAGGTCGACTTTGCTTGGCCACAGCCAAAGATTCGATTTTACTAAGCTTTCACTTATATATATATATATATATATATATATATATGGTTTCAGAAGATTCCGTTGAGGATGAAAGCAGTGATTCTCTGCTTAAATTTTAATCCGTTATATATATATATATATATATATATATATATATATATATATATATATATATATATATATATATATACATATATATATATATATATACATATATATATAT
>OZ024741.1:107144275-107146775 GCA_964016885.1 Eledone cirrhosa
TATGACATTTGGTCTGTTACCATCAAATCTTTAGGAATTTTGAACACTGTTCTGACAGTATTCCGGATGGATAATAGCTTTGGTTTTACCAGTTGGAGCATAAGTAGATTTGGGAACGACTTCCAATTGTTGAGCACAGTACATAATATTAGCCACGAGCAAAGCAGGATTCCCGTTCCTCTGACTCTGCGGTCCTCAGAGTTCACTTGATTTGTCAGCAGAAGGTGGTGGAAACTTCATTAATAAGAAAACGATTTCAAGTTACAGAGAACTTCAAGTAACGTAACTTTAAATAGAAATGTAATTGTAAGGTAAAAGCACGATACAAATATGAGCATTAAGTATCTAAATCGAGTTACTGTGGATATTAATATATAAAGCGTACATCGAAGATTAACCGAAAGAATATGAGAATGATAGAAAATGTGAAAAGCGAAAAACAAAGAATAAGAGATAGGGATAAAGCAGAAGTGTGAAGGAAGATGTTATAAGTGTATGAGATAGAAAGTGTCAGCGAGAGAAATTAAAATGCTACTGAAGTTAAACGGAAATTATAACGGCGAAGAAGGTATCGTAATTGTTAGATAGCTTTTCTATGATATTATTCATGCTTTTCATCCTTTGAGGATCACTAAAATAAGTACAATTACTGGTTGATGTAATCGATTATTTTTTCCTGCCAATATTTTTGGTCGTGTGCCTATGTAAAGATTATATAAAAGAAGAAAAGAATACAGATCGAAAGTTAAGGAGAACATGAAAGAATAAGAGATTGAGTGAAGAGATGAGAGAAAGGGATACAGAAAGGAAAGACAAAGGACGAAATATTGAGGAAGGTGCAGGTGATTAGAAGTTGGCAGTGGTAATATGAGCGAAGGAGAGTGGCAGTAGGAGGTTGACTCAACATTGAGGACATAGCAGAGAAGCAAAGGATAACTATATACAAGAGAAAGATGGCAATGGCTACAAACAACAGAAAGTGTGATGTCTTCAGGAGCTCGAAGAAATTATTAAAGCATTACGGGAGAGATGGGACATAAACACAAACAAACATTAAGAGTTACGTAATAGATTAAGGTCCTGAACTCGGAAAATTGTTGATATATATATGAAAACACTAAAACAAACAGTTAGCCAGAGCTTTTATACAGTATATATATGACGAAATGTTTCAAGTAAAGGTTAAAGCTTACTATATGTTCACATAAAAAAAAGGTATTGGACCTCAGTGAGATTCAAACTCCTAAAATTAAAAGCACTACTTGAATAAGGAATGAAATAAAATTGTTTTCTGTTTAGAATTTAAAGAGTAGATGGGACACACATTGAGAAGGAACATACACACATACACAAACACACAGGCACATACACACGCGCACGCACGCACATATATACAACACAGAGACACATACACACACAGAAGTATACGAGTATATGAATATACTTTTTTCTTTAATCCGACAAAATAATTATTTCTATATTTATTATAGCAAATCATTATTGAAATAAAGAAATGGTGGTGGATTGGCAGTATCGGTAGAGGGTCGGGCGCCATGCTTTGAAGCATAGAGTTACCTCCCTTTATGATCTGAGTTCAAATCCCGCCGAGGTTAACTTTGCCTTTCATCCTTACGGGGTCGATAAAATAAAGTACCAGTAATGCACTGGCATAATTGCTGGCCTTGTGCCAAATGTAGAAACAATTATTGAAATAAAGAAATATTAAATGAATTGAAGATTTATAGAATATTTTATGAAACTTAAATTAATTTAATGCAGAAACTATGGAAATATTTGCTTATAATCTTCGATTGACCCCTTATATATCTGTGAGATACGGGGTTTGATTCCTCGGCCGATAGCACTTTATTTTTTATGTCTTTAAGGATCTTCACCCAATTTTATAAGTTATTTTATAGCATCTCAGCGCAGGAGCCCATCGTTCTTTATATATAATATATGGAGAGAGAGAGAGAGCGAGAGAGAGAGAGAGCGAGAGAGAGAGAGAGAGAGGGGGAGAGAGAGAGAGAGAGAGACTGTTTGGTGTAAAAAGGTGATGTAAAAGTGCTTTCGAGATAGAGTGTTCATTGGAAACTGGTGATTTAGTCCATGGCTAATCGGCGTCCCTCGTCACTATGTAACTGCTCAGGCGGATAAAAACATGAATGAACACTATTACATGTGTAAGTAACAGTACAGGCAGGTTTAATTGTCGGGGTTATGTGTATGCTCGTGTGTGTGTGTGTGCCTGCAAGCGTGTGAGTGCGCACATATACATATGCATACACACAAATGCATGCATACACACAAATGCATGCATACATACATACGTACGTACATACATACATACATGCATACACACACATACATGCATACATACATGCATACATGCATACATACATGCATACATACATACATGTATACATACATGCATACATGTATGTACAATAGCTCTCCTCCTCTCACGTTATATATATATATACATATGTGTGTGTTTTAT
>OZ024741.1:107154275-107156775 GCA_964016885.1 Eledone cirrhosa
CATTTTAAAGGAAATAAATTTCAGTGAAGTAGACGAGAATAGATATATAAAGATTGTAACTTAGGTGACGATCCTGAAATGAAAGAAGTTAAATGATATATATCTTTTCTTATCATCGTTTGTAATCTACATTTTACTGTAAAGCAAAATGTAACAGGTGACACGAGACAGAAATGAATAAAATCAAATAAAAATTCAGTATGTTAGAAATTCATATAGGGATTTATATTTCATAGTGTTAGGTTATATATTTCATCAAACATTATAACAAATCTGCTTCAAACGAAACAACTCTAGGTGAGGACTGCTTCTTTATCAATTATAGTAGACTTTTCCCCTAGTTAATGCGTTTTACTTTAATGAATTCTACATTTTTTCTTCATTTCAACATATACGTAGATGTAGATATATGAATATAGTAAGTAATTATAAAGACAAACACACACTTTATTAATTTGATTACTACGGGATAATAAAATGTTCACCATTAAAACCAATGCAACAACAGTTGTTGAGAGTGATGTAATAATATTGAACACAACATATTTGTTTATGATTAACAAAAATCGGTTGTGTTCAGACCTAAGCGATGGGTTTCACTCGGGCTAAAATATGCATCCCTACAACACCATTAAGAATGCCGGGAATATATATATATACATATGTATAAATATACACACATACACACACACACACATATATATGTACGTAAAAATATATATGTATATATATATATATTAAAAAATTCATCATTTTACGATCGTATCTAGGATATATATGTGTGTGTTGGTATATATGTGTGTGTTGGTATCATATAGATCTATGTAAACATTTTACAAAATATCACAGGAAATATACATACCTACACATATATATACTGTCTTCAGAAATAATGTATATATATATATACATATATATATATACATATATATATATATATATATATATATATATATATATATATATATATATATATATATATATATATATATATATATATATATATATATATATACGTAGGTCCCGGGTTGAGTCGGGGATAACCACAGTAAGTAAGGTACTCAATACATGGCAGAGTAAAATTTGTTTATTTTATAGAAGGAACTTCTACAGGACTAGTACTGTTTCATTCAGATGAAATCTTCAGGAAGCATTGAGCTTCCTGAAGATTTCATCTGAATGAAACAGTACTAGTCCTGTAGAAGTTCCTTCTATAAAATAAAAATAAATATATATATATATATATATATATATATATATATATATATATATATATATATATATATATATATATATATTGTTGTACTTTGGGAGGGTCATGTTGCCAATAAGAAACACACGCACCAGTTGTTTTCACTGTATATATATGTGTCTGTATATATATGTGTGTGTATATATATTTATACATGCATATATATATATATATATATATATTTAAAAGAATAGAGGTGTAACACACAAGTTATGATATATTGGTAAACGGAATAGAAAATGGTGACAAATTGTTCACAGTGAAAAATAGTTTAATTAGGAATAAGTGATAATTAGTAATAGTATTGGTTAGTATTAAGTTTTGGTTTTAAGTTTTACCGGTTGCGCATTTCTAATGCTTTTCAAAAATAATTTTGAGATAGAGCGTCCGAGATGTTTGCTCTGATCTGGTCAGAACTTAAAACCAAAACTTAATACTAACCAATACTATTACTAATTATCACTTATGCCTAATTAAACTATTTTTCACTGTGAACAATTTGTCAGCATTTTCTAATCCGTTTACCAATATATATATATATATATATATATATATATATATATATATATATATATATACATATATATATATATATATATATATATATATATATATATATGTATACATATACATGTATATATATATACATATATATGTATACATATATATGTATATATATATATATATACATACATATATATGTATATATATGTATATATATGTATACATATATATATGTATATATATATACATATATATATATACATATATATATGTATATATATATATATATGTATATATATATATATATGTATATATATATATGTATATATATATATGTATATATATATATATATATGTATATATATGTATATATATATATATATATATATATATATATATATATATATATATATATATATATATATATATATATATATGTATATATATATATACATACACACACATATATATACATATATATATGCATATATATATATATATGCATATATATATATATATAATATATATATAATATATACAATATATTAATAAATGGAAACTATATTTATAAAACCATAATTATTTTAGATAAAATACAGATTTATTTTATAAATAAATATTGACATACCCGGAAAAAAAGGCAACCTCAACGGTTGAAATTCGGTGGATAGTCTATCCAGCGAATTTCAACCGTTGAGGTTGCCTTTTTTTCCGGGTATGTCAATATTTATTTATAAAATAAAT
>OZ024741.1:107164275-107166775 GCA_964016885.1 Eledone cirrhosa
TGCACACGTTCATAAATATTCAGATGCCACGAACATCCACACACAAACTTATGCACCTATATATATTTACAGTTAAAGTTACAATATATATATATATATATATATATATATATATATATATATATATATATATATGTTTATCCCGGGTTCAATCGGGGGTAACCACAGTAAGTAAGGCACTCAAAATATACCAGAGTATAAATATTTAATATAGAATAGAAATGGCTTCTACAGGACTAGAGCTGATTCATTCGGGAGAACTCATCAGGAAGCCGGGTTAAGAGGGGCACAGTAAAGTGGTAAAATATATGTTTATCCCGGGATCAGTCGGAGGTAACCACAGTGAGTAAGGTACTCAAGGACTTCCTGATGATTTCTCCCGAATGAAACAGCTCTAGTCCTGTAGAAGCCATTTCTATAATACACTCTGTATAGCTCTACACCTCGACACTGAAGTGAACCTAAACATCGAGTGCTCACCCGGGTGAATCTACAGTAACTCCAAGTTACACTCCCTGGATATATATATATATGATGTGAGAAAGACTACAAACCCTCCATCTCAATTGTACTTTTAAAAAGCATAAGAACTGTGAAACCGGTAAAAGAGACAAATAAATATTCTTAAAAAGACTCCAGTTGCATTTTCGATTTCTTTTCCTTATACATATATATATGTATATACGTATTGTATATGCTGGTGGTTTGGTGCGTATGTGCATAAATATGCATGTAAATATTTGCCCACATGTCTGTATATATATATATCTATGGCATCGACAACTTAGACTCAAAGCCAATATTACAGACATATTCCACAATGCTTCAAGCAAACTTCAATACTCTCATATATATATATGTCGGATTTTGCACTTTTCTAATGCTGCTCACACACACTCCAACGCCACCATCAACGCCGCCATCACCACCACCCACATGACCACCACCATTAAACAAATCTATCTTTGATATTAAGATTGTAGGTGTGAGTCATAGCAGCAGGCATAAGGCAGCACTTATTACGATCGTCATCTTGTTGAGAGCACGGTGGTGGTTGTGGTGGTGATGGTGTTTCTAGTAGTGATGGCTGTTGTTGTAGTTGTTGATGTTGTTGTTGCGGTGGTGATGGTGTTGGTTGTATTGTTGTTGATTGTGGTGGGATTGATGGTGGTGCAGGTAATGGTGGTAGTGGTGATGGTTGTGAAGGTGGTTGTGGTGTCGGGACTGATCATGGTCGTAGTGGTGATATTGTTGTTGTTGTAGTTGTTATTGTTGATGTGATGGTGGTGCTGGTGGTGATTGTACTTTTGGCGATGGTGGTGGCGGTGATGGTTTTGACGGTGGCTGCGGTGTCGGGGTTGATGGTGGTGGTGGTTGTTGTGATCATGGTCATAGTGGTGATATTGTTGTTGTCTTTGTTGGTGGTGTTGTTGGTGACTGGAAGATATTCCGTGTCTGTGTGTTAGACTGGCTCTTCAATATCTTCCTGTTATTTACTTCACTCCACCTACATCGCTTACTACATACGATCATACACACACACACACACATGCACCAGTACACACGTCCACCTTGGCGTAATCTTTAATGTGTCGTTTAAGATCATCTACACAACATCCAAATATCTTGGTGCATCTGCCAGACATCTGCTCAGCTATTTTCACCATAGATATTATTGTTACACAGACACACAGTCACTTAGACACATATACGCACGGATACACAGACACATAAACACATCTATGTGCTTACATACACTCAATACACAAAGTGCCCCCCCCCCCATTTCCCGCCCCCCGCCCCCCGCCCCCCACTCACACACAAGCCTCCCCCCATATATATATATATATACTATATATCTATCTATCTACCTATGTATATATGATGTATGCATGCATGCATGTATGTATGTATCTATCTATCTATTTATCTATTTATCTATCTTTATTTATTTATTTATTTATATACATATGTATAGTGAAAATGTGAACAAGACAGAATATTTATTTATTATAAATTGTGTACCTGATATTATATCTGCAACCAAAGTTTTCATGAGATAACAAAGCATGCAGAACTGCAAGCCATGGTTGTTTTCATATCAGGGGAAGGGGTACACACGCACACATACACACACACACGTACACACACACACATACACACACACACGCACGCAAGCACACCCATCCACCACACACACACACACACTTATTTATATATGTCTAAATAATTTCTACAGGACTAGAGCTGTTTGATGCGCACGTCCACTGCCCATTACTGATGATTTCATACGAATGAAACAGTCCTGTAGGAATCATTTCTATATATAAGATGCCCTATACTCTGCCAATGTATTGAGTACCTTTTTTTAACAGTGGTTAACCCCCCCCCCCCCCCCCCCTCCGACACAACTTAGGAATCCATATAAATACACACACACACACATATATATATATTTTACTATTTCTCTCCTTTCTATATATTTTCCTCCTTTGGCTAA
>OZ024741.1:107174275-107176775 GCA_964016885.1 Eledone cirrhosa
TTCGATGTATGATTGTAAACCATCTTATCAAATGTTGAATATTACAATTAAAAAAGAATTAAAAATTAAAACTTAAAAAATTTAAAATTAAGTGTTGAAAAGGTCTGTTCATCTTTCCTGTTGCGATGACTGTGTCTAAAATGGAACCTTATATATATAGAGAGAGAGGGGTATCAAATTTTTATAGCAACAATTGTGATGTGTTCCCTGTCATGTTTCCACCATTTCGGAAAATATTGACCTAGACAATGTCTAACTAAATAGCACCACCTGCGATGTTGAGGGGAGCTCGAGGTAAAACAACTGTACCAATGTCATCATGGTGTTGCGAGTCGGACGAATATTTCTCTTAATGTAGTGACAACAGAATAAATATTTTCTCTGTAGGGATTTCAACAAGCTCTTCTGGAAGTCATCACTGCTTGCTTAAAAACCTAATGGATTACGGTTGAAAGATGATATGTAAGGAATAACCTTACATGGCCATCATTTCCAGCTAAATGGAGCAGGCTATTTGAAATTTATTGATTTTAATAATGGTCACATCCACCAGAGAGCAATTCAAATGGGACACGGGAATAGGAGGAATGAAGGGTGAAATGGTGAATCCTCTCTCTGCTATCACATACATAATGTGACACGATATATCAACCAAGTAATGAAGACTACACACATTAATCATATCTACCACCCCTTCATCCCACCTAACTCCCAATAATCACTTCTACCACCTGACTGCATGTATATACTCCATGAGAACTAATCTGTGGCTACAAATAAACAAATTGGAGTGGGAAAGGATTTGCGTCCCGCGGAAAAACAAGCCTTTTTTTTATAAAAAAGAAATTGTTTCATATAATTTTATAGACTGTTCGGAAAATAAACCATTACACATGCTTTACGTGTTGTGGTAATATTATAAAAAACAAATAACGAGGAGACGGTGTGTAAGTTTAGAACTCGCTGAGAAATACGATAAAGTTTCACATATGTAATATAGGACATATGTAAGGCTCTAAGATGTCACTAGTGGCTACTAAATTTACATTTCTCTCAACATAACCACGATGAAGTCATGAACAGCGATGCTCTAAATAGCGTATTGAGTACTTCTTTTGTTTTCTACATAAATACAAACCCACTTAGGCTCACGCACACACACATAGACACACAAATAGATACGTAAACGTGTGTGTGTGCATGTATATGTGCCTAAGCACACATGCACACGCACACTCACACGCATATATATATATATATAAGTAGTTCCACAAAAGTTAGTTCACTATACCGAGAACAAATATTTCACCTTATTCGGATCCTCAGCTACCAAACTCGTCCCACGGACTGAGTGCTCTACTACTACGGATATAACACGCCAGTGTTCTACTATTATATATATACACACCTTTATTATATAGAGAAATGCTATATAAAGGACTACAACTCATTCCTGTCAGGAATGTCCTGATGATTTCATACGAATAAAACAGTTCTAGTCCTGTAGAAGTCGTTTCCATATATAATAAAGATTCCTATACTCTACCAAGTTATTGTATACCTTGTTTGACTGTGGTTACTGCCCGACACAAATCAGGAACCTACATATTATATATATATGAAACTAATGCACTTCATGTTATTGCATCCTCTTGTTCGACTCTTGTTTTCTTGACTTATATACACACACACACACATATATATATATATATATATATATATATATATATATATATATATGTGTATGTAAAAGGTGTAAACAGAAATAACAACACAATCGGTACAGTATATGGAATGTATATATTAGGTTAACGCTTGACATAGCAGGAAGAGGGTCTTAACGTTTCGGACGCTAGTCCTTCTTCAGAAGAAATAATGAGAAATAAAAAAGATTGAGGGGACGGGCGGGATGGAATTGGAAAAAATATCTTTAGATAAAAATAACAGGTCCATTCATGTTGACATCTCTTGCAAAACTGTCGGTGCTAACGTTTTGTGTATGATTTGTTTTTTAGAAAAGTAGATGATGGAGCACGTCTACCTGAAATGGAAAAAAAAAACGTTTTGTAAAAAGTGCTCTACCCGAGCACGTGCGTAAGCATGAGTGTGTGTGTGTGTGTGTGTGTGTGTGTGTGTGTGTGTGTGTGTGTGTGTGTGTGTGTGTGTGTGTGTGTGTATGTGTGTGTGTGTGTGTGTGTGTGTGTGTGTGTATGTGTGTGTGTGTGCGCGCGCGCGCGCGCGTGTGTGTGTGTGTGTGTGTGTGTGTGTGTGTGTGTGTGTGTGTGTGTGTGTGTGTGTGTGTGTTATTATAGGTCCGTACGAAGCTAAGAAGAGATATGTGTATATGTGAGTAAAAGAGTGTGTGTGCATGTAAGTACGAAGCTATGAGCAAAGAGAAAGCGATAGGAATCCAGGGGTGAGGTAATGGACGGGATATATATATATATATATATATATATATATATATATATATATAAGTAGAAAGGGCATTTGTTGGAAG
>OZ024741.1:107181775-107194275 GCA_964016885.1 Eledone cirrhosa
TCTTTTCCTTCTAACACAAAATAGAAGAAATCATGTCTGTGTACGCCAGTCTGTAGTTAAAGAGCCCTAACGTATTTCTATCTTCATAGCTGTAGGCAAATGATGCGTGTAACTAAATGAGAGCAGGTCGGTGTGAACAGTTGAATGGCCCACGACAATTTCACGCCCCAATAGCACTTGTCTTATGTTACATTACATCGTTTTATATCTAGCTCTTATAATTGACGTATTTTCACATACGTTTCATTTGACACTGAACACATAATGCAAATAATTGTTGCTGCTGTTGTTGTTTGTTTGTTTGTTTTGCTTTGTTTTCAAAACTGTTGGTATTACTGTTGTTGTGGTTGGTTGTTATTGTTGTTGTTGTCGACGTCATCAATATCGTTGTTGATGTTTTATTTATTAGAGTCGTTCATTGTTGTGTTGCGGTTGCTGTCTTTATTGTTGTCCTTGTTATCATTATTCTCATTGCCATCGATGTAGTCATCGCCATCACCATCTTCGTTATTTTCCTTTGTCATGGTTGTCATCGACGTTGTTATTTTGTAGTTGCTGTTGTTGTTGTTTTTGTTGCTGCTGTTGTTGTTGTTGTTGTTGTTGTTGTCATTACTATTGTTGTCATCATTTTTGTAGTATCAGTTAGTTTTGATAAAGTGCTTGTCGTTGCTTTTGTTGTCATTCTAGTCAATATTTAACAGTTGATTGAACAGCCAATTATTTTAAGTATAAGTTATCTAGAAGTAGAATATGTTCTTCCTGTTTAAGGTGTTATAAAGGATTTCTGTGAGTTTGGGCTGTTGTTTCGGAGGAAATGGAAGGTGTTAAAACATGTTGTTAAATCTGGTATCATATAGAGCAGGGGTGTGCCACATATTCCATTGGCGGGCCATTTTTGAACATTGGAACAACTATTAGGGCCATTAATATTTATTAAGCAGTATTCCAAGGATTCACCACAACTTCTTTCCATAACATGGAAATTATAACGCTTATAGCCCTATCAGTGAAGCCCTTTAGTATAGGTCAACTAACAGAAAATTGTATTACGGTTACGAAAAAAATTCTAAATAATCCTACAAGGTAAAAAGTAAAAACGGTCATCGTGAGCCACTCTGACTGGTCTGGTGGACTGGATTGTGGCCCGCAGGCCGCCTGTTGCATGCCCCTGATATAGAGGAACAGTATAACCATACTGTATGTAACTCCTTCAGATTGGTGTGTAGTTGATGCAATTAATGTTCTGTTGATGGTGCAATGCAGTTGGTGCAACTGAGACAGCTGATGGAGCTAATGCAGTTGGTAAACCTGATGCATCTCATGCTGTAAATGTTTAGTTTGAGCATAGTAAGGTTTGGTACATTTAGGTTTGATATATATAGGTTTGGTATACAAAGTTTAGGTATACAAATGTTTCTCATACATATGGTTGTCATACTAATATTTGATATACACACGTTTTGGATGCAAAGATTTGGTGTACGTAGGGTTGATGTACATATATTTGTCATACATGTTTGACATACAAAGTTTTGTTATATACAGATTTACAATATATAGGTTTATATTGCATAGGTTTGTCATACGTTGGTTTGGTATACTGAGGTATGGGTTGTAAAAGTTTTAACATATATATTGATCGGTCTGCACGTACAGTTTAGCCTCGGAAACGATCGTAAAACAGCGATTAATTAACTACTATATCAAGCTTTAACTTTTACATAAAAACATATTGACGCAAGCGCACCCCACCCCACAGAAATATATATATATACAAATATATGTATATATATATATATATCCGATTGGCGCTGCGGTCGGAACTATATATACATATATATATATATATGTAATAAGAACAAAGTGGAGATGTTACATAGGAGATTTATTGCTCAATCCTGGTTACAAATGTTTCCCAAGCAGCTGGCTCATGATCTGGAATAGAACTCCCAGACCAGACTCCAAGACTGCTTGATCCTCAGACCAGTGTTAACAAAACAAAAATCACATCAAATCTGTGAATGAACCAGCAAAAACACAAAGAAGCATATAGAATAAGCAAACACGGGCCTAGAATTCAACGGAAATACATACCCCGAGCATTACAAGAAAAAAACCCCCGTTATAAACAAAAACAAAAACAAAATAAACGGCTATAAATAAAGAAATAAAGAAATATCCACGTATACACGATCACACACATACACACACACGTGCATAAAATGGTAGGCACACAAACTCTCACACGTAGAAATTGTACATGTACATACATACACACATCCTCACACACCCATACGCATATATACTTACATGCATATATATATATATATATATATATATATATATATATATGCATGTAAGTATATATGCGTATATATATATATATATATATATATATATATATATATATATATATATATATATATAGTGAAAGATTGAAGAATAATATGGTCAGCTGTACAACAAGGGGCTTTATTTCAAGTATTAACAATTGTTTCATTGATCAGGTGAGTCTAAAGGCCGCTAAACACTCGACCTTAAATACGGTGTTTACCTCTGATCAAATCCTCAGGATATATGTTGTTATCCCTTAAATATATATATATGCACGCACACACACACATAAAAAAGAATAAAATAAAAATTTTATTTCTCGCCCTAGCACAGCTGAACAAAGTCAATGTTGAAAAAGCAGGTGACAATCGGTCATCGGCACAGCTTCAAATTGAGCCGTATTTTACAAACGAATCGAACATTATTATTAATGTTCGATATAACCCATATGTATATATGTATATATGTGTATGTATATATATATATATATATATATATATATATATATATATATATATATATGTACATAATTTGTACGTGTGCATACTTACATTCATATATATATATAGTTTCGTTGACAAATATATCAATGTGCCCAGACACGCAGATATATTGCGCTGGCCTCGGGACCCCCTGCTGGTCCTTTATCCTTGTTCTGGTGACGCAGCTTGATGGAGCATGCAACTATTGATATACTCTTACTTATAGGCTCTGATGATTCCTGCCATAGGGTATGGATGAAACACTGTTAGCTAATAAAACAATGTATTTCTAAGCACTCTTTGGTTATTCCTATAATTATATATATATATATATACATATATATATATATATATATTTATTAAAATAACAGATTAAATTTTAAGCAAAGAATCGCTGCTTTCACCCTTAACGGGATCTTCTCAATCTAAAAAATCAATCTGTGAACGCAGAAGTAAATGTTTCGAAAAACGTTGCATATACACTCTCACACACACACATATATATATATATACATATATACATATATATATATATATATATATATATATATATATATATATATATATATATATATATATATATATATATAACGAAGGAAATGTGGTAAGGAACCAGGTGGACCATAACTCACCAAAGTACTCAATACTTGAGGTAGTAGAGTGGGTAATAGGAACCAGTAAGACCCCGACAGCTGAGCTCAAGCCGTTTCGACGGCTAATTCTGGCTAATTCGAGTCCAGAATTAGCCGTCGAAACGGCTTGAGCTCAGCTGTCGGGGTCTTACTGGTTCCTATATATATATATATATATATATATATATATATATACGCAAACACATCACAAAAATGCAAGAAAAAGGGTGTTGGTACTCTGGGACGAGTAATGGGGCTACTGTGGCATGACAGGGTCAGTAGGTCACTAAGGTGCGCCCACCTGCGAGATGGGTGAACAGATGGGTCCTTCGGTGCATACAATTACTCAGCATCTCGAACTTAGAGTTGATCGCCCACTCCCGTAGCTTTAGGATTTCCACGCTTTCACAGATACAGAGCCGACAAAGTTCGCTGCCCAGCCCCTCGGGGGCCGCAAAACGGAGAATTTTCCACCTCAATTTGAAGTTCCGGCTCTCATTCTTGAGCCTCCACACGCTCTGGGCTAGACTAGTGTTGGACCTCTTGCTTCTGTGTTTATATAAACATGAAAGATGGCATGACCAGAGAGCAACACATTACAATGATTGTATATCAACAAAACGATAAGTGTCTTAACGTTTCGAATGATAGATACAAGAGGAAAGGGGATAGAAGAAAGAAAATAAAGTATATCAAAGGAGATAGAGAAAAGGAAAAGGAAGAAAAGATATCACGCGTAAATGTTAGTGAAACATCTTAGAAGAAGAATACGAACACCCACACTTACACATACATACCTGTATATATACATACATACATACATACATACATACATACATACATACATACATACATACATACATACGTGCATACATACATACGCGCATACATATATACGTGCATATATACATACTCGCATACATAGATACATAAATGCGTACAGAAATACAGACAGACGTACACACATATATATATATATATATATATATATATATATATATATATATATATATATATATATATATATATATATATATATATATATATGTGTGTGTTGTGTGTGTGTATTTGAGTGTTAGTGTGTCTGTGTATGTGTAAGCAGCGTGAGTAATGGGAATTCCATTGGTGCCTATTAAGATAGAACCTCTTTCTAAAAGACATCTACGCCATATCTCTTCAAGTTTTTTCTACGCTTGTTCATCGTTGGTTTGTAGCAAATATAATCTACAAATCTATCAATAAGGTTATTGAGAACAATCGAATCTAAGCTATTATTCTAGGATCCTCTGTTCAATGTTCCTTCTAAACGCAAGATTAGGGAGTTAATCCGGGAAAAATTGATTTGTCTCAAATCACAGAGAATTGGTATTGTTTCTTTTTCTTCTATCAATCAATAAGACTATAAATACACACATATATACACACGCACATATCCCCGCATATACACACTCACATTCACACATACTCATATATACATGTATGCATATGAATGGATATATATATACACGCATATATGCGTGTGTGTGTGTGTATGTGTATACATATATCTTGATTTTATATATTCGTTTCTTGATAGCAAACATAAAAGTATTAAGGTGGAATTAACACCATAGTTGCATGTATGTATATGTGAATAAATGCATGATTTATATATTAAAGAATTGACTGTACTGTAGTATGTATATGCAGTATGTATGTATATATGGCTGGATTTATATATGTATGTATATATATATATATATATATATATATATATATATATATATATATATATATATATGTAAAGATGGGTGTATGAAGGAGTATATATATATATATGTATATATATATATATATATGTAAAGATGGGTGAATGAAGGAGTATATATATATATATGTATATATATATATATATATATGTAAAGATGGGTGTATGAAGGAGTATATATATATATGTATATATATATATATATATATATATATATATATATATATATATATGTATAAGTATGTATATATATATATATATATATATATATATATATATATATATATATATATATATGTGTGTGTGTGTGTGTGTGTGTGTGTGTGTGTATTAACTTGTTTATTCGTGTATATGTTTATAAATCTATGTGTCTACTTGACCTCTGGTTAAAACAATATCCGCATTGAATCAAAAGCAACAGCTTGGTTAATCGATAAAATAGGTACTAGACTGAAATAAGTAATGGGATCGCTACGACGGAATAAATACCTTTGAAACCATTGAACCATAACACCTGGAGTACAATTTCTGGTGAACCCAATGAGAGAATAAACGAGTAAAGGAATATACGAATAATGGCATCGATTTTAAATACATGTGTTTATCTCTCTAGTCTCCATTCGAGAAGTACTTGATTGTCGCATTGAGACGGCTGGAAAAATGCGCGGAGACACAAAAATCGATGTATAATTTTATGTGCGTATATATATATATATATATGTAAGAATATATAAATATATATATATATATATATATATATATATATATATATATATATATATATATATATGTTGTTATTTCTGTTTACCTTTTACATACATATATATATATATGTGTGTGTGGTGTGTGTGTGTATAGGTACCACACAAAAACCAATGCTCAGTTATCACAATGGAAACATACCACATCGCTAACGATCCAGAAGTACGTCAAATGGTGAGCAAAACAAAGGTGAATGTAATCGTTTTCTTCGACTACCGTGGTTTTGTGTATAACCAATATGTACTAGAAGGACAAACACATATATAGGCGTACTATCACGAAATCTTTCGACGTTTTCATGGGGAAGCTGGACGTAGCAAAACTGGCAGCTGCATCATGACAGCATCCCGGTTCATTCGCCGCAGTTGATCGATGACATGTTGGGAAAGAATAGGATGTTGCTCATTTTCCAAGCTCCCTTTTTTCTAGCCATGTCGGCTACTCACTTTTGGTAGTTCTACAAACTAAAAATGTCACCGAAAAAGTCTAGATACGGCTCCACCAGTGGACGTATCACTGGGCAATGTTTCGAGGCACAAGAGACCTACATTGATGGAAACTACCAATTGAACATCATCTAGTACTCAATATTTTATCCAAACCTATGGTCGGATGCTTTTTTTAGAGATTTATTGAACGTGCATATATATATAATATAGAATATTTTCCCGAGCTGATATCAACATATAATATCAAAATTATCGTATGACTATTACGGAAAGTATATGTCATTGGAAATCACATCAGTGAGATATACTGCGATAACACACAACTAGCTATAGGAAATATATAATATAATATATATATATATATATATATATTATATATATACATATACATATTATATATATATACATACACACATATATATAATTATATATATATACATACACACACACATACACACACAACACATATATATATATATATTTGTATGTGTACATATATGTATGTATGTATGTGTGTGTGTGTGTGTATATAATTACTTTTTATTGCCATCATATTATATCAAATATGGGGTGGCTAACGTTGAAGAGACGTATAAACATGGTAGATTATGTGATTTGTTAATAAATGCTATGATATATCGCATGGGTTTATTTTGTAAATGATGTCCGTCATATTGGTATTACTTCGCATCAGACGTTTTTCATTTGTATTCATTTCGTTTTGTATACGGTTATGTCAACATATGTTTATTATACGTATTTATTCATTTATATATATATGTGTGTGTGTGTATGCGTGCCTGAACATGTGTCTGAGTGTATGTGTACTATATATGTTTGTGCGCCGGCGTGTATGTGTGATCCAAGCTGCCATCTGATACATATCGCTAGGGTAGTTGACTAGTTTAGTTATAGGATTTCGATGTGATTACACATTCGTCGGTCAGCACCTTTATTGTCTGTGCATATATGTATGTGTATATATATTTATACGTGTATATATGTATGTGTGTTTTGTATATATATATATATATATATATATATATATATATATATATATATTTATACGTGTATTTATGTGTTTTGTGTGTATATATATATATATATGTGGGTATATGTGTGTTTGGGGGGGGGGGGTGATGCGTGTGTGAGTATATATATGTGCGTGTGTTTCTGCATACATTTCCTCGTCATCACATTACAGAAAAACTATCCCTCTAAATATGAAATGTACACAGATTTTGTTATCAGACCATATGAGGTTTTATGAATTCGTGCAAAGCTGTTTAAGGATGTCTGTATGTGCCTGATTGTGTTTGTGTGTTGTGTGTGTGTGTATATATATGTATATATATATATATATACACACACAACACACACAATCAAGCACATACAGACGTCGTTATATCCTATATATATATACATATGTGTGTGTGTGTGTGTGTGTTCATGCGAGTGTGTGCGTATATTTCTGGATGAGTTGAGTGCAGGTATCGATGAATGTTTAATACGGTAAATTTTCAATATCGAAATCCTGTTTCGATTTACATAACTTAACAAATATCTTCTACCCAAGTCTCAGATCGAACTTAGACATCATAGTGATATTAGTTAAGCAGAAAACCATTTGGACTACTTTTAATTCAAAAGGCCGGCCTTGTGTCAACGAACTAACCTGAAGATTACTTTAAATGTATTAGCCAACAGATGGTTCCTCCGTCGGTTTCAGCGGTGAGCATGAAGTTGTTTAACCAACTAAATTACTACTCATTAGATTAAAGTAGCTCACTATTCCAGATATATATATAACTTTAACGTAATTTCCTGACAGAATGAGTGTCACAGAATAAGAGAGACGACTGAATAATGGATACTGTCCATATGAAAGTCTTTGTCAACGTAAGACAAACGGAGTCCGTAATGAAGGAAGCTTGCCATGACAACACGTAGTGGGACCAAATCTGGGACCGCTTGATTGGAAAAAAAAAAAAACTCCAATAACACGACCAAAAGAATCATACTGTAACAAAACGTGCGTCTTGGTCTACTAATTCAGTAGGAAACACGTATTTGATGGACGTATATACCATTCGCACTCGTATTCTTAAATGGAAGAACTAATTTGTATATAATTAGAGCTCGAGTTGGTAGTAAAAATATAAGATGTATATATGTATATATATATATATATATATATATATATATATATAGAAAAATTAAAATGAAGAAAGACTATCCATCATCAGTGATCTACAAGCCATCATAGGTATTTCTTCGCATTAAAGACCAGATACCTCAGACTAGCGCGAACAATAACTAAAATAAGTTATTGTGATAAAAAGAATTGGGTGGAGAAAGAGAGACAGGTAAACAAACATGTAGGTGAGGCAACGTCTATCACATTTGCAACAACACAGCACGCCATTTTTCATTCCTATATATACATATATATATATATGTGTGTGTGTAGAGAGAGAGAGAGAGAGAGAGAGAGAGAGAGAGAGAGAGAGAGAGAGAGAGAGATAGTGATTAGGGTTTTGGGTTCACAATCTTGTGGTTGCGGTGAGTTAGATTTCCAGAACAGGTGGGGCATTGTATCTGAGCAAGACACTTTATTTTACATTGTTCCAGTTTACTAAACTGTAGAAATGGGATGTGATGTCACTGGTGCCAAGCTGTATCAACCGCTACCTTTCCCTTGGAAAACATCATTGGCTTGCAGAGGTTTGGATTGTATGCATGGGTGACCACTGGTTTTCCACAGAAACACCTCGTCCGGTTTTGTGCCTCGGAGAGTAGCGTTCTGGGTCCAAAACCCATGGTCATTCATGACCGACGGAGCTCCATCTATCTATCTATCTATCTATCTATCTATCTATCTATATGTATATATATATATATATATATATATATATATATATATATATATATATATATATATATATTAATAAAAGGAATTCCAACTTTGTCTATTTACTCGTTTTATTTACAATCCTTTAAAATTATAATGATATTATAATGAAATAGTATGGTAGAATATTAAATGTTAAGTGTTAATTGAACAAGTACTTTCATGCTTTCGCAATCTTCAGGTTCATATTCAGTGGTGACAGTCAAGTTTGCAATTTTCAACTGTAATGAGATGGGTAAATTCTGTGCCTTATATACAGTAAAAAGGGGCTACAGAATGCTAAGTTTTGCAAACTGTATTTCGACTTTTTATTAATATAATCTTCTATACACAATCATTCACACTCGTGTATATATATATATATATATATATATATATATACATACATATATATATATATATATATATATATATATATATATATATATATATATATATATATATATATATATATATAAAAGATTAAGTAAAATAGATGTTAGTTTTTAAATCGTAGTTTACAACAATAACGCAATTCACAAGAATGCTACAAATATAGCATTCATTATATTATTTACAGTATTATAATAATTATTTTATTCAATATGTTTTGTCATGTATGTCTTGTCCTATTCCATGGAGTCCAGTTACAACAGAATCATTTGTTACTTCAATTATATTTTCTTCAGAATTTCTATTCTCTGTTGGATTTTAGTTTTATGTAATCTAACAATACTCACGTTTTACAATATATTGTTCTAGAAATTCTCTATGAAGTGATATTGATGAAGTATATACATATCATGGTGGATTTTAACATTGAAGAATCTCTAATAATCTTTGAAATATAGAAATTCCCAGCTTGTGCGTTATGTAATTGGATTTCTATGACACTTATAAACTGAATAGATTATGTGTGAAGGGATGGATCTTCTTAGAAGATCGCTTTACTTCTGTCTTCTTGGCATTATACCGCTTCTGCAACTGTAGAAACTCTAGTTTGTATTTCATATCTCGTATTCAATTTCATAATAGAATTAGAAAGCATCATATTTACATATATATAGCGGCCACCCGATCTTCGCCCCGGTCTGTACTGTGCTCAAATCTATTCATACGGCACCTATTGTGTTGGGGAACACGTAATTAATTAATATTACAACAGTTTCCACAACAGCACGAAATGAAGGATCAAAACATCTTCATTATCAAGGAATTTCTTTTTCTATAAATTTAAATGCTGAGGAGTGTTTATCCGTAACTCTGAGTCTCCCCTCCCTTTCCACCTCTGTTATTCGTACTGAAGAAATCTCCGAGGCAGGGAAAATCAGAAGGTTGCCTCCATACCGTTTTCGGAAAAGAAGGCGATTGCAAGCATCTCGTAGGTCAGGTTAGTAGAAAATGCGCGAAAAAACCTAGGAAAAAAATTTTTTCACGATTCCCAGCGGATGCTTTTCTATAAATTTAAAAGGTGAACAAGTGTTTATCTGTAACTCCGATGATCCCCCACACTCCATGCCTCTGTTTTCGGGAAAAGGAGTCGCTGGAAAGTGAATCGGATGTCAGATCGTTTGAAAATAAAATAAATCCCCACAGAAAAAATGTCCAAGCACGGCAATATCCGAAGGTTACCACATTCTGTTTTCGGAGAGAAAATCGATTGTGAACATGTCGGAGGTCATAATAGCTGAGAACACACGAACAACCTTAATTATTAACAATTTTATTTAGTATTATTAGTGATCAACGTACAAATAAACTTGCTCTTCCTAAATGTATAGCTGCTGGACGAACGGACAATATCTGTGTACTAAAAAAAGCAGTAAATTTACACCGATCTCGCTCCCCTCATTTCGATTTCAGAAAATAAGCCATCAGCGAACTTGGGGCAGAATTGAGGAAAACACGAAAAACCTTAATTATTATCAATTTTATTTATGATATTGGCGGTCAACGTAGAAATGAACTTCATTTTTATAAGGATCTCTCTCTCTCTCTCTCTCTCTCTCTCTCTCTCTCTCTCTCTTTATATATATATATATATATATATATATATATATATATATATATATAGGAACGAGTAGGACCCCGACAGCTGAGCTCAAGCCGTTTCGACGGATAATTCTGGACTCGGTCCAGAATTAACCGTCGAAGCGGCTTGAGCTCAGCCGTCGGGGTACTACTCGTTCCTATTACCCACTCTACTACCCTAAGTATTGAGTACTTTGGTGCGTTATGGTCCATCTGGTTCCTTACCACATTTCCTTCGTTATATATATATATATATATATATATATATAGAGAGAGAGAGAGAAATTGTGGTGCTAAGTCCGAGGAGACTACTATTTATGGATGTATTCAATGTGTGGGGAGTTGCAGTCTGGGTATACAGATAGGTAAAATCCACCCTCTAAATCTTTATATATATATGTGTTTGTGTGAGTGTGTGAGTCTCTGTTTATATGTGTGTGTATGTATACATTCTTTTACTAATTTCACTCATTAGACTGAGGCCATGCTGGGACACCGCTTCAAATACATACTGTGAATCATATCAACCCCAGAACTTAGTTCATAAATTTCTCTCCACCGAAACTCTATTTTATCGGACATAAACCATTAACACACACACGCACACATATATATATATACAGATATGTGTATATACATATATATATATATATATATATATATATATATATATATATATATATATATATATATATATATATATATGCGTGTGCGCGCGTGTGTGTGTATATATATACATATATATACATATATATATATATATATATATAACGAAGGAAATGTGGTAAGGAACCAGGTGGACCATAACCCACCAGAGTACTCAATACTTAGGGTAGTAGAGTGGGTAATAGGAACGAGTAGGACCCCTACGGCTGAGCTCAAGCCGTTTCGACGGCTAATTCAGAATTAGCCGTCGAAACGGCTTGAGCTCAGCCGTCGGGGTCCTACTCGTTCCTATATATATATATATATATATTTATATATATACACACATATATATATAGATATATATCTTTCTTTATATGCCACAGGGGCGTACAAAAATGGGACATTACAGGACGTGACGGCGGGGGTTTTACATAAAAATAACTTTAACATTAATAAATAACAATAAACTATATATAATAAAATAACAATTGAAATCCCCAATAAGGGGAGAACATTACTGCAGGG
>OZ024741.1:107199275-107211775 GCA_964016885.1 Eledone cirrhosa
AACTGAAAAAAAATAGTTAATATAAATTTAAAACATCATATATAAATTAACAATATAACTTACCAAAACGAGAAAAATATTTTGATGATAAACGACGAAATACAGGAAGAAGATTCGAAAGCGAAACGATAAATGAACGTGCAAACAAAATGGCGGATGCTTTTGATCAACAATTACTCTAGTTGGTTGATTAGCCAATAAGACGATGAAATTAGCCAATAAGACAATACATTACAAAACATGTTTAGCAGCGATCACCACTGCCAGCGACACCCCTTGAATTTTTTATTCGCAAGCTACGCATATATGTTAGACATGCAGACTTAAAAAATTCTGTTGTTAGTCACTGCGTGTCTAACAGATACATCGAACATATTTTCGAATAAATCTGAATGTTTGTTGACCCGTTTTGAAATCTGATAAATAATTGTGTGATCTTTAAATGCGTAACTGTTCTATTATAGGTCCCAGATTCGTGACAGGGAATAAGGGAATTTGCACAACTTTCCCCATTTCTCATTCACACCACTTCTTTGCTTATACATGTCACATTTGGTAGTATTAGTAATTGTTGTTATGGTGGTGGAGGTGGTTTAGTTGTGTTTTATACAAATCAGACAGATGTTTGCTTGAGGTCGTTGTAGTGACATCTGTACAGTAGATGTAGGACAAAATATAGGGTTTGATTAGAGTGTCATCTGGCTATGTTTCTAGTAGACTAAAAACACTCCTTCGTGTGTCTCTATCTAAACATGCTAAACACTTGGAGTTCATTTAACGACATAGTTCAATATTTGATGTAACGATCGATTTTATGCAGCTGCCGTCTATTCTGATTATAAAGCCACAAAGTTCTTATTTGTTAAGTGATGAATTCGATTAAGATTGGTCACACTTTTATATAACTGGTATCAATTGTATCTACGTCCTAAAGATAGAATAGAAATGGTGATTCCAGCGTGATTTTATTTCAGAACATAGATTCTCTATATTAAATGCAATTTACTTCTACCAATTCTCTTATGGTCATTGCTGCTTGGATGTGGCTGATCTCCCGTCACATCGACTCAACCCACCCGAATCACAGAACTCCTGATTTCACCATCCATATTGTACTCCCTCCATGACGCTGACAAAAAGGATTACTCTCAGTCAGGATCTATGAAGGCGGGAGGGATCCAACTGATCCATGGGTTCAAGGCACGGAAAGCCAAGGCATGGAATATCACAGGATATGAAGAGCCAAGGAATGTGAATATTACACTCTCCACTTAACCTCTAGTTCAATTGAACTTTGGGAAGAGTTCCGTCAATTTCCGTGTCTAGAAAGTAGTCTTGTTCCACCTCGCAAATTTCTGCTTCTCATGCTCTGAGCCCATGAATATTACCTTTGTGAATTTCAAGCCTACTTGCTACTTAAAAGAAACCTTAAACTATGTAGGAGTTGCTGCAACCTAACCATCTATAACTTTCCTCAACCTCTTAAATCAAAAGGCATTTATACTAAAATTCTATTCTCTCTGTCTTTCAACTTTCTAAACTATACTGTTAATAAGTGCTACTGAATGAATAACACGGAATCTCGGTGAAAAACTATATACACAATAAATAAAAGGGGACTTCGTTTCCCGAACTGCAGTTTTCCTCCAGAAAATCGGGAAGTCTGCAGCCTGCCTGAAGAAAGAGCCTCGTGAGGTAGCTTTGCTGTTGCAACGAGTGTCGCTGGCCATTCCCTGTCGTAATACTCTCTACATATTCTCTATGGGGCGCAACTGAACCATACCAGGCTTCCTCCTTTCCTTTCGTTCGATGTTTAGTTTCTTTTGTTTTTTTTCTACTCTTTCTTTTTCGTTTTCTTTCTTGCCATTTATATTGTACAGTTTTATCACATATTCTCTTTATACGATTCATATTAAATCAATTAACAGAATCGTTAAACAGTCGAATTAAAAGGTGTATCTTTGTTCTGCTTTCAAATCTCACTTCGGTCAACTTTGTTTTTCATCCTTCCGGTTGTGATAAAATTAAATACCAGTTAAAATCTGGAGTCGATTTGAACGTACCAAAAACGATTACTTAAATAATTAATTAATGGAACTCAGTGACACACGCAGTCACACACACACACCATACACACACACACGCACGCACACACACTCACTCTCACGCAAACACACACACGCAGACATATATATATGTTACCTCTGTGCTGTATACATACACTCACACACGCATTTATATATATATATATAATTCTTTTAAATGTTCACGAGGAAGACAAACCATAGACTACATGAACTACGTCATAGTCATATTCTATGTTTAATGAGGACACGAGACAAGTATCATAAACAATGAAAATAGTTCTCTTTCATGTCTGTCGTTCACATTCCATTCACAATCAATTATCATATTGTCTCATCATAGGTCATCGCTTGATATGGCTAACGAAGGTTCATGAAAAGTGCACCCACGCTTTGACTATCCGTTTTACACACTACTGGATGACACTTTCACTACTTTTGTTTTTCATCCAAGTAAGATTGGCTGGTTTGCCGTTATAGTCGCTGTGGTTCCGACCATCTGCTAGGTTGTACTGAGTTCCAATTACCAGTAGCGCTCAAGAACCTACGTTTTTATCAAGCTGGTTTCCGCATTAAATAGTTCGGCAGCCTCTGTAAAGCAGGTTCATATACCTTACAGTGACGATTTTCTGTGAGTAACAAGGGTGGGATGATGGGTGAAGAGTAATTCTCGGCTGTGTTGCTCCAGTGTCTTGCAGAGGGATTGTATCCGCTCCAAACTAAACTGACTGCGATTAATGCAGTATCATATATAGATATCGTCCTCCTCATCAGTCTACTCTGGCCCTTATGAGTTTATCAAGTTGACGAAAATTGTGAAGAGTGTCGACATGAGGATGCAGCTCTACTTTACACGGATTCCTATTGGGAAGGGAGTTGGGAGCTCGTCATTACATTTGATCTGGCCATGCTTATCCTCATACTTTTACTATAGAACACTAGAATATTTGACTGGATGCTCATTAGATAAACATAAACGGATTAACAGTAGCCGTAGTAAAATTAATAAAATAGTGCTTACGCTGTAAAATACTTATATGTATAAAGAGTTAAAGTAACACTTATATATATAAAGAGTTAAAGTAACCGGGGTAGTTAACATTATCGAATTGATGACAAATATGACTCACGGGTGAAGACAAAATGTTTTTTTTCCGGCCAATACAATATTAAAACAATTCAATATCGGATATTACCAATATAGGCGGAGAATTGAGGAGTCGTTAGAACATTGGATAGAATGCTTTCCTGTATTCGTTCCGGCTCTCTGCTCTCTCAATTCAAATCCCATCGAAGTCAACTTGGCCTTTCATCCTTTCGAGGTCGATAAAAAAAGTACCAATTTAGTACTGGGGTCGATCCTTCTTCTATATCTCCTTATCATTTTCTCTCTCTCACTTTCTATCTTCTGTGGAAGAAATCTGCTGAACTCAGGCCTGGAGAGGGATGTGATCCGCCAGGCTTAAAGTGCCCAAGAAACGCTGCATATCAATACGGCAGCCCTACGACTCTATCAGGAGTTACGGGACCGTACATATATACAGACATATTACCAATACGGTAAATTGAGCTATGAGTATATCTGAAAATATATGTTTCTGTTTCGAATTGGGGAGGAATGGTACCAAATTATTATTTCTGTATCCATTGAGGCTGATTCGGAGTGGAATGGTAGTAAATTAATAATTCATGAATTTTATATATTCCCATAAATGCATCAATAGTTTTATTGAGTGTAAAATCCAGACTGATGACACTAACTTTCCAAAAACTCTAACCTTTTATTTATCATTAGCTACATTTATCAGCTTCAATATAACAAAAATAGTCAGCAGACACTCGAGACTAGCACCACCAGTAGTAATACTAACAACAACAAGTATTATACACAACATGTACAATCACACATGCATATATAATGCAACTGAACAAGTAGAAACAATCACGTTTTATTTATCACCTATTTTCCAGTGTTGAGCAAAAAAGAAAAGAGTTCCCAGTCTTCGCTCTGATCATATTAGCCACTTTTAATATATACAATATATATATATATATATATATATATATAGTAAAAAATTGAACGGGAACAAAACAGAGAGGCAGTACGAACAAAGGTTTATTAGTTTCACGCTCTTGCGAGTGGGGTGGTGGATACATATATATATATATATACATATATGCAAATATATATATATATACACACACAATCATTTCTCAAAGGATGTAGTAAGGTTATTAAAATTTGACGTGCTTACTGCCTTCTTATGTCTTATTTTTCTTTAGGTTTGTTGATAATGGTGAGACCCCACGAGTTTCTGCAACATTCAGCTGCAATTTGTTTTTTTACATTATTCGAAAAATAACAAAATTAAATATTCAGTAAACAATCTGTATATTGAATTTGTATAAAAGTATATTTGTTTTTCTCTTTCTAGTTTATATATATTTTTGTTACTTCATTTATATTTTATACATTGTGTTATCTAGAGAATTCTAAAATGGTTTGTAGTTACAGATTTTGGAGAAATATTATTATTATTATTATCATTATTATTATTATAGATGACTGGTAGATGGGGAGCGAGATACAAGGAAGAAAAACGACAGTATATATATATATATATATATATATATATATATATATACACATTATATAGATATACATAATAAATATATTTCCTCTATCTTCTAATCCGGGACTAGTGTCAAAAACGTTAAGACTCTTTTCTACTATATCAAGCATTGAACTAATATATTTCTGCATTGTACTTTATTGTTTGCTTAGTTGTTTTTGTTTACTTTTTATACACACACACACACACACACACACACACCCACCCACACACACACATATATATATATATATATATATATATATATATATATACATATGTGTTTATATATAAAAGAAAATTTTCGCTCTACATGGCTGAATACAATAAATGTAATCTGAGTTTTTCGAATATTAATAATGACATTCGATTCGTTTGCAATTATGCAAACAAGTCTCAATGTTATAGCCATGTCAGTAGAATGAACCCTTCATTCTTGCTCTTGTGTTGGCTTGTGAACAGAACTGTTCACATGCCAACACAAGAGCAAGAATGAAGGGTTCATTCTACTGACATGGCGTTAAAATTGAGACTTGTTTGCATAATTGCAAACGAATCAAATGTTATTATTAATACTAGCAGAAAAACCACTCTTCGGGTGGTTTTCTGCTAGCATGTGTAGTGTGTATATTGATATTATACGCAAGTATATATACATGTAGATATGATATATCAAATAAAATCGTAATTGACAATATACACAGAAATTGAACGAAGACTGTGTTACACTGTCCTATGTAATCAGTAACGTAATCCATGATACATTAAAAATAGACGATATTATATAGAAACTGCATTAGGAGAAAATTCGTAACAGAAAATTAATATATTTATTTAAGTGATCGCCACCGGAAGTGTTGACATTTGAACATTTTAAAGAAATGAATCTTTAAATAAATAATGAAATCTAAACTATAATAAAGGAAGGTCTGCAGGACTGCGTCCTGTTAGTAAAATAAGTTGGATTATTTGAATAAATAATGAATGAATATTACATAATTTATCTACTAAATTTCGTAAACAAAAATAATTTCGTAAAAATAAATAATTTAAAATTGACTTCTTTTCAAAGTTGCACTTCCGGTATATCGTTGCCACCACCACCACTTCAACTACCATATATATAGAAAGAGAGAGTGTGTGATGTCAACACTTCCGGTGGCGATCACTTAAATAAACATACTAATTTTCTGTTACTAATTTTCTCCTAATGCAGTTTATATATAATATCGTCTTTTTTAAATGTATCATGGATTACGTTACTGATTACATAAGACAGTGTAACGCAGTCTTCGTTCAATTTCTGTTTATATTGTCAACTAGCAGTAAAGCCCGGCGTTGCTCGGGGTCGCTCAGTAGCTGTGTTAAAGTTACAATGTTAAGTTTCTTTCTTGGCTTAAAAACTGTAGTGTCTACTGTGCAGACTTGCATGTGATGTTTTTGATTAATATTCCCTCAACCAACAATATGCCTTATGAAGTTAAGAAAACATAACGATAACCCGAATGTTATAACAAAAGAGGATGCTGGGGATAGAAACTGCACTGGTTATTTATTAACAAAGATCGAAAATGTAAACACTGCAACGCAGAGAAAAACATTAGCGTAACCAAATTATCAGTTATGTCTGTCTGCACGCCTATATCACCTCTCTGCACGACTATCTGTCTGCACGCCTATATCACCTCTCTGCACGACTGTCTGTCTGCACGCGTATATCACCTCTCTGCACGACTGTCTGTCTGCACGCCTAACGACGAAATATTTGCTTGTTTTACGTAGTCTTTAAATAGACTTGTTTTCAAGTAAAAATATTGTTTTAAAATGCTTTTAAATGGAAATGAAGCAAAACGGAAGCTTAGTGTTCGAACTGATGAATTTTGCAGGTCAATATTTTGCTATGTCATTTTAAACGCTGAGAAAGCCAGCGTAATTTTTTACGTAAGACGCTCAATGTAAACAGAACAAAGGGAAATAAATGATCACTTACGCTCAAAAATCGATACATTATATTCGATTTCGTCACATAGGGCGGGTCAATTTGAAATTTTTTTTTCCGATGTCTTCGCTAGGGCTCAATGTACAAGTATAGCAATTTCGGTGCAATTCCGTGAGAGATTCTAAGAGGAGATGTGTGCCAAAAATCGATAGACAGACAGACAACCACAGTTTTATATATATAGATTACGATTTTATTTGATGTATCATATCTACATGTATATATATACTTGCGTATAATATCAATATACACACTATACATGCTAGCAGAAGCCCACCCGAAGGGTCGTTTTTCAGATAGTATATTTAATGAACAGGCACGAAATTTAGTAGATAAATTATGTAATATTCATTCCAAGTAATCCAACTTATGTTACTAATGGGATAAAAAATTATAAACCGTACACAGTCCCGCGCTTCTTACTTTATTATAGTTTAGATTCGAAAAACTCAGATTACATTTATGTTTATATATATATATGTTATATATATATGTTATATATATATTATATATATATGTTATATATATATGTTATATATATATATTATATATATATGTTATATATATATGTTATATATATATATATGTTATATATATATATTATCCTACTTGGAGGTAATTGTAAGGATGTGAAAAGTTACTCAATATTATATATTTATTCAAAACAGTTGCTCCACGTGGTTTCTCTTTATCGATCCGCTTAAACATCACACACACACACACACACACACACACACACACACACACACACACACACACACACACACACACACACACACACATGTATATATATATTTTTTTTGTGTGTGTGTGGGTGTATGTGTGTATACGAAAAGTAAATGGATAAAACCGCAGAAACATGATGTAGTTTAACGCTCGATATAGTAAAAAAAATATGTTAACGTTTCGGACGTTAGTACTTTATCAGAAGATAGAATGAGTAATAAAACAAGAAATAGCAAGATTGACGAGCGGGAGAAGAGGTAGAAATGGAGAAAGAATACATGTATTGTTTTGGTGTTTGAAATCCACACCTTAAATATACATTGGCAAAAACTCAAATGCGTAGTTTTATAAGTATTGTTCCACATCTTTTGGAAGCGAACATTTAGTTCTTTCGATACTTTTTCTTAAAGGATGGCAGTTGTATCTACAGAGTCGATACACCTCTGTTAAATAAATAAATAAAATATTTGGTTAATGCCAAAATTGCAGCAAAGAGTTGTTGGTGAGAACAATTTGTCAGAATAGTGCTATATAATTGACAAGCTTTCAGTTGTAATGTAAATAATAGCTTTAAATGGAGAAAGAATTATTCAGGCCAAACAAACATAGACTCATATCGGACATACATAGAGTCATATCGGACACATACATAGAGTCATACTGCTCTTCTTGTTTCCATAGGTTTATATACCGCTATTGTAGAGAAGTTCTGATGTGTACACACGCTCACATACATACATACACGCGTGCATACATACATTACATACATACATTCATACACACATACATGCATACATACATATATACACACATACGTACGTACATATGCATATATATATATATATATATATATATATATATATATATATATATATATATATATATATATATATATATATATATACATACTATCATGTATGTAGATGTGTACATATATACGACATGCTTGTATGTATGTATATGTGCATACATATGATCATCAACATACATGCACACATGTATATATGTGTGCATCAAGAGCGCGTTATTAATCCTGTCATATATTTGCCAAGTTTATTCTGCCGGTGAATCAAACTAAATAGACAAGGTTTAGAAAAATACATTCAAAACAAAATGGACGAATGGATAATAGTGAAACCTTGCCAGTATAATCGTCCGGTTTGTTACAAGGTATAATCACATTTTTTCATGTGTAGACACACACAGGCTCACATACAAAGTGTCTTTCAGTCTTTCACATACACACAAGCACGCACACATATACATACACACATATATATATGTGTGTGTGTGTGGGGGGGGGATGAGAGAGAGAGAGAGAGGAGAGAGGAGAGAGAATTACAACTGGAAAATTGTGTAAAGTGTACTACACTCACAGTACACAAACACGCATTACGCACACTATAAATACATTACGCGCACACCCACATATTCATACATTATTCATACATTTCGTGCATATTTATTGATAAATAATTACTATATGATATGAGGAGGATTCAATGGTCCAACGTTCAAATATACATCTAGCCAATAAGTAATATAAAAGATTTTAATATGACGCTTTGTATGTCTTTAGAACATCGGATAGAAGCTTCTGCAATGATCGCTCTGACTCTCTGCTCTCTCCGAGTTCAAATCCCGTCGAAATCAACCTTGCATTTCTTCCTTTCGAGTTCGATGAAAAAAAGGTTCCAATCCAGTACAGGTGGTCTATTCTCCCCCTCCTCTCTCTATCTCTCTCTCTGGAAGAAATCTGCTTTGTTCAGACCTGGAGAAAAAGATGGTTTCCGCCAGGTTAAAATGAGTAACAACCGCTCTTACCACTCCATTATGAGTTATGAGTCCTGTCTCCCCCTCCCCACATCCACACATACATACATATACACACATATATATAGAGGTGTATATGTATGCATGTATGCATACACACACACACACACATATATATATTTATATGTGTTTGTGTGTGTGGTTATTTGAGGTTTTGGAATCCAAATATGGAAAATACTTGTAGCCACAGTCGGTTTGGAATCCAAATATGGAAAATACTTGTAGCCACAGTCGGTTTGGAATCCAAATATGGAAAATACTTGTAGCCACAGTCGGTTTGGAATCCAAATATGGAAAATACTTGTAGCCACAGTCGGTTTGGAATCCAAATATGGAAAATACTTGTAGCCACAGTCGGTTTGGAATCCAAATATGGAAAATACTTGTAGCCACAGTCGGTTTGGAATCCAAATATGGAAAATACTTGTAGCCACAGTCGGTTTGGAATCCAAATATGGAAAATACTTGTAGCCACAGTCGGTTTGGAATCCAAATATGGAAAATACTTGTAGCCACAGTCGGTTTGGAATCCAAATATGGAAAATACTTGTAGCCACAGTCGGTTTGGAATCCAAATATGGAAAATACTTGTAGCCACAGTCGGTTTGGAATCCAAATATGGAAAATACTTGTAGCCACAGTCGGTTTGGAATCCAAATATGGAAAATACTTGTAGCCACAGTCGGTTTGGAATCCAAATATGGAAAATACTTGTAGCCACAGTCGGTTTGGAATCCAAATATGGAAAATACTTGTAGCCACAGTCGGTTTGGAATCCAAATATGGAAAATACTTGTAGCCACAGTCGGTTTGGAATCCAAATATGGAAAATACTTGTAGCCACAGTCGGTTTGGAATCCAAATATGGAAAATACTTGTAGCCACAGTCGGTTTGGAATCCAAATATGGAAAATACTTGTAGCCACAGTCGGTTTGGAATCCAAATATGGAAAATACTTGTAGACGCAGTCGATCGCCATAAAAAGGTATGGACTCATTAAAAAAAAATGTTTCCAAGCGCTTCGATAAGTCATACGTATGCATATACATATATAATATTGTTATTAGTAGTAATTATTTAGGCCGACGTTACCAGCTTTCCATAGTATTGCAGAGAGTAATTCTGGAATAGCAAGAGTGGCTACGCTCCAATCTGGTGATGCCACCATATTGCATTTTCTTTCGATAATAAGAACGGATTTCATAAAAATAGTTGTAACGAAATTCATGGATTCATGGATGCAAAGAAACTACAAGTAGCGATATATATTATTGGCCTTCTCTCTATATATTTGTTATATGTATATATATATACATATATATACATGTAAAGTTATATTTAAAATTGTTGGGTTACAACTAGTAAATATTTATAACTGATATAAAAGCACTCGACAAATATTTGGAGTATATTTACAATATTAAATAAATGGAAAACTATATTTATAAAACCATATTTATTTCATTATATATATTTCGGGGATATCATATATATATATATATATATATATATATATATATATCCACCTTGTGCACACACACTCCCAATTACTTCATATTATTGCCATCATATCGCTTTCAACGTTTTCAGAAATCGCATACCATTTTGAGAGAGGGAGAGGGGGGAGGAGGAGGTGGAGGAGGAAGTAAGAAAGGCAAAATTGACTTCAGCAGGGTTTGAACGAGTAGAGTGCAGGAAAGAATAGCGCAAAACACTCTGTGCCAATTCGCCGATTTTAAATTCACGTAGACTACTTGGGGAATTTTACTGAATGACGTATTAATTGGTTATAGAATTCATTACATATTTAATTGTTTGACAATAAAAATCGTTTCCAAATCTTTTGTTTTTGTACAACATGTTTGCTAACTTACTGAAATTTATTATGCGTTTCGTTATTTGAATTAAAAACTATTTTAACGTCTTTTGTTACACTGAAATTTAACAATAAAAACCAGGCTGATCATTTCTATTCATATGTCTAATAGCATAGCTGACTCACAAAAAGCTGTCAATTCTCATTGAACATTTTACTTGAAAGGGGTTCACAATTGATAATTAACTGATGCCACGCCAAATGTAATCCTCCACCCAACAAAACACGGAATTCATAAAGTTCTGACCGAATTCCTAATGTTTAACCAGAATTCTGAAGTTGTGATCGACTTCTAAAAACGTCAGTCTTTTTTTATTGCTTATGAACCACCCACATGAATTTTATTTTCTAAATGTTTCAAACCGGCCGGCTGGTAGGTAAATGTGAAACTTCGGGTAAAATGGCAAGAATGGTTTCTGTGGTTTTCAGCGATAAGTGTTCCAGTTGTCCGATCAACCGGATAGCCAGCTCGTGAAATTAACTTGTAGGTACCTGACCATTTCATGGCCACGTGTATCTTTTACATAACTCACAAGGTTTTAGCGCGACACTATGTGTGACATGGCTGACAGTTTAAATTTCAAGTACACTCCATCATGTATCATAGTCTAAGTGCCTGAATATTTTATTGACACATTGACTCCATAACGTAATTCTCGGGGAGATTCAGCATGATACCATGTGTGACATATCTAGCTCGTTGAATTACAGGAACAATTCATCATGTATCATAGTTTAAGTCACTGAGTATTCTACATACACTAAATACGTATGTATGTGTGTTTGTGTGTGTGTATGTGTGTGTGTGTGTGTGTATGTACAAGTATGGATGTTATTTGCATGTTTTGAGTTATATGTGTTCACATGCATATGTATCTGTATTTATACCTGTGCATATGCAGTTATTGCATGCTAAATTTCTGGAAGGTTTTACATATTTGTACAGTTACATTAATAGACTGTTATGCAACTCGCTAACTAACTGTAGCATTTCTTGTTCTGTGAAGCCTAACTTCTCAAGATTTATACTGAGGCAGTTAGTAACATATAGAAGAACCTCAATAATCACAGATGTAAATCTAAAGTTACAGTCAAAGTGGAGTAACCTCATAGCCCACTACAACCTGTTAACTAGTCGGATCATTGGCGACTAAACTGGCAATCCCGTGAAGCTAGCTTGATGAGAAGGGGATTTTTGGATATCCTGCTGGAGAAAAAACAAAAGCCGTCAAAGGACGGAGGAACTTATAAGAGACAACGGCCATCCAAAGGAAATGAAAACTCTGATAGAAAACCTGACGATGAATCAGTTGGTGGTCGTCCCAACCTATGTTGGGCCATTGGTGTTTCCTGCTGGTTTTGTTTGAAA
>OZ024741.1:107216775-107219275 GCA_964016885.1 Eledone cirrhosa
ACACACACACACACACACAGTTAATAATAAGCAGTTAATAACAAGCTTTACTCCATATATATGTATGCGAGCTTGTATATGTTTGTATGGAGATGCTTACGAGGTAATATGGGCGATTGCTACTGTCTTATTTGCGTAAACTGGTTGATGGAGCAAGTGGCGTGTTGACTCCTGCAGAACAAAAAAATTTGGAACCACTCATGGCGGATTGGCGGTATCGGTAACGTGTCAGACAACATGTTTTGCAGCATAGAGCTTTGGCCCTTTACGTTCTGAGTTGAAATCCAGCCGAGGTTAGATTTGCCTTTCACCCTTACGGGGTAATTGCTGGCCTTGTACCAAAAGTAGAAACAATTATTAATCAAATCCCACTGAGGATAGCTTCGTCTTTCATCCTTACGGGGTCTATGAAATATAGTACCAGTAACGCATGGAGGCCCGATTCAATCCCTGGCCTTGTGCTAAATGTAGTTACAAAGAGTTTGAAGTTCGTATGTATGTCATGGAGTAAGGATGAAGCTGACTTTTCTGGGCTGGTCCGTCGTCTGTGAGAAAAAAAGACACTTTTTAATAGTTGAAACATTTAAATAATATCATATAAAATAGGTAATTTTATAACGGACCAGTCCTGAAATGTCCCAGCTTCTTCGCGGCAGAAAACTTCAAAACATAATTTGTGTCTCTACAGTATCAATTTTATAGGACCATCCATATTTTTGTTAAGTATAGGATTGAAAAACAAAACAAATAGAAATTAGAGATTTATTGATATATATATATATATATATATGTCTTGTGGTAGCTAAGATGCGTCCATAGGCGGTATGCCGGTTGAGCACTCTATGCTCCTACGGAGCTGAGTATGTATATATATATATATATATATATATATATATATATAATTTAAAAAATTACAATCACAGAGATACAAAAATAATCAGACTTATTAGTTTCAGGCTTTGAAGAAAACAGAGAAAAAAAAGTTCAACGTATCGGATGTTAGTCTTCATCAGAAGTACTAGTGTTCAGATATTAGAAAATAAAGGAAATGGAAGGACATGTTAGTGTGCGTGGGTTGTTTTTAATTTTTTGAGCGTATGTGTCCGATAATTAAGCAACAGTTAACTAATAGCAAAAGTTCCTGGCGTAGAAAAAACCCCCAAAACACCAAAACAAATCTGATAGCGATTCACTGATGGAACTCTTTTAATTTTGAATAAGACACTACGTTTTAATTCTTTATAGACATTGCTTGGGTTTCTAATCATTTATAACTACACACATATGTATATACACTCATACACACACACACATACACATATACACACACACGCACACACACATATATATATATATATATATGTGTGTATATAGGCGCGTACACTCACACACACACACACGCGCTCATACACGCACACATACGCATATCAATTACATTTTCATTAAACATTATTAGAATTTATCTGGTGGAAGCACAGGTTATTCTTGTGGAAAACAGGGGTTCGTCAGTTCCCATTTGAGAAAATACTGAGCTATATTAATGTTTAGAGGTTGTTTAAGTATGAAGTATATATTCGTGCTGTCAAGTATACTATTAGGTCAAGTATTAACTTTGTAGAAATTTGTTTTTTTATAGAATAATATATATAGTAATATATGTTATTATATTATAGTTTAACGGTCATTATAATGTGAAGTTTGTTTTAGAGTTGTCACATATACTATATAAAGACACTTGATGCGTATAATGTGAGATATACAAGTAGTGATGCCAACTGTGCCATAACATAGTATGGGCTATAGTATGAAGGATGTGGTAGCCTGTCTGCTATACTAATTTAACGTGGGGTTATTTAGTAAATATTCATACATATATGCATAATGAGATATTTCAATGATTTGGACAGTCATTGGACAGGTCTGTCGTCATATAGGGCAACGTTTTAAAGAGTTTCAGCAATCCCATCGAAGCTAATAGTGCTAATTTCAATCTATAATTTATTATCGATTTCTATTTGATGAATTACTAAGTTACGAGACATCAAGAGCCCCCCGCCCCTCCCCGGCCTCCCGAACCACCGCCACCATCACCACCACTGACACATACATTGAATATAAAGGGTTCTTTTCCCTTCACTCCGTCTTTCTCCACCTCCACCCCTGCTATAACTTTACCCACTGTTCAATCTTCACACTCCACCCTCTTAACATCTATCCCCATGAAACCTATCAATAAAGAATCTTTTCAATTTCATCTGACATTCCAAATGATTTCATACGCATGAAATAGTCCTAGTCCTGTAGAAATAGTATATATATTATAGAAATATAATATAATATAATTATATATATATATATATATATATATATATATGTATATATATATATATATATATATATATATTTAATTATATATATATATGTGTGTGTGAGTGTATGTATGTGTACGCGTGTGTGTGTTCGTGTGTGTGATTATGGGCATCTGGGTGTGTAAGCTCAT
>OZ024741.1:107224275-107229275 GCA_964016885.1 Eledone cirrhosa
TTTATCAATAAAACAATATTAGTTTATTTAATGTATCTAGAGTAGTGGGGATTGCGTTTCGGAACCACTGATTTATTATTTTATATTTAACAGTTATTATGTCATAATTTGTTGTCAGTTAGATAATAGATGTCTCGAGGTGGGGGGCTATTACTCTGCTTTGTTTAGTGCATCAGTTAACGTTATTCCCTTTCCTGCCCACATCTCTAGGATTACCTTGTCTACCCACGACAAGTAACTTGTATCAGCTCTCTTCTCATACCTGCGTATGGAGTCATTCATGCAAGCCATTGTCGTCATTCTTCCCACCACTATCAACCGACCTTAACTCTTAGCCATTATTACTATGACGACAAGAAAACATAAATGTCCTTTCCACTTGAATGCCTGTCTTGAGATCAGTAATTGTTTGTTAAGCAGGAGAGTAAATATTTGTTGGTTTGTTTCCACTTAGGTGTTGTGGCAGTTTTATTGCCTTAATCTTGCGTTTTCTTTGATATCTGATAGTTTATTAGAAATAGTTAAAATACGGTTCTCCACCTTTCGCTCTTCAATATCTCTCAAGTGTAAAGTCGTAAAAAAAAAAGCCGAAGCACAAAGAAAAAAAAATAAAGAAAAAAAAACCCAAAAGGAAAAAAAATAGACAAATAACAAAAACATATGTCACTTTCCTCGTGCTAACCTTTTTTCACATATTTCACAGTTTCATAAGTTTCGCTTTCTGTCTTTATGCGTGTGTGTGTGTGTGTGTGTGTGTGCGTGTGTGTAGGGACGTGCTCGTGTGGTTAAAGTGTTGGACTTACGATCATAATATCGTGGGTTCGATTCCTGGAAAGGGTAGCACGCTTTCTTCTTGAGCAAAACACTCCATTTCACGTTGCTCTAAGACTCTCAGCTGAAATTGTGTATAAACAGTAATCTGGGGGGTTTAGCATTGCAATGGACTGACGTCCTATCCAGGGCGGAGTCCTGTAATCTCAGTTGCATAACGCCGATGCCGATGAAAATGAAATCAGGGATAAGGGGTTAACTAAGTTTAATATAAAACTTAGTTAAAGCCTTATCCCTGATTTCATTTTTAATCGGCGTTATGAAATATTGGACACGAATGGCTAACTGCACAAGGGGCAAATGCGCTTTATGCAAACGATTCAGATTTGTATGGTGGCATCCTAGTAGACGTCTACGCCAACTGGCAGCGAAACGCGGAATTCTCAATTCTGCGAGCCGAGGGCGGTGGCACTGTTGAGAAATAACAAGGGGGACAATATCGCCAATATTAGGCCCATAACCCTGCTAAATGCAGAGTTCAAAATTTTGGTGATGTTGTTAGTGACTAGATTGGCGCTTGTCGTTGGTGGGGTGCAGAAATCCGCCATTCCGAAAAGATTCATCCACGACACCCTCCACATTAAGCGATACATTAGAGAGAGGGTCGCTAAGGAACCTGGCACTGGTGGGGGCCTTGTTCAATCTAAATCAATCGAAATCTTTCGAGAGGGTTAACCATCGGTATTTGACAGCCGGTTCAAGGACCATTTCCAAGGGATGGATTGCTGCAACGCACAGCGACCTCTGTTCAGTGATCAGAGTGAACAGTCGCTGTTCAATATCATGCGCTCAGTCCGCCAATGTTTTTCCCTCTCGGCGTGTAGTACTCACTGACTCTCTAGCCACTAATTAACAAACTGGAGACATCGAGGGCAATCCGGCGTGCACTAGGATGCGGGAAATCCGTGTCAGTGTATGCCGATGATGTCACTGTAGTGGTGTCGAGAACAAAATAAATCGAAGTGATCGGTCCTGGTCTTAGGGAATACGAATGTATTGTTTATGTATGAGTGTATACACATGTTGGCCTGTGGAGTTTCATGTATATATATATATATATATATATATATATATATATATATATATATATATATGTGTGTGTGTGGGTGTGTGTGTGAGTGTATATATATATAGGTAGAACACTGGAAGGTAATATCCGTAGTGGTAGAGCACTCAGTCCATGGGACGAGTTAGGTAGAAGTGGTAACACAACAGTTAGTTCACCATACCATTACTAGCTCAGGATCCGCTAAGGTGAAACAATCGTTCTTGGCATGATGAACTAACTGTTGTGTTACCACTTCTATATATATATATATATATATATTAGGTTGTAACATAAATTCCCGCCGTTGCTTTTTATTAAACAAATTATAACAACGGCGGGAACGTATGTTACAACCTAATATATATATATATATATATATATATATATATATATATATATATATATATATATATATAAATGTAAGTATGTATGTATACGTACATACATATATGTATACAGACGTACAGTAGCATGTATATATATACATACAGGCACACATATATATATGCACGTATCAGTTTACCGAACATTTATTATAATGCTCGGTTTGTTCGTTTGTAAACAAACAAACAGCCTGAATTACGCCGTACAGTGTTTAGGCAACCACGTCACCTTTTTGTTCAACACTGACACAGGAACGATATACTGGCAGAAAGGTATACGGTGCTGATGATAGCTAATAAGCTTGAAACTAGTACATCGTTCCTGTGTCAGTGTTGAACAAAAAGGTGACGTGGTTGCCTAAACACTGTACGGCGTAATTCAGGCTGTTTGTTTGTTTACAAACGAACAAACCGAGCATTATAATAAATGTTCGGTAAACTGATACGTGCATATATATATGTGTGCCTGTATGTATATATATATACATGCTACTGTACGTCTGTATACATATATGTATGTACGTATACATACATACTTACATTTAAGTAAGTGCCGTACTAAGAGTGAGAAATGAAATTTCGTTTCATTCTATTCCATTTATATATATATATATATATCTGTATATACATAAAGATGAGGTTTTCTGTATGTGTGTGTATGTGTGTGTGGATAATTTTTAATGAGGGCTCATATATTCTAAACCATTCATGCGATTTCTTTGAAATTTTTTACAGAGCTTCTCCTTGCACAAAACCTGTACATGATCTACAAAGGCTTTCACAAATCGACATTGGGGCCTTTGGAGACATTGACAAGTTTTCGGTTATTTGTGTCAATTTTCGTGATAACAAGAGTTATCTTTCGTCAAAATGTCGTGATTAAGTAAGACAAGAGTTATCTTTCGTCAATACAATAGGAACTCCTTTTTGATGTCAAACATTTTGTTTTGGGATTTTGATTATTACAATTCGGCTCATTCGGATTTTACTTTACTCTTTGTACTTGAAACAAAAGTTTTTACTGTTGTCAAAAAAATTTATACCTAGACTGGATTTCTGTTACATGGGATAACGGATGACACTGAGATCACATATTAATTATTTTGCTGGAATAGTGCCTAAGGTTTTCAAATTTACTTTGTTTAGTTTAATGAGTTACATCGAAAGCTACTTGAACCGTCCAAAGGACGGGTACTTTAGCTAGTATATAATATATATATATATATATATATATATATATATATATATATATATATATATATATATATATATATATATATATATTGGGTTGTAACATAAGTTCCCGCTGTTGTTATAATTTGTTTAATAAAAAACAACGGCGGGAATTTATGTTACAACCTAATATATATATAGAAGTGGTAACAACAGGTATATATATATGTGTATATATATATTAGAATTGGTGCTCTGAAATAGCGATGTATATATGAATGTATATATAGTGTATTTTGCAATACACTGTATGCTTAATTAAAAGCATTTCGAAGACCTTACGCTATTGTTTTAGAGTAGTGAGAGTCTCACTTACTTTAAATTTTCAGCAAACGGGGGTGATAAAGCTGAGAGAGCGCTGTTTCGTACTGATTGGTACTTATCAAATCCAAGTACTCCACCTGTTTGCTGAAAATCATGAATGTTTGATTCTTATTGAATTCTAGTAATAATCAGGAACTGATTATACAGAGCGGTTGCCGAAAACAGGGAGGTGGTGAGTGAGGTGTGAAGCGAAGCGAAAATGTTAGGTGACTCTGATGGTTGTCGACTCTGTCTCCGAGGTGATCGGCAAACTTGTCCGCTAGTCGACGACCGGTTTGTCCTATATAGATGACCTCGCATAACGGACAATGGAGCCTATATATACTATCCTCTCTGGATTTACCCTTTTTATTTATTATTGCTAACACACACACACACACATATATATATATATATATATATATATTAGAATTGGAGCTCTGAAATAGCAATATATATATGGATGTATATATAATGTATTTTGCAATACACTTTATGCTTAATTAAAAGCATTTTGAAGACCGTATGCTATTGTTTTAGAGTAGTGACAAATTCACTTACTTTAATCTCAGCAAACAGGGGAGATAATTACTAGAATTCTATAAGAATATAACATCAGTAATCTCACAACAAATCTCACAACAAAAGCGAAACAAGGCCTTGTCGGCTTATCTCCCCTGTTTGCTGAGATTAAAGTAAGTGAATTTGTCACTACTCTAAAACAATAGCACACGGTCTTCAAAATGCTTTTAATTAAGCATAAAGTGTATTGCAAAATACATTATATATACATCCATATATATATATATTGGTAAACGGAATAGAAAATGCTGACAAATTGTTCACAGTTGAAAATGGTTTAATTAGGAATAAAAGTGTATTAGTGATTGTATGGGTTAGTATTCAGTTGTGGTTTTAAGTTTTTAAGTTTTTACCGGTTGCGCATTTCTAAATGCTTTTCAAAAATAATTTTGAGATAGAGTGTCCGTGCTGTTTGCTCTGATCTGATTAGTTTTGGGAGCCACTTTTTTGGGAGCCACTTTTTAAACATAAAAACAGGTAGAATTCCCAAAACTAATCAGATCAGAGCAAACAGCACGGACACTCTATCTCAAAATTATTTTTGAAAAGCATTTAGAAATGCGCAACCGGTAAAAACTTAAAAACTTAAAACCACAACTGAATACTAACCCATACAATCA
>OZ024741.1:107234275-107241775 GCA_964016885.1 Eledone cirrhosa
GCTAGAGCCGGTGGGGCTAGATCGAGGGGACGGCAAAAGGTCATATGGCATGATCATCTTCCCGTTCCGCGGTGGAAAACCCCTCGTCTGCGATGCAAATTGCACCGCGAACTGGAGTGGCTTTTCCAGCGCGTCTCCCTTGCCGTCCTCCGAGGAAACGCCTTCTCCATTTTGTCCGCCGGGGCTGTGGGTGGGTCCCATCGCGTACCGTTGTAGTTGTAGAAGAAACAGGAAGACAACAATTACTTTAAGTGTACACGTGTTTTATTAGTCTGATGTTCAGTTGCTCCATAAACCGATAGATGACTCACCACTCGATTAGGACTAACGAAGAACGCCAACAACATTGGAAGCTAGATTTATATGTATATATATATATATACATATATATATATATATATATATATATATATATACATATAAATCTAGCTTCCAATGTATATATATATATATATATATATAAATGATATATATATATATATAATTGAGGATGTCTGTCTGTGTGTGAGTTTGAATCCCTAAAACTCGAGAACCACCGATCAGACTGTTTTCAAACTTTACACATGTAATACTTATGTTTCAGGGAGTATTCTGAGCAAAAAAGATTTCAAATTTTCAATGCCTTAAGGACCGTATTAGGCGATTTAGCGATCTCTCTCTATAATTCTTAGTCTTTCTCCTTTTAGATAGATACATACATATAACGTCGCGCCCTTATAATATCTGTCTGCATGCCCGACTGTCTGCATTACGTCACTTCCCTGAGGATGTCTGTCTCTCTCTCTGTGTTTGTGTGTTTGTATGTGTGTATGTGTGTGTGTGTGTGTGTGTGTGTGTGTGTGTGTGTGTGTGTGTGTGTGTTTGTCTGTGAGTTTGAATCCCTAAAGCTCGAGAAGTACCTAACCGACCTTTTTTAAACTTTACATGTGTATTACGTATGTTTAAGGGAGTGTTATGCACATAAAATAATTCAACTTTTTGATCCCCTAGGGTCCGCATTAGTTGAAAAATTGCGTTTTTTCAGGTTTTTATGGGTTTTTCGAGGTGTTACGTCAGACTAATTTCCTTGAAATTGTAACTATGTATTAGTCAGTCTCTTCTTCATACCGTGAGCAGAGAAAATCCAACTTTTTTTGTATCTCCAATACATTATCTCCAATACATTATTTACCTCTGGTCAAATCCTCAGAATATTCTGAGGATTTGATCAGAGGTAAATAATGTAATGGAAATCGAGTGACGCAACTTGGAGCGATTAGCGGCCTCTAGACTCACCTGATCAATGAACCAATTGTTAATACCTGAAATAAAGCCCCTTGTTATACAGCCAGCCATGTTACTCTTCATTCTTTCACTATTATTACTCCAAGTATAACCTACATAGGAATTACCGCGAACTCGCTGCCTAAATATGGAAACATCTTGTTGAGTTAAACAAAGCCGTACGTTAAAACTATCCACGACGCAGAGTACTCACAACCTCTAACTGGATTACCTATAACGATAACTTGTTAACCTATATTTATATATATATATATATATATATATATATATATATATATATATATATATATATATATATATATATATATAATTCAATGATATTAAATAAATGGAAACTATATTTATAAAACCATATTTATTCTATTATATATATTTCAAGGGTACCAAATAAAACTTTGGTACACTTTCATCAGATAGAATACAAAACTGTAAAATCAAACTGTCCTTTACAAAATAAGTGTTTAGATAAAAACGTAGTCTATAAATGCACAGTTAAAACTAGTGAAATTATATTTAACTATGTCGGTGCCACTTCTACTGAATTTAAACTTCGCTGGATTAACCACAATTGTTCTTTCAGAAGATCTGATAAAAAATCTTCTATTTCCCTCTCAAACCTTATATGGAACTTAAAAAGCAAGAATATAGACTATTCAATATCTTGGAAACCTTAACGGTCGGAAAATTCGCTGGATAGTGGAAACTGATTAGGGGTAATTCAAAATTATGTGTGAATATGCAAATGAATGTATGAAAAATTGAAAAAGACAACCGTTTATTTAAATTACGCTAGTGAAAGATAGGGAAGAAAGACAAGAAAGAGAGAGAGAGGAAAAATAGAGAGGGAAAAAAATTACTGTTATGAGAGAGATAGAGAGAAGAAAGAAATTTATCAGAGGATGAACTCAAGTAACGTAAATACGTCTTAACTTTTTATTAATGTTAGGTATCTTTACTAATTATTGTTAAAATTCTAATATAATACGATATAATATTTATTAATTATAAGTATATAGAAAAAATATAGATATAAAGATATATTGAAAAATAAATTGAAAATAAATAGATATACAGTAGAAAATAGTAGAATCAATTATATAGAAAAATATAGATAGAAGAATAGATATATGAGTGGATAAATGGGTATATCATGTTATAGATAATTGTTTTAATAAGTTATGAGGGATACTGGTTTATATTTAGTGTAAGTAATAAAATTAACTGAGTTAATAAGATTATTTATGTTTTTAATGTTTTAAATTGGGAAGATAGTCAAAATCCCAGTTTTGTTTATTTATTAGCTAGTATGAGACGATTTTGACGAAGATATATATGTTGAAAGATATATTTAGCCAGAATTAGTTAATTATTGGTTATAACTCTAATATTAAATAATTACAAAATATTAAAAGTATTAAAAAATATTAAAAAATATAAAAAAATATAAAAAATATAAAAATATTAAAAGTTCTGGAAAAAAATTCTGGAAAGAAATTTCTGGAAAAAGTTTCTGGAAAAAAGTTTGGAACAAATTTTTTAAAAGATCCCTTAAAAAAAAAAAAAAATAAAATAAAATAAAATAAAAAAAAAAAATTTTTTTTTTTAAATTTAAAAATCCCAGAAGATAAAAAAAAAAACCTTTTAAAAAATAAAAATATTTAAAAGGTACTTAAAATATTTAAAATGTTTAAAGATATTTAGAAATATTAAAAAATGTTAAATAATCTTTAAAAAATTAATTTTTTAAGAAACAATTAATTTTTAAAAGTAAGTAATTTTTTAATATATAAGATATTTTAGAAATAAAATAAAAACTGAGATATTTTAGAAGTAAAATAAAAAATGAAAGATTTAAACAATAAAAATAAAGATTTAAGAAGTAAAAACCTTAAAATTAGAGTTAAACTTAAAATTTTAAAAAATATAGGCATTGGAATAAAGTAAGCATTATGTAGAAAAGATTATAAGTGTAATTATATTTTATATATAGTTCTAAACGTTGAGTTTAGGCGATGTTTACAAGAACTAAATAAATTCATACGTATATTAATAGAGTTCTTACATTTAAGTATGAAGAAAATGTCCTCAACACACAATTTGCAAAATCTAGATAAAGCTATGTTTTTGTAGGCAGGTGCTTTGAAATTATATTCCAAGTTAAAGAATAGTCTTTATTTTTAGATTTTAAGTTCCATATGAGGTTTCATAGAGAAGTTGAAGATTTTTTACCAATATTATTAAACGAACATTTATGATTATTGAAACGACATTTGAAGTCTGTAGAAGTTGAACCTATATAGTTAAATATATTATCATTTGTTTTGACAATGCATTTATAGACATCTTTATCTAAGCACTTATTTTTTAAAGGAGAGTTAGATATAATTCTACAATTACATTTAGCAGAGTTGATGTTATTCGGAACAGTATTATTATTTTGGATATTGCTAGAGGTATTAGTGCTATTTTGCTTATGGTTTAGATTTCTATTATTGATTCTATTTATATTTTGTGCTAAGTTCATAGTAATGGAGTAAGATAGTTTTATTGTATGTCTGTTAAAGATTGAGTGGTACCTATGGGTTTTGGGAAAACATTTATCTAGAGCTTTAAAAAATAGTTTAGCTAAAGGTGTTTTAATACTTAGTGAAAATGGAGGTACATACCAAATTATATTTCTAGTTCTATATTTAGAGTTTATGTTAGGTATCTTAATGTAATTATAATTAATATTATGGTTATTTGTCTTTTTTTTTTGTCTTTCTTCCCTATCTTTCACTAGCGAAATTTAAATAAACGTCTTTTTCAATTTTTCATACATTCATTTGCATATTCACACATAATTTTGAATTACCCCTAATCAGTTTCCACTATCCAGAGAATTTTCCGACCGTTAAGGTTGATTTCCATGGGTATGTCATTATTTATAAAACAAATCTTGTATTTTATCTGATGAAAGCGCACCAAGATTGCTTGGTCGCCCTTGAAATATATATAATAAAATAAATATGGTTTTATAAATATAGTTTCCATTTATTAATATCTTGGAATATTTACTCCAGTAAACAGTTGAGTGCTCTATATCAGTTATAAACATTTATATTTGTCGGAATTCCAACAAATTAAATATAACTTCTACATATATATATATATATATATATATATACGTTATTCCGGGTTGAATCGGAGGTAACCACAGTAAGTAAGGTACTCAATACATAGCAGCGTATAAAAGATTTAATATAGATGAGATTCTACAGGACTAGAACTGTTTCATTCTTTAGAAATCATCAGGAGATTTCTGATGATTTCTAAAGAATGAAACAGTTCTAGTCCTGTAGAATCTCATCTATACTATATATATATATATATATATATATATATATATATATATATATATATATATATATATATAATCGATACTTGAGATAGTAGAGCATGGTTATATGAATGAGTCAGGACCCCGACGACTGAGTTCTTGCCGTTTCAGCAGTTAGTTCCAGACCAGCTGTTGAAACGGCAAGAGTTCAGCTGTCGGGGTCCTGACTCATACACATAACCATATATTTATATATATATGTGTGTGTGTATATAGAAAAAGAGAAATAAGAGATAGATATGTTTCTTTATTAGCCACAGGGACACAAAAGAAGGGGACAAATACAAAGGGGGAAGTTTACATACAATAAAAACGTGTAAAATATTATCACAAATGCAATTGAAAAGTTAATCGATTTTCCCCAATAGGGGGAGACATTTCATTGAGTAACACATACCCCCGAAAAAATGTGCAACCCTCATCTCCAGGAGTACGAAGAGATTGTACCCCTTTCCTCTCTTCCCCCTTTTCCTCAACCTACAGGCTGATATAGAGAGAAGGCCCATTCTCACCACTTTCACCCACCTTTCATAAAACTTGCTAGGGTACAGCACCTCTCTCTCCATCCTGATTCTTCTTCCAAAGTGGTATTTGATAGATAGATGGATAAATAGATAGAGAGAGAGAGAGGGGGAGATAGATAGAGAGAGAGAGACAAAGAAAGAAATATATATATATATATACACACATATATATATATATATATATATATATATATATATATATATATAGAGAGAGAGAGAGAGAGAGAGAGAGAAAGAGCAATTCTAGGGCCGGCGATCATTTATCTTGATTAAGAAAGGAATCCATGATATCATACAGTACAGTATTAACCAAATAACCTTTAAGATACAACCAAGTGCTCAAGGTCAGTTCACTCAGATTCAACGCTCTCTAAATCTGGACTAACGCTGTCCAACTTAGGCAGACAAGGTGTATAAAGGATGGGGTTGTGTTATATTTGGAGATGAGCGGCTTGTAAATGTGATCTCCTCCATCATTATATAATGTCTACTAAATAAATACATATATAAGTATGTAAATAATTTAAGAAAAGTTATTCAAGAAATATCTCAGGAACTAGAATTTACAGAGACAATACGGCTCATTGGAATTAAACTGCTTAGTAAAATAAATATATGTTTATGTGTGAGTGCGTGCGCGTCTGAATGCAAATACACATATAGTTATATATATATATATATATATATATATATATATATATATATATATATATATATATATATATATATATATATATATATATATATATATATATATATATATATATATATATATATATATATATATATATATATATATATATATATATAAATTACAGACATTCTATGTTCATTCTGTCAATACAACAGCAGAGGTCCGACGAGCTTTTGATTCCAGAGTCGGGCCAGATCGATACAGATCGAATCTTGAACTGATCAATATAGAAACGCGCGTCACCAATCAATAAACATAATGAAGGCTTAACTAATCGTCCTTGTATTATTATATTATTATATTACACTCTGTCTAACTCGACACCTCGCCACTGACGTGAACCTAAACATCGAGTGTTCACCTGGGTGAACCTACAGTAACTTCACGTTACACTCCCTGGATATATATATATAAATTTGATAAATTTGATAGTTTTTGGTCTGTGTAGATTCACGCTTAATGGCACCACCTTTCAAAAAAGATTCCGTTAAAGGTGAAAGCAGCGATTCTTTGCTTAAACTTTAATCTGTTCTTATAATTAATATTTGCTCTACGGGTTTATATATATATATATATATATATATATATATATATATAATTAGAAAGTGAGGTTTTTTTTAACAAAATGAAAAAAAAACTGAAGTGTCCTACACGAGTGAAAGTATAAAGAAAAAAAATGAAATCGAAAATGCAACTGGATTCTTACCTTTAAAAAAACCAAATAAATATATATATTTAAAAAAAAAATAAGACTCCAGTTGCATTTTCGATTTCATCTTTTTTTCTTTATACTTTCACTCGTGTAGGACACTTCAGTTTTTTTTCATTTTGTTAAAAAAACCCTCACTTTCTAATTATATATATATATATATATATATATATATATATATATATATATATATATATAGTCCAGAATTAGCCGTCGAAACGGCTTGAGCTCAGCCGTCGGGGTCTTACTGGTTCCTATTACCCACTCTACTACCCTAAGTATTGAGTACTTTGGTGTGTTATGGTCCACCTGGTTCCTTACCACATTTCTTTCGTTATATATATATATATAAACCCGTAGAGCAAATATTAATTATAAGAACAGATTAAAGTTTAAGCAAACAATCGCTGCTTTCACCTTTAACGGAATCTTTTTTGAAAGGTGGTGCTATTACGCGTGAATCCACACAGACCAAAAACTATATATATTTGGTTCCTTTACCGGTTTCGCAGTTCTTCTGCTTTTCAAAAGTAGAGTTGAGATGGAGGGTCTGTGGTTTTTCTCACATTATATATATATAATCCTTATCGAGCCCTCTTCGGATATTAGTCTTTACATTTATTATTACTATATATATATGTATGTGTGTGTATACCTATATATTCTCGGTTATGTTTTATAACAATAAAGTATAGCATTATAATTGTTTCTACTTTTGGCACAAGGCCAGCAATTACCCAGTAGATTACTGGTACTTTATTTAATCGACCCCGTAAGGATGAAAGGCAAAGTTAACCTTGGCGGGATTTGAACTCAGATCATAAAGAGAGGTTACTCTTTGCGTCAAAGCATGGCGTCCGACCCTCTACCGATAATACTACTCAATGAAACTCCGGTGATGTCGACGATG
>OZ024741.1:107246775-107249275 GCA_964016885.1 Eledone cirrhosa
CTACACGAGTGAAAGTATAAAGAAAAAGAGATGAAATCGAAAATGCAACTGGAGTCTTATTTTTTTTAAAAATATATATATTTATTTGGTTCCTTTACCGGTTTCGCAGTTCTTCTGCTTTTTAAAAGGTGAGTTGAGGTGGAGGGTCTGTGGTTTTTCTCACATCAGATGTGAGAAAAACCACAGACCCTCCATCTCAACTCACCTTTTGAAAATCAGAAGAACTGCGAAACCGGTAAAGGAACCAAATAAATATATATATTTAAAAAAAAATAAGACTCCAGTTGCATTTTCGATTTCATCTCTTTTTCTTTATTTATATATATATATATATATATATATATATATATATATATATATATATATATATAGTTAAAAGAATAGAGGTGTAACACACAAGTTATTATATATTGGTAAACGGAATAGAAAATGCTGACAAATTGTTCACAATTGAAAAATGGTTTAATTATGAATAAAAGAGTATTAGTGATTGTATGGGTTAGTATTCAGTTGTGGTTTTAAGTTTTTAAGTTTTTACCGGTTGCGCATTTCTAAATGCTTTTCAAAAATAATTTTGAGATAGAGTGTCCGCGCTGTTTGCTCTGATCTGATTAGTTTTGGGAATTCTATCTGTTTTTATGTTAAAAAAGTGGCTCCAATTTGCAAAAATTCTTGTGGTCAAAACAATTTTGATTGGTCGGTAGAGGTCATGTGAATGTAAAAAATTGATTTTGCGCCAAAACTGTTTTTATGTTAAAAAAGTGGCTCCAGCAAAAATTCTTGTGGTCAAAACAATTTTGATTGGTCGGTAGAGGTCATGTGAATAAAAAATTGGTTTTGCGCCAAGATTGAGAAATGACTCTTTCACAACAAATATGTGTGTGTGTGTGTGTGTGTGTGTGTGTGTGTGTGTGTAGTAGTAGTAGTAGTAGTAAGGTGCTCGATGTTGTGATAATGGTTAGCAGCGATGTGTGTCAAATGTCTATTAAGATAAGTGTGTGTGTGTGTGTGTGTATAGCAGAGTAATTTGTGGTGGCAGGGATGGTCAGTAAGAATGTGTCTGAAAGCAATGGGGGGTATTTTAGCATGTCAAAAGATATTTTTCAGCTTTTGTCTTATACGGAGAAGTGCGTGTGTGTGTGTGTGTGTGTGTGTGTATATATAAGTCTCTTTATATGTTGATGTACGCGTGTGTATGTGTGTAACTGTGAACAATTTGTCAGCATTTTCTATTCCGTTTACCAATATATATATATATATATATATATATATATATATATACAAATATATATATATATATATATATATATATATATATATATATATATATATATATATATATATATATACAAACACACACACACATATATATGTAGTAAAAATAAAACTGTGTGTGTGTGAGTTCTTGTAAGTAAGAAGCTGTGAGTAAAAGTATGTAAATATAAGGGAGTGTATCTGTGTGTGTGTGTGTACAGAGCTGTGAAGGGAAAATTAGAGGTGTGTGTGCGTATTTAGTTGGTCTCTATTAGCTGTAAGATTTTATGTTTTTGACTATAAGAGGGCCATAGAAATCTAGGTGTTCAGATATTTAAAGCTCAAATGTGGTTTATTCCATATCCAGAATAGCGAGAGGTTTTTGAAAGGTAAACTAGTTGGTATACTTCCGGTCATCTTAGATTTATAATCGCAGAGCATATATCGTCACCAAATTCAACAATTAATACATTATTTATTTGATCTACAAGTTTCATTCTCTATGGATATTATTATAAACAGATCGTCAGGGTCAATTACATATTTAGCATATCACATTTTTTTTAATTACCGATGGATATATGTCCGTATCTTCGTGCTGTTTTAAGATACGGACATATATCCATCGGAAGGCCTCCACGAGGGTGGAGTTACGATTTTAAGAATACGATTGGGTATACATGGATGAGGAAAGCACGACCCAGAGAGGAATGGACGGCGTGCTTTGAGCAGCGGCGCTGAATGGACGCCCGACAGACTGGTCGGTGAAGGTATCAAGGTGATATGTCCGTATCAGCATATGTATAAACAATATTTTTGTCTATGGTTATGGAAGTTAGGAAGTGCCAGAATTATTTCACGGTCCTTTTCTTAATAGTAGTTGTACAGGGGATTACCAACAGTCCTATTCTGATGTTAATATAATCTATGTCTGCCATTAGAGCAACTATAGTAGTATTTACTGAAGTTAATCAAATTTATCTTCAGTATATAGTTGTTTTAGCGTTAATGTTATGAACTCTATGGAAGCAAGTAGTGGCTAAAAATATTTAGAGTTTATCAACGTTTACTTTATTATGTTACATATATGTATCAGTTTGTTTTACTAGGTACATGTAGCTACCAACTACTCCTATTCGTACATGAAGCCAAACCATATATGTTGCCGATTATTTCCCTTTGTTTTTACTGAACCCAGGTATGTGACTATAGTCACTAATTTAAATTTATTGCGAAAGGCCTTCAA
>OZ024741.1:107254275-107269275 GCA_964016885.1 Eledone cirrhosa
TTATTTTCCCCGCACAGCCAAGCACAGCTTTGAGTGCCTTGAGTTTTGATATCATTTGCGTTTTAGAATCATTCCTATTTTCTATTGTATAGAAATTAATTTATGTAATATTTTTACACAGCTTTTTTTGATATGTTGTACATAGATAGAAAGCAGTTTGTTTTGTTTTATTTTGTTTCGTCATGTTTTGTAAATACTTGTACTAGTTTTCTGTACTGTAAATACTTGTACTAGTTTTCTGGAGTGCAGTTTTGTGCGAAAGGAAAATCGATTATACCGATACACATTTGGGAGGTACATTATATTGCCGACCCCGGAAAGATGAACGGCAGTATACCTCGGTGAGAATTTAACTTACAACGTAAAGAACCGGTACAAATGCTACAAAAACATTTTTCCTGGTTCTTTACTTTCTGGTTCGAAAATATCTTAAGTTTACCTTTCACCCTTCTCGAATAGAGATCGATAAAATAAATTGCCACTAAAAAACTAGGATCGATTTAATACACTTCCCTGGAAATTGCTGGCCCTGTGCCATCATTACAAACACTTATTATTATCATTAGGACTGGGCATGCCGTGGCTGATAATGCGCAGACATGTGCTGAGGCTAAGACATCTCAAGATTTTCCTAGACGGTGAACAGGTGTGGTCGCCTTTCGTTAGGCACGTTTTTCTTCAGCCCGTCTCCTTGACGGAGCTGCAATCCTGGGTCAAGCGGAGATCGAGAGGGAACACTTGGAAACTGGAACGCTTCCAAGCGCTCACTTCCCTTTGTCCATCGGGCATTAGGATCAGTGGAAACCCAATATTGGCTTTCTATATAGGGTTAGTAGAGGGCAAGAGCGACGACGTACTTGGGAAGACTCTGGGTGTCGACAAAAATCAACTAGCTATTCTCTTCCGGAGGACTTTCGGGCCGGGGTCCATGGATAACTTTGCCAGTTCGAGATAAATATTACTGGCATGGACGTTCTGTCCTCCGGGCCTGTCCGAGATGCGCGTTGGGCGACGAGATTGTCCTGCGCGCACTCGTCCAGTGTCCGAGTACCACTGCCTTGTGGGTTTATGTCGCGTGTAGGACGGATCCGGCTATCAGCTGAGTCCATCATGAAGAGTGCCCCACCGCCCTCTTTTAACCAAGAAGGGCAGGCAGTTTTTACCTGCCTGATGACCATAGTGAAAGAGGTCGTATGGTGGATTTGAAGACGAACACCTTTCTTTTCTGCGACGATCTCATTAACCTTTTCACGCTTCATCAAGAACAGAAAAATCAGGATGGAGAGGGGAGTGCTGCTTTCCAACCAATTTGTTGAAAGGTGGGTGAGAGAAGCAATAATGGCCCGTGTAAACGGGTTTGCCTTGAGCCTTGCCTGTAGCATTAAAGAAGGACAACTGGGAGAGGACACTTGCCCTAGCGGTCAGGGTGACCGTGGCTTTTTGTGGGATTTCTCCACGAATAACCTTCAGTGGTTTCCCCCCTATTGTGGAACTTATTTTGTTTTTATTTTTTGTTACATTCTTTGCTTTTGTTATGTTTCCTTTTCTACACGCAGAAACCCATATTTGTACCGTCCTGTACCGTCCTTGATGTTTTCCTTTAGGTAAACCCTTGTGGTTAATATATAAATAATAATAATTTATTATCATTATTATTATTATTATTATTATTATTATTATTATTATTATTATTATTATTATTATTATTATTATTATTATTATTATTATTACAGTTGCATTTATCTTGCTTTATGTTCATACGAGTTATCACCAAGTCACAACCAGTGACCTCAAGAGACAACAAGGTCCGCCATGTTCAAGAAAGAACATACATACTCACACATGCATCTTTAGTGTTTAGACTTGTGATGTACTTATATTGACAGAATCTTCCTTAGTATATGGGCAGTTCCCATTAGTACTATCTTTTGTATTTCTCCTATACGCGGGTTTCCTGGGATTTGCGATAAGTAATCATTAGACTCCTTAGGTATCATTCCCAGAGTGCCTACAACCACTGGTATTGTTTTAGTTCTCAATTTCCACATTTTTCCAATTTCTTCTTCTTCTTCTTCTTCTTCTTATCATTATTATTATTATTATTATTATTTGCATTTATCTTGCTTTATGTTTATACGAGTTATCACCAAGTCACAACCAGTGACCTCAAGAGACAACAAGGTCCGCCATGTTCAAGAAAGAACACACATATTCACACATGCATCCTTAGTGTTTAGACTTGTGATGTACTTATATTGACAGGATCTTCCTTAGTATATGGGCAGTTCCCATTAGTACTATCTTTTGTATTTCTCCTATACGCGGGTTTCCTGGGATTTGCGATAAGTAGTCGTTAGACCCCTTAGGTATCATTCCCAGAGCGCCTACAACCACTGGTATTGTTTTAGTTCTCAATTTCCACATTTTTCCAATTTCTATCTCCAGGTCCTTATACTTGCTCAATTTTTCAAATGTTTTTATAGATACATTCTTGTCTATTGGAACAGACATATCAATTAGCAGGCATACCCTCCTTTGAAAGTCCTTCAATATTATATCAGGTCTATTTGCATCTATTTTTCGGTCTGTTTGGATGCTAAAGTTCCACAAGATTGAGATGTGATCTTTTTCAAGTATGGGAGGTGGTTGATGCTCCCACCAATTCTTTTGATGGGGCAGGTCAAAATGCTTACACATTATCCAATGTATGTATTGTGCAGCTCTGTCATGCCTGTTTAGGTATTCGGTTGGAGCTATGGGACTGCACATTGAAATTATATGGTCAATGGTCTCTGGTTGTTTTTTGCATACACGGCATAGTGGGCTGCACCCATTTTTTATTATGTTGGCTTGGTAATTTTTTGTTGGCAGACACTGATCTTGTGCGGATATAATCAGTCCTTCAGTCTCCGATTTCAGTCCAGAGGATGCCAACCACTGATGGGTTAAAGTTTTGTCAACATCAGGATTGTTAGCTCGCTCTGGGTATTTTCCATACAGAGGCTTTTCTTGCCATTTCTTAGCCAGTTTCTGTAGCAGTTCTTTCTTTGCAGTTACTTTTACCTGCTTTGCTTTTTCTGTGTTTTCCATTTCAGCAGTAAATGGGACTTCTGAAATTTGTAGTCCATTACTGTATCTTTGTGCATCTTTTGTAATGGAATATGATCTTTTGGTGCTTTCGTGTTTCAAAACGAGTTTGATCATCCAATCATGTGATTCCCTTAGATATGTGGATAATCCAATTGTTGCAGTTTTCAACGCAATGTCTAACTGGATTAACCCACGTCCTCCTTCTTTCCTAGGGAGATATATTCTATCTATGTCTGCCTTAGGGTGATGCATTCTGTGCATGGTTAAGAATTTTCGGATTTTTGTATCGAGCCTACGGATCTCTGTGCTTGACCAGTTGATGACATTGTAACTGTAGGTTACTACTGGTATGGCAAGCGTGTTTATGGCATCGATCCTATTCCTTGCATTCAATTCCGTTCTTAAGATTGCTCTGACTCTGCGGTAACATTCCTTCCTTATCCTTTCCCTCATTGTCGAGTGCTTGATTCCGTCTCCTTCACAAACACCTAGATATTTGTAAGTTTGTTCTTGATCAAGCTCTCTTATCACGTTCCCCCGATCAAGATTAATGTCTGAACTCTTCAGCAGCTTTCCTCTGGTGAACGTTGCTTTGGCGCATTTATCCAGTCCAAACTCCATTTTAATGTCATCACTGAACTGCTTCACAGTGGATAATAGCCCTTGCAATTGTTCATCATTTTTTGCAAATAGTTTCAGGTCATCCATGTAGAACAGGTGATTAATGGTTTTGTCATAGACTCTATATCCATGTTTTGTTTCATTGAGCATTTTACTTAATGGTATAAGTGCGATGCAGAATAAAAGCGGTGATAAAGAGTCACCCTGAAAAATTCCACAATTAATGTTAACTTCTCCAGCTTCCAGTGATTTTGTTTCACTATTCAAAAGGAGTGTCGTTCTCCATGTCCTCATACTGAATGACAAAAACCTCCTGACAACGGGGGATATTTTGAAAATCTCTAAACATTTTTCAATCCAACTGTGTGGCAAACTATCAAATGCTTTTTTATAATCTATCCAAGCAATCGATAGATTTTTGTGTCTATTATGACAATCTTCCAGTATCATTTTGTTAACCAGAAGCTGATCCTTACAGCCATATGAGCCTCGTTTACACCCTTTCTGCTCAATGGGAAATAGGTCATTTGTTATCAGGTGGTCATATGTGTATTCAGTTAGGACTGATGTTAAAATTTTATACATTGTGGTCAAGCAGGTTATCGGTCTGTAATTTTTGGGATTGTTTGTCTCATCATTCTTCGGTAGCAGGAATGTAATGCCGTTGACTAGCCATGATGGTATCTTTTCTGGCTCCTTAACTATTTCATTGTAAAGTTGGGCTAACAGCTCATGAGACTCTGTGAAGGCATTTATCCAAAAGTTTTGTATTTTGTCTTTTCCTGGGGATTTCCATTTGCTGGTTTTTCTTAGAGCCAAGCGCAGCTGTTCAACTGTTATATTTTCCCATGTTTGTTCTTCAAGGTGAGCTGTTTCTTTCATTTGTCTGTCTATCCATGGGGCATGTATGTTATGAACTTTTTCTTCGGCCCAGATCTTTTCCCAGAATTCTTGCACTTCCTCCTTGGGTGGTATTGATTTAGCAGTTATTGTTGACTTACCAATTTTTCTGTAGAAGTTTCTTTGGTTGTTTTTGAACATATTATTATCCTTATAGAATCTAGATCGTTTTTCAAAGCGCCTTATACGAGCAGCTTTGGCCGACACTTTTTGCTTGATTGTTTCTATCAGCATGTCTATGTCACATGTTGATCTTATGCTGTACTTTTTTTTCAATTTTCTAAGTTTTATTATTATTATTATTATTATTATTATTATTATTATTATTATTATTATTATTATTATTATTATTATTGTTATTGTTATTCCTTGAATCTCAGTCATTGATGTTGGTTAACTGGAAAGTCCGTTGGATTGAATATCAAGCCACTACCTGCAGCCTCAGATATTCAGGACGTATCGGAGGGTTCTTGCTGTTCCAAGCAAGCATGTCTTTTGAAGCGTTCCAAAAAGCGTGAAGGGGCCGATTTTCTTTAACCATCCCTGGAAACCTTTGGAGATAGTCCCCAGTGCGCCTATGACAATCGGGATCACTTTGACTTCATGGTAGTTCCAAATCCTTTTCACCTCCCACTTTAGGTCCTGGTATCGGTTAATTTTCTCCCTCTCCTTCCCTTGCACTCTCGTGTCGAACGGGCAGGCCACATCCACAATCAGGCACGATCTTTTTTCTTTGTCCACAACCACCAGGTCAGGTCTATTGTGTTCCAGTTTTTTGTCCGTCTGTATCCTAAAATCCCACAGCACCTCCACCTGACTGTTCTCCATCACCGCCTCTGGCCTATGCTCATACCATTTCTCAGAATGTGGTAGATTGTTTACTTTGCACAGGTGCCAGTGGATCACCCTGCCCATTACATCGTGTCTCCAGCCCTTATAGTGGGTCTGGGATAGGTGTTTACACTCGGACACAATGTGAGCCACAGTCTCCTCTCTCTCTCCACAGATCCTGCACAGTGGGCTAGCCTCCTCCTTGTAGATATGGTGCTTCAACCACTTCGTTTTGAGGGCCTGCTCCTGCGCAGCCATTAGCATTCCTTCTGTAGCCTTTTTGAGGTCTCCTCTTCTCAACCAGTTCCATGTCTGTGGATCTCTAAATTCAGTTTTCTCAAAGAAGGTACTATGAAGGGATTTTCCCTTAAGGCTGCTCTTCCTCCTTGATGTTATTTCCTCCTTGGACATCCCCTGGCCTACTGTCCCCTCCTGCAGTACAGTTCTGAGCATTGGCTCCTTACTATAGGTCACGTATTTGTATAGGTTGTTTTTCTCCACCTGAACACAGTCCTCTATGCTGATAAGACCTCTTCCACCCTCAGATCTCCTTAGGTAGAGTCTATCGACATCACTCCTCTTGTGGAACATGTTGTAGATAGTCAATAGCTTCCTAGTCTTCCTATCCATTTCTTTTTGTTCAGCAACATTCCATCTCAGAATTCCCGCACTGTACCTAATAATAGACACAGCTCGGGAATTTACTGCGCTTATGGCATTTCTGCTGTTCAGATGTGACTTCAATACGCTCCTTACTCTCCGAATGTATTCAGTTCTTAACAATTCCTTCATTTTTTTGTTCTTTATGCAATCAGCCTCCAGAACGCCCAAATACTTGTATCCTTCCTCAGAGTCAATTTCCTTTATCATCTCACCTGTTGGTATCTGGATCCCGTTACTTCTGCTCAACCTACCCCTCTTCATCACAATGACTCCACATTTACCAATACCAAACTGCATACATATATCACTGCTGAAAATACGGACAGTGTCAACAAGCACATCCAACTCCTTCTCACTTTTCCCGAAGAGCTTAAGATCGTCCATGAAGAGGAGGTGATTGATGGTAAGCTCTCCCCTTCCCAACTTGTATCCTGCTCTCACTTTTCGCAGCATAATGGTCAAGGGCATCAGGGCAAGGACAAACAACAGAGGGGACAGGCTATCTCCCTGGAAGATACCTCTCTTGATCTTCACGCTTCCCAAGGATACTCCAGTTGATGTCAACTCTGTCTCCCAGGACCCCATACTCCTGCCCAGCAACTGTCTGATGTTATCTGCCACCCTGAAGATCTCCAGGCTTTTGGTGATCCAGGAATGAGGCACCATGTCAAATGCCTTTCTGTAGTCTATCCATCCCATGGCAAGATCAGTGTGTCTCCTCCTGCAATTCCCCATTACCATCTTATCAATAAGCAACTGGTCCTTTGTACCACGTGATTTCTTTCGGCATCCTTTCTGTTCGTCCGGTAACAAGTTGTTTGTGTGGAGGTGATGGTAGATTTCCTCAGACACAATGCTCGTCAACAGTTTCCACATTACGGGCAGACATGTGATAGGTCTATAGTTGGTAACATCATTACCCTTGATTCGGTCTTTCATTATCAGAACTGTATTATTATTATTATTATTATTATTATTATTATTATTATTATTATTATTATTATTATTATTATTATTATTATTATTATTATTATTATTATTATTATTATTATTATTATTATTATTATTGTTCTTTGAGTCTCAGTCATTGATGTTAGTTAACTGGAAAGTTTGTTGAAATGAATATCAAGCCACTACCTGCAGCCTCAGATATTCAGGACGTATCGGAGGGTTCTTGCTGTTCCCAGCAAGCAGGCCTTTTGAAGCGTTCCAAAAAGCGTGGCGGGGCCAATCTTCTTTAACCATCCCTGGAAACTTTTTGAGATAGTACCTAGTGCGCCTATGACAATCGGGACCACTTTGACTTCCTAGCAGTTCCAAATCCTTTTTACCTCCCACTTTAAGTCCTGGTATCGGTTAATTTTCTCCCTCTCCTTCTCTTGCACTCTCGTGTCGAATGGGCAGGCCACATCCACAATCAGGCACGATCTTTTTTCCTTGTCCACAAACACCAGGTCAGGTCTATTGTGTTCCAGTTTCTTGTCCGTCTGTATCCTAAAATCCCACAGCACCTTCACCTGATCGTTTTCTATCACCGACTCTGGCTTATGCTCATACCACTTCTCAGAATGTGGTAAATTGTTTACTTTGCATAGGTGCTAGTGGATCACCCTGCCCATTACATCATGTCTCCAGCCTTTATAGTGAGTCTGGGATAGGTGTTTACACTTGGATACAATGTGAGCCACAGTCTCCTCTCTCTCTCCACAGATACTGCACAGTGGGCTAGCCTCCTCCTTGTAAATATGGTGTTTCAACCACTTCGTGTTGAGGGCCTGCTCTTGCACAGCCATTAGCATTCCTTCTGTAACCTTTTTAAGGTCTCCTCTTTTCAACCAGTTCCATGTTTGTGGATCTCTGAATTCAGTTTTCTCAAAGAAGGTAATATGAAGGGATTTTCTCCTTGTTATTTCCTCCTTGGACATCCCCTGGTCTATTGTTCTCTCCTTCAGTACAATTCTGAACATTGGCTCCTTACTATCAGTCACGTATTTGTGTAGGTTGCTTTTCTCCATCTGAACACAGTCCTCTATGCTGATAAGACCTCTTCCACCTTCAGATCTCCTTAAGTAGAGTCTATCGACATCACTCCTCTTGTGGAACATGTTGTAGATAGTCAATAGCTTCCTAGTCTTCCTATCCATTTCTTTTTATTCAGCAACATTCCATCTCAGAATTCCCGCACTGTACCTAATAATATACACAGCTCGGGAATTTACTGCACTTATGGCATTCCTACTGTTCAGATGTGACTTTAATACGCTGCTTACTCTCCGAATATATTCAGATCTCATCAATTCCTTCATTTTTTTGTTCTTGATGTCATCAGCCTCCAGAACACCCAAATACTTGTATCCTTCTTCAGTGTCAATTTCCTTTATCATCTCACCTGTTGGTACCTGGATTCCGTTGCTTCTGCTCAATTTACCCCTCTTCAACACAAGGACGCCACACTTACTAATACCAAATTGCATACATATATCATTGCTGAAAATACGGACAGTGTCAACAAGCACATTCAACTCCTTCTCACTCTTCGCGAAGAGCTTAAGATCGTCCATGAAGAGGAGGTGATTGATGGTAAGCTCTCCCTTTCCCAACTTGTATCCTGCCCTCACTTTTTGCAGTATAATGGTCAGGGGAATCAGGGCAAGGAAAAACAACAGAGGGGACAGACTATCTCCCTGGAAGATACATCTCTTGATCTTCACACCTCCCAAGGATTCTCCAGCTGATGTTAACTCTGTTTTCCAGGACTTCATACTTCTGCCCAACAACTGTCTGATGTTATCTGCCACCTTGAAGATCTCTAGGCTTTTGGTGATCCAAAAATGAGGCGCCATGTCAATATTATTATTATTATTATTATTATTATTATTATTATTATTATTATTATTATTATTATGGTGGTGGATTGGCAGTATCGGTAGAGGGTCAGACGCCATGCTTTGCAGCACAGTTACGTCACTTTACGAACTGAGTTCAAATCCCGCCGAGGTTAACTTTGCCTTTCATCCTTACGGGGTCGATAAAATAAAGTACCAGTAATGTACTGGGTATTTGCTGGCCTTGTGCCAAAAGTAGAAACAATTATTATTATTATTGTTAGAGAAAAATAGAAAGGAGGAGGAGCTGGTAGATAAGTTAGACGAGGCTATTCGTAGTGGCATTGCAACTGACGTGCTAGCGGTGAGAATGGCATTAGACCATTTATTCAATGCGAAACACGAAGGTTGCAGTGTCAGAGCTAAGGCGCGTGCGCTGAGAAACGAGGGAACCAAAGTTGTTCGAATGTGCCCGCGCACCGTGGTAATAAAACCACAATTCGGTCTTTGGCGGACCGAGACGGACACGAGATAAGCGATTCCAAGCAGCTGTGTGAGGCCTTTCGCCAGCACTATGCTCGGTTGTTCGGGGAGAGTGACGTGTCAGAGAGAGTTGCAGATTTCAGTCCCTACCTTGACGGCTTGCCGCGCATTTCGACGGTCGACGCTGAGCGCTGCAAAGGGCCAATTACTTCAGCCGAAATTCAGGACGCCCTTTTCGACTGCATGAGGCGCAAGTCACCCGGTTTGGATGGCCTGCCCTACGAGCTTTACGTAAATATGCCAGACTTATTCTCCGATCTCCTCGAAGCGCTCTACTGCAACTGGCAGCAGAATGGGAATATTCCCATTTCTGTGAGCAGGGGAGTGGTGACGCTGATAAGGAAAGAGGAGAACAAGAGGGATACATTAGAGAACTTCAGGCCCATAACTGTACTCAACACAGAGTTTAAGATTTTGGTGTTAAAGAGTGTCCAAGGTGTTAGCAAAGAGATTGGCGCTTGTCGTCGAGGATTTGGTTGGGGAGGGGAAAACTTGCGCAATCCCAGCCAGGTTCATACACGACAATCTCCACCTCATGCGATACATCATAGAGAGGGTAGGGTGTAAACCTGGCTTCGGTGGGACACTGATCAATTTAGATCAATCGAAAGCATTCGATAGGGTCGACCATCGGTATCTGGAGGCTGTCCTCAAAGCGGCTGGCTTGGGCCCCGTCTTCAGAAGTTGGATCGCTGCAATGCACAGCGGCACATACTCGGTGTTCAAAGCTAATGGCCACCTCTCAGAACCATTTCGGCTCTCCCCATTGGTCCGTCAAGGGTGCCCTATCTCTTCCCTTCTGTACGTATTGACTCTCGAGCCTTTACTGCGGTAGATGGAGCTGTTGCAGGGCATCCCGCTCGAACCGGGACGTGGAAGGGCTGTGTCGGCTTACGCGGACAACATCACCGTGATGGTGTCGGACACCTCAGAAATCGAGGTGGTCGGCAACTTATCGGAGGAATATGAACGGTTGAGGGGAGAAAAACTTAACCCGGAAAAGTCGGTGGGCTTGCAACTCGGTACCTGGAGAGGCAAGTCCATGCCGTCCAACAGCGTCGTGGGGCGCTGGACGGACGGACCGGTAAAGTTGCTCGGGGTTTCATTCGGACCAGACCTCCAGGTGGATAAGAATTGGGACGAGGTAACGAGCAAGGTAGCCAGTCTCATCCATAAATGGGCTGCGAGGAAGCTATCACTGAAAGGTTGCGCGGAGGTGGCGAATGCGTACATCACGTCCGTCATCTAATATCGCCTGACCGTCGTGCCTTGCCCCCATACACGCCTCGTCAAGCTGGAACGGCTCCTCTTCAAATTCTTGTGGAAGGGACAAGTTCCATTGGTGAGGCGGTCCATCTGCTGCCAGCACCCTCTACGCGGAGGGCTGGGCATGCCGTGGCTAATGATGCGGAGACATGCGCTGAGGCTGAGACATCTCCATATATTCTGCCTAAACGGTGAACAGGTGTGGTCGCCGTTTATTAGACGGGCCTTTCCGCAGCTCGTTTATTTGACTGAGCTGTAGCCCTGGGTCAAGAAGAGACCAAGACTGGGTGACTGGCACCTGGAATGTTGCCAGGCACTCACTGCCCTCTACCAAGAGGGCAATGCGATCAGTGGAACTTCCACTCTCGAGTTCTATAGAGGATTAGTGGTGGGCAAGTGCGATGACGCACTCGGAGAAGCTTTGGGCCTCGACGAAGTCGAACTGACCAGTCTGTACTAGAGGACTTTCGAGCCGGGTACGATGGACAATTTCCAGAAATCCCTCGCTTGGCAGTGCTATCGGGGGACACTGCCTGTTCGGGATAAACTCTACAGGCACGGAAGTGCTGTCAGACGGACCTGACCTAGGTGCGCACAGAGCGACGAAACCGTTCTGGACGCACTTGTCCAATGTCCGTGCATTACTGACTTGTGGAGTTATGTCTTACAGCTACTGTCACGTGTGCAACGGATCCGGCTATCGCCTGAGTCCATATTGGAGATCGACCCGCCACCTTCCTTTGGTCAGGAAGAGCAGGCAATTTTCCTCTATCTGGTGGCCGTTACGAAATAGGTTATATGGTGGACCAGATTGAAAGGACTGAAGACAGACACTTTTCTCTTCGGCCAATCCCTCATCAACTTCTTCAAGTTTCACCTGGAATGGAAGGTGAGGGTGGAGAGAGAAGTGCTGCCCCCCAGTACATTTGCTAAAAGGTGGATGAATGTGGCGACAATGGCCCGTATGAATGGGCCTACTATGACCATGCGCCTATAGGCTAGCTAACTTGAGAAGAGGGGCGCTCTCCATGGGTGCCCTAGAAGCGCAGGGTGGTTCAGGATTGGTGGGGTACCTGAGTCACCCCTGGGTCACCCACCCCTATAGGGGAATTTATTTTGTTATATTTATGCATAGTTTATTTTATATTTTTTATATCTTCATTGTTGAATTGGTCTTGCTATTGTGCACTTTTACTCGACCTTATTGTAAACCCCTACGGTCCCTGTCTTTCTATTGTCCCCTAGATGTCGGCCCTTGTGGCCAATAAATGAAATCATCATTATTATTATTATTATTATTATCATTATTATTATTATTATTATTATTATTATTATTATTATTATTATCATTATTATTATTTTCTCAATGCAGACTTATATTTCACTGTGTCGCAAAGTTCATCTCCGTGTACATCAGGTGTGTATTGTGTGTAAATCTCTCACTATCTCTATCTCTTCTTATTTCGGTCATATATATATATATATATTATTTATATATAAACATATATATTATATATATATATATATATATATATATATATATATATATATATATATATATATATATATATATATATATATATATAGATAGATATAGATATATATTCATAACTGCATGTGCATGACCGCCTTATGTGGTTTTTGTCTATTTTTGTAAATGCTGTTCTATTCATGCATGCATGTATTCACACACACACACGCACACAAGCACACATTCACACTCACACAATCACACATATGCAATGTATACGAATCATTGGCAATTCCTATTATGTTTACTGTGAAGTTTGCACAATTGTGTTTATTAAATTCCATTCACATACAAATTCACAACTTGGATTGGTACTTTGTTTTATCGACCACCTGCTCAGAGCGCAGAAAATGATGGAACTGCCCCAATTCAATTCGTGTGGTCCGTTACTCTAAACAACTCTGCTAATAAAATTACATTGGTTACTATTGAAAATTAGATATTTCATCTCACCTAACACGAGTAGCATCTCACAACCAGGCAGCTAGGTATTCTTTATGTGGTCACTGGATCTTCAATGGTCTTAAAAGGAGAAGCACACATTCGATAATTTGGTTTTGCATGTCTAAGGGGTGAAAGCAAACTCAGAAATGTCCGAGAATTAATTATAGTCGCACTGGGTCATGACTGATCAACAGTTAAGCAACAACGCTAATAATAGGCTGACATACAACTAGAACAACAACAAGCATAGCTTTGCGAAGTCAGATTTGTCGTTCGGGCTAAGCAACAATAACTAAAATACAACAAATATCACAACAAAAGCCATAGCTCTGCGTGATCATGACTAACCTCGAGCTAAGCAAAAAGCAACAAAAACAATAACAAACATTATTCTGCTTGACCAAGAATGACTTGGGGGTTAAACATATGACAACAATAATAAGATGAATAACTTCCATGGATTGGCTCAACCATAATTGACCTAGAGTAAATATCAATAACAACAATGATAGGGTTACTCAATTGGAATCAGGGCTGACCGTAGTTTAAAGGATATCTGCAGCAAACATCAGTCTACTGGATCAGGATCGTCTTGGCGAGGAACAACAAACATGTTTGGCAGTATCGGTAGAGCGTCAGACACCATACTTTGCAGCATAGTTATGGCCTTTTACGTTCTGAGTTCAAATCTACCGAGGTTAACTTTGCCTTTCATCCTTAGGGGTCGATAAAATAAAGTACCAGTGATGCACTGGGGTAATCGCTGGCCTTGTACCAAAAGTAGAAACTCTATATTATATCATATTATATCACAACACATCCCACTGCTACATTGATGAAAATATCCTTCTTCTGCTACTATATCCTGCAACTCCAACGCTCAACAAAGAAGCCATTTAGCATCGTTAATTCGCACCATCAAAACAAGACGCCATTTATTTCAATATGTTAACGTCTTTTAATACCATTAATAGTATATATTTTTTATTATTTTAATTTTCTCCCCAGTAATTCCTTCAATTTACTATTCACTTTTATCTTTATTTCTTCCATTATTTTTAACTTGCCTTCTTTATATATATATATATATATATATATATATATATATATATATATATATATATATATATATATATATATAGGCCCATACGTATATTTGTATATATTTGTATATATATATATATATATATATATATATATATATATATATATATATATGTATATATATCGACAGTCGATCGACTTTCGTCAAATCGGACATATATATATATATATGTATATATACGCAAGCTATATTTTTCGATCCAGTAATGGTAATAAATCAGTCAATTCTAATTTAAAGCTAAAATTGAAAATTTAAAAAAAAAAAAAAATTGAACAATCGATTAACATGGAAAACTAAATCAAACTGCACAAAATGGCTGCCTTTGTTCACTTTATACTACTACTACTACTACTACTACTACTACTACTACTACTACTACTACTACTACTACTACTACTACTGCTGCTGCTGCTGCTGCTGCTGCTGATACCACTACTGCTGCTACTGCTGCTGCTACTACTAATACTACTACTACTACTGCTGCTGCTGCTAGTGCTACTACGACTACAACAACAATAACAACAACAACAACAGCTACTACTACTACTACTACCACCACCACCACTACTACTACTCACCTGGCATCTAGGATGCTAGCTGGCGATCACAACACAGTTGGACAACGCTATAGGCGACCTGTAAAAGGGGACGTTTCTTTCTATATAGTTTTAATTGAAGATATGTGTGACAATAGCCTGGGAGCGATTCCGGCCGTTGACGAAGATAGTCTGAGAACATTCTTCTGATGGAGTTTCAGGTCGAGGATTATGGACAATTTCCAAAACTCTTTGGCAATACTCTGTTACATAAGGACACTACCAGTTCGAGACAATCTGTACAGCTGAAACTGTCATGCATGCTATTGCATGATCTTGTATCTTACTATCACATGCAGGAAATATCCATCTACTAGTTGCGGCTACAGTGAATAGTCAAATGCCACCTTCCTTTAGTTGCGGCAGGTTTTCCTCTGCCTAGTAGATATGGCGAAGAAGCTGTATGGTAGACGCATCTAAAAGATTTGAAGATAGGAAGGAATCTTTCAATTCGGCCCAGCACTCATCAACTTCTTCAAGTACCACATGAGAAGAAAGTTGATGGTTATGAAGGAGACGCTGAGTTCTAATGAGATTTATAAAAGACAGACAAGAAGGGCGAGATTGACGAGGCTGAATAGGTCT
>OZ024741.1:107276775-107301775 GCA_964016885.1 Eledone cirrhosa
ATCATAATGAAGTGGGTCCGATACCTGGACCGTGTTGTGTTCTTCAGTAACACATTTAATTTCACGCCGCTCTATAATACTCTGCTGAAAATGAGTACCAGCAGTAGCTAGGTGATTAACCCTGAGATGAACTGGCGTCATGTCCAGTGGTGGCGGATCCTTGTAATCTCAGTCGTGTAACGCCACGGAAACCGGTATAAGCACTGATCTAATGAGCCACCGGGTTTCAGGTCTACTTTAGATAAATATCCCTAAACATTAATTTTATTTATTAAATAAATATTTTCCGAAAAAAAAAAAGTTTTCAATAGGAATAATGACAGGAGCTTGACAGATACCTTCTCTACACATGAGAAGAAAAAGAAAAAAAAAAATAGAAGGCAACTAAACAAAAATAAAAATAAAAATAAAAGAAAAAAACAAAATGAAAAAGTATATTTTTTAATATAAGAATTAAAATGACGCCGGGTGGACGGGTGCATATAAGTATGAATACTTAGATAGAATTATATATTTTGATATAGTAGAAAGGCATCGGCTCATTTAACAGCAAATAGTAATCTAATTAGCTGACACTCCTATAACAATGTATGACCCATCTTCCTTACTCAAACAAAGAACTGTTGTCATGCAAATAAAAACAGTCAAGCGATTCACGCAATTGAACATGTTGTATACATAGCTTTATATAGATTTAAAAGCACACACAGGACGACGTATATCCACAGTTGCCACATGCGTACGTATATGTATGTAGGTTTGTATGCATGTGTGTATGTATGCACGTATGTATGTATTTATATAAGTATGTATGTATGAATATATATATTTTATGTGTGTGTATATATATATATATATTTACTTAAACACACATATTAGTATATTAATTGTTTCTACTTTTGGCATTAATGCCATGATGTTTGTTAATTGATAAATAACAGCAATCATTTACTGACGAAAGGACTCATTACTAGATTTAGAGCATTACACACACACAAATACACAGATACTTAAGCACACAAACACACACACACATATATGGTAACTATACCCATATTTTTGTCGAGTACGGATTTTATAGATTCATTCAATCCCTTCGTTTATATACCTATACATTGATTACAACTCCAACTAATTTCAGTTAATTATATGCCTTGATTGAAAGAGGTTCATATTTGCCTATTTACCAACCTACAGACATGTGTTTCTTGTATGTGTCTATGTGGTTGTGTATGTTAAGAGAGAGAGAGAGAGGGAGAGATTGAAGAGGGAAAGAAAGAGTGTGTGTGTGCATTTGTGTGTGAGAGAAAGAGAGAGATAGAATGTTACTGAACGTACATCGGAAGACTTTTCTGTCATTGGGAACGAGGCATCATTTAAAACACTTGGTAGGCGTCTATTTTGTAAAATATATTATGTTGAAATCGTGTAATTAGATTTTAAATGAACCGTGAAACAATTGCTACTGATTCTTAATTGTTGCTCTTTTTACCTATCATAATGTAAAAGAGACATTTGATACTGAAAAAGATGCTAGGAGACAATTACATGAATATTACGGTAGCCCGGAAATAATTGGTTGGCAAACATTGTTTGCCAACCAATTATTTCAATAGGAAATTATATTGAAGTCGATGTAAAGAACATCGTTATATTTACGTACATTGTAAAGCCGTATTATGTGATAGTGGCCGATCTAGATGAGTTACAGAAATGTATTTTGTTGTTATTTTGATCAAATCAGTCCTGATCGAACAGATTTATGATCTACTTCATTGTTGCCGAGACTACCAACTTTTTAATTTTAGGCGTAGAAGTTTTTTGAATTTTTAAATTTTAATGTGTAATTTCTTTGTTTTAGCCTTCAATAACATTTTTAAAAAACTGCATATAACGTTGCTTCATTACACATTGCTTCCTTTCGCGCTGTTCCAGTCCATTCGGATGCGAAAAAGATTATCAGCAACTGAAGAATTGTATTTTGCCCACGATAGAGTACTTTGCTGTATGTCGCTATAAATTAGAGAATCTTAGGAGTGATGAAGGTCTAAGCTAAGGAAGGAGATTCTCTGAATTTTATTAGAGAGAATGTCATAAATTGAGAAATATTTGGCTATTCTATACCGCCAGTGAGGCCGCGAACTGGGAAAACCATTTGAACGTCGGATAGAATGTTTTGCGGTATTCGTTCCAGCTCTCTGTTCAAATACCGCCAACGTTAAGTTTGCTCTTCATCATTTTGAGGTCTATAAAAAAAGACCTAGTCAAATACTGGGGTCGATTATAATCTATATAAACGTATATATTAAATATATATAATTCCATCAACAATTTTAGATATATCAAATATATATAATTTAAATAGTATATAATATATATATAATATATAATTAATATAATATATAATATATATATAATTTATAATATATATATAATTTATAATATATATAATATATATAATATATATATAATTTATATAATATACAATTTATATATTAAATATATATAATTCCCTCAAGGGCGGTGAATTGGCAGCATCGATAGAGGGTTGGACGCCATGCTTTCTAGCGTAGTTATGTCCCTTTACGGTCTGAGTTCAAATCCGGTCGAGGTTAACTTTGCCTTTCATCCTTACGGGGTCGATAAAATAAAGTACCAGTAATGCACTGGACATTGCTGGCCTTGTGCCAAAAGTAGAAACAATTATCTATATAAATGTATATATTAAATATATATAATTCCCTCATATTTCGCATACAGTCGTGAGCAGGCGCTACCTGTCCTTTAATCAAGTGCAACATCCAGATCCAGGCTGGGGCAATTGCAAGGAGAAACGACTGAACAAGCACTGGACTGATACTTTCTTTATCGCAGTCAAAAGGTTGAAAAGTTGATAATCAATATGGATTTCCTCGGGATTTGATTTCGAAACGCTGAGATCTGGAACATGAATCCCAATCTCTAACGATAATACAAATCGACCGCCTTATATACATATACATAATACTTATCATTAACAGTGTACTGTTTTATTTGATTGTATAAAACAAATTAACTTTGAAATTTTTATGTCAGATTATAATTTAAAATATGGCATATTTGATAATGGTTTTAAATTATATTTTCAAATTTATAGATTTCTTTTTTGGCCTCTAGATTTATGTAAGCTATCAATTTCTAATGCATATGTATATAGGTGTGCGTGTGTAAGTATGTATTATCTAACTTTCTATACACACACACACATATATATATATATGTATATATATAGACATACATACACTCAAACATGTGCGTGTACATCTATATAATCATAATAATAATAATAATAATAATAATAATAATAATAATAATAATAATAATAATTGCAAATGCTCTTCTATGAATGTGAAGCAGTGTCAGATTATACAACTTTTGGATTAAATACCTTTATAGATATATGCTTGTATGCGTGCATGTATAAATGGGTATTTTTTATTCATATAAGGTGTACATGAATATATATATATATATATAATATCTAAATATATATTATATATATATGTATATATATATATATATATATATATATATATATATATATATATATATATATATATATATATATATATATATATATATAGAGAGAGAGAGAGAGAGATACAGATTTATATGTGTATATATATAAAACAGTACTAAATATCGTAAAATAAGTAAATAAATGTTCATTTGTAAATGTGAAAGAAAAATACACCAACAAATTTCAACAACATAACAGCGCCCTCTCATTGTCTGTTGTCAAATTTAATGGCTTCGTAGACGAAACAAATGTTTGATAATTATTCTGTTTTATCATCTGTCTTGTCGTGACATATCATTTATCAAATCATGGACTTGAGGCCAAGTGAATGTAAATTTCCAAATGAGGCAGCTTACGATATTTTCCTTTCTATTTTTGATTTTTTTCTTTTTGACTCACATTTTCACATGCAGCCATTTTGTTCTTTCGGTAGCATTAGACTGAATATGTTTCACTCTGTATATGTTTCACTCGCTCTCTATCTCTTACTTTCCTATATACATAATTGTGTTTTTATGTAAATAGAAACAGACACACAGATACATATGTATATTTCTACGTGTTTTATGAAAGTGTGTATATATATATATATATATATATATATATATATATATATATATATATATATATATATGTATATATATATATATATATATATATATATATATATATATATATATATATATATATATATATATAAATATATGTATATATATATATATATATGTGTGTGCGTGTGTGTGTGTGTGTGTGTGTGTGTGTGTGTGTGTGTGTGTGTGTGTCTGTGTGAGAGAGAGAGAGGGACCGGGGAAAACACTAATCATGGGAGTACACAATGCAAGTGGAGATGCAGAGTGGGTAGACATATGTAAAGTTCCGACTGCGGTGCCAAGCGGTTTCAGCTTTCGTGTTTAGCAAATCTTTTTCAAGGGTGTAGTAATATTTGGAGTGTGTGTAAAAATAAGTCACTTGTCTTGGTCGTGCTTTGGTCGAATTTATGATAGTAGTAGGGAGGGGGAAGATAATGGTAAATGTATCTCGACAGGCAAGTGGCCAAGAGAAGGAAGTAGGGTGGGTGGCTTTAGGGGTGGTTAGTGGGTAAGAGTGTAGTAGTAGTAGAAGAAGGGGTTAATGGTCATACGAATAAATGTTTGAAAGGTGTATGATCTTTTGTTTCAGGACAAGTTTAAATACCCAATCCTTTAGTTCTTTTAAATAGGTAGATAATCAAATTGTTGCAGTTTTCGAAGCTCAATCAATCCACGATCTCCTTCTTTCCTAGGGAGATATATAATCTGTTTCTATCTGTCTCTGCAGTAACAGTCCTTTTTTATCTTTTCCCTTTTTGTCGAATGTTTGATTCAGTCTCTGTCACACCTAGATATTTATAACTTTCTTGTTCAAGTTCTTTTATCACTTTGCTCTGATCAACGCAAATGTCCGAGGTTTTCAACAGATTTTCTCTGATGAACTTGACTTCGGCGCATTTATCTAGCCGAAACTCCATTTTGATATCATCAACTGATTTATACAGTGGATAATGACCCTTGCAATTGCTCGTCGTTTTTTTTTACAAATAGCTTCAAATCATACACGTAGAGCTTATGATTTATAGATTTGTCATGAACTCCATATCTCTGTTTTGTTTTATTAAGTATTTTACTTAAGTGCGATACAAAGCAAAAGCGATGATAAAGAGTTTCCTTGAAAAACTCCAAAAGTATTTTCAACTTCTCCAGTATTTAGAGATTTTTTTCACTGTTCAAAATGAGTGTTATTTTCTATGATTTCATACTGTATAGCAGGAGCTTCCTGATAATGGGAGATATTTTGAAAATCTCTAAACACTTTTTAATCCAACTGTGGTAAACGATCAAATGCATTTTTATAATCTATCGAAGCAAATAATAGATATTTGTAAATGTTATGACAATCTTCCAGGATCATGTTCTTAATCAAAAGCTGATAAGTACAACCGTATGACTTCGTTTACATCCTGTCTGCTCATTGGTAAATATTTCATTTGATATCAGGTAATATTATGTGTATTCAGTTAGAATTGTTAAGATTTTATACATTGTGGTCAAGTAAGTTATCGGTCTATAATGGTTTTAGATTAATTGTTGCCGCTAGCTTTTTTGGCTCTTTGAAAATTTCATTATAAAATTGGCTTAAGAGCTTATGAGAATCTGTGAAAGCATGTACCCCCAGAATTAGCTCTTTTCTCTTTTACTGGAGATTTCCATTTGCTAGATTTTTCTAAGAGGTGGACGCAGCTATCCAACTGCTCTACCTTCCCATTTTTGTTCTTCAAAGTGAGATATATCTGCTATTTGTCTATCTATCCATGAAGTATATACATTATGATCTTCCTCTTCACCCAGATTTTTCTCCAAAATTCTTGCACTTCTTCCTTGGATGGTATTGATTTAACAGTCATTGTTGACTTACCAATTTTTCTGTAAGAAGTTCTTGGATTACTTTCGAACATATTAGTGTCCTTATACAATCTGGAAGGTTTTTAAATTACCTTATTATTACTATTATTATTATTATTATTATTATTATTATTATTATTGCCGTCCAACAGCATCGTCGGGCGCTTGACGGACGGACCAGTTAAATTACTCGGGTTTGGTTTGGAACGGACCTCTAGATAGACAAAACGTGAGACGAGGTAACGTGCAAGGTGGCTTCTTTCACCTGGAAATGGGCTGAGAGGAAGCTATCCTTGAAAGGCCGAGCTGAGGTGGCGAACACGTACACCGCGTCCTTCATTTAATACCGCCTGGCCATCGTGCCTTGTTCTAGCCCACGTCTGATTGCACTGGAGCATCTACTCTTTGGCAGTATCGGTAGAGCGTCAGACAACATGCTTTGTGGCTTAGAGTCACGTCCCTTTACGTTCTGAGTTCAAATTCTTCCGAGGTTAGTTTTGCCTTTCATCCTTACGGGGTCGATAAAATAAAGTACCAGTCACGCACTGGAGTCGATTTAATCGACTTTCCCTTCCCCAAAAATTGCTGGCTTTGTGCCTATATAAGAAATTGGCAGTATCAGTAGTTACGTCCCTTTACGATCTGAGTTCAAATCCCGCCGAGGTTGACTTTGCCTTTCATCCTTACGGGGTCGATAAAATAAAGTACCAGTAATGCACTGGGTTATTGCTGGCCTTGTGCCTAAAGTAGAAACAATTATTTTTGTGTTTTTCCTCTCCCCTTAGTTTTTTTTCCATTTCTTGCCGAGTGTCTTCTCGACACCTAGTGCAGAGAAACTCCCTGTATTCATAGATTACCCACAAAAATTAACACACCAGATTGTTCGCGTCACGCAGTTACAAGTATATAATGTGCTTTATACATTTTTAAAATCATATTTACATCACAATGATATTTAATCATATAACAGTGCTCGATTATACACATCTTACATAATTATGGAATATAATCAAATAAAGTTATGTAAAAATTCTTATTCTTATTATTTTTATTAACGGTGGATTGGCAGTATCGGTAGAGGGTCGGATGCTATGCTTTGACGCATAGAGTTACGGCCCTTGCCATTCTGAGTTCAAATCCCGCCGAGGTTAACTTTGCCTTTGATCCTTACGAGGTCGATAAAATAAAGTACCAGTAATGCGCTGGTAATTTGCTGGCCTTGTGCCAAAAGTATAAACAAATTATTTTTATTAACGGTGGTGGATTGGCAGTATCGGTGGAGGGTCGGACACCATGCTTTGCAGCATAGAGTTACGGCCCTTTACGGTTTGAGTTCAAATTCCGCCGAGGTTACCTTTTGCCTTTCATCCTTACGGGGTCGATAAAATAAAGTACCAGTCACGCACTGGGGTCGATTTAATCGACTTTCTCCTCCCCCAAAATTGCTGGCCTTGTGCCTATATAAGAAACCATTATTATTTTTATTAACGGTGGTGGATTGGCAACATCGGTGAAGGGCTGAACGCCATGCTTTGCAGCATAGAGTTACGACCCTTTACGGTATGAGCTGAAATTCCGCCGAGGTTAACTATGCCTTTCATCCGTACGAGGTCGATAAAATAAAGCACCAGTAATGCACTGGGAACGATTTAATCGACTTTTCCCTCCCCCAAATTGCTGGCCAAACGTAGAAACAATTATTATGACACAATTATTATTCACTGGCGAATTCATCTACGTATCCACTATGTTAGAGCGAAAACAAATTTTGTTTATATATATATATATATACACACACACGCGCACAAACACACACACACACACACACAAACACACAAACACACACGTATATATATATATATTCACGCACACGCACATACGCACATGCAAATATATATAATACACACATAATACATACATATATTAGTACTATTTCATTGTACTGAACAACTGAACATAGTGAATAATTTGATGAAATCTATTGTTTTCTTGAAAATTGAGCTTGTCTGGCGATAGTACTCATTATATAAGTATATATATATATATATACACACACACACACACACACATATATATGTGTGTGTGTGTGTGTGTGTGTGTTTGTGTGTGTGTGTATGTTTATGTGTGTATGTGTGTGTGTGTTTGTACCTAGAATCTTTTCAAAAAGCGTTACTTACATTTTCATATAAGCACGAGCAGAGAGTATGTATTACATTCCTGAGAGAATAAAATAATCATTCTTCGAGCTTATAATTCATTGAACGTAATTTGTCTGCCATTCAAGTAATACTTTATTTTGATATGTTGTCGCATGGCAGTATATATATATATATATATATATATATATATATATATATATATATATATATAGTCTTTAACTTGGTATTTTAATTTTATATATATATATATAGCCTTTAACTCCGTTTTTTAATTTGATATATATATATATATATAGTCTTTAACTCCGTTTTTTTAATTTGATATATATATATATAACCTGTACCTCCAGGGTGAACTTATCTATAGAATTCTTTCCGCCTTTGTTATTCTAAATATACTTTTTAAAGAATCCCCTTTCTTTAACCCCATCAACCAATGACCTCCACCCATCCCAATCAGCACCTTCTCCTACCAACAGAAAAGATATAAATACCACCACATCACTTGGACAGTCGGCTTCCTGGTGATTCCTCCCGAATGAAACAGTTCTAGTCCTGTAGAAGCCCTTTTTTATATTATAATATATATATAGTCTTTAACTCCGTTTTTTAATTTAATATACATAAATATATATATAATTGGTGTGGGATGCTTAAAGCGTCCGTATGCGGTAGGCCGTTTGAGAACTCGATGCTCTTACAGAAAGAACGGTTACATAAGAAACGGAGAATCATTGGTGCGACGAATTAGAATTTATTAGACATATTACAATCGTTTCTCTGGCAAACCACCCTCGAATGTACGATTGTTTTATTCGCCTTAATCCTAAGGAGTGAGGGCAAACACCTTCCTCCCCGAGCAACAACTCATCCACTTCTTTAAATCTCACTTCAGAAGGAAGGTGAGAGTGGAGAAAGAGGTGCTACACCCCCATAAATTCGCTGAAAGGTGGGTGAATGTGGTGAAAATGGTCCGAATGAATGAGCCTTCTCTGTATATAAACCTGTAGGTTGAGGAAGACAAAAAGAGAGAAGACAGGAACACCTACAAAACGTGCTCCTGATATTGAGGGTTGTTCTATCTACGGGGTGTAAAACAACCACACAGTTATTTTTTTAATATATAGTTTATTGTTATTCATTAATGTTAAAGTTTATACAATTCCATGCAAAACCCCCACCGTCACGTCTTGTAATGTTCCATTTCTTGTACGCACTTGTGGCAAATAAAGAAAAATCTCTATCTATCTGTGTCACTCTGTCTACTTTCCACTTAGTTTATCTAGCTGTTTGTGTTTTGAAGTTAATCTATTTATTTTCTTATTTTCCATTGTATCTGTCTTGGGGCAATCATAACTATGACAACAACAACGCACGATTCCTCAAATGGAGTCCGATGATAGACAGATACATTGGTTGAACAATGTCATCATAATTTAATGTCTATAGGTTTCATAAGGATTAAAGAAAATATGGCAGGGCATTAAAGTAATTGGTTGAAATGAATGTAAAATTAAATAGTGCGATGGCCAGAGTAACAGGAGTGACGATGAGGAGGCCAAGTAAAATTGAGGATTCAAACATCATTACATAGATTGTTGTGTTGTAATGAAGGAATCAATAAATATAATGGACTCTGATTTAGGCACAATACAAACATTTTTCTGGGAGAGGAAAGTCGATTTAATCGAGCCCATGCGTTTCTGATAGTTCCTTTTATCGACTCCTTAAAGCTGAAAGGTAGAGCTATAGGCACATGGCCAGCAATTTTAGGTGAGGGGAAGGTCGATAAAATCTACCCTACTGCATTACTAGTACTTTATATTATCGACTCCGTAAGGATGAAAGGCAAAGCTAACCACGGCGTGATATGAACTCTGAACGTGAAGGGCCGTAACTCTATGCCGCAAAGCATGTTGTCCGATGCACTACCAATACTGCCAATCCATAAGCCCCGGCGATGTCTTCTTTCTTTTACTAAATGAAAAGCCCACGTTGTGTTGTCTTTGTCCTGGTATTGTCTCCAATAACTTAGACCCGTGTGGCCAATGAAAGAAATCATTATACGCCAAAGAGTTCTAATACCGCCGAGATTAGCTCTGCCTTTCAACCTTACGGGGTTGATAAAAGAAACTATCACAAACGCATGGGGTCGATTTAATCGTCTTTCCTCTTGTTGGCCTTGTGCCTAAATCAGAATCCATTAAAAACAGTAGTAGCAGCAGCAACAGCAGCAGTAGTAGTAGTAGTAGTAGTAGTAGGAGCAGCAGTAGCAGCAACAGCAGTAGCAGCAGCAGCAGCAGTAGTAGCAGTAGTAGTAGTAGTAGTAGTAGTAGGAGCAGCAGTAGCAGCGACAGCAGTAGCAGCAGCAGCAGTAGAAGCAGCAGTAGTAGTAGTAGTAGTAGTAGTAGTAGTAGTAGTAGTAGTAGTAGTAGTAGTAGTAGTGGTGGTAGTAGTTGTGGTAGTAGTGGCAGTATTAGTAGTAGTTCTGGGTGGTGGATTGGCAGTATCGGTGGAGGGTCGGACGCCATGCTTTCCAGCATAGTTACGTCCCTTTACGATCTGAGTTCAAATCCCGCCGAGGTTGACTTTGCCTTTCATCCTTACGGGGTCGATAAAATAAAGTACCAGTAATGCACTGGGTAATTGCTGGCCTTGTGCCAAAAGTAGAAACAAGTATTAGTAGTAGTTCTAGCAGCAGTAACAGTCGTAGTAGTAGTAGTAGTAGTAGTAGTAGTAGTAGTAGTAGTAGTAGTAGTAGTATCTGCCGTTGTTTACGTCACAAACTGCCAGTGCCTTAATCTCCATAAACAGCACCTTCTGTCAGCTTTTGGTTTTTTTGTGGTTTGTTGCCGTTGCTGCTTTTGTTGTTGTTGGCAGTGGTGGTGGTGGTGGTGCTGGTATTGTTGGTAATAGTTATGGTGGTGGTAGTGGTGGAAATAATGGTGGTAGCATTGATGGTGGTATTAGTGGTAGTAGTGGTGATGATAGCTGTAGTGGTAGTTGCGGTAATAGTGGTAGTAGCTGTGAGGGTGGTGATAGTGGCGGAAGTGGTGGTAAAAGTGGTGGTAAAAGTGGTGGTATTGGTGGTAGTAGTGGTGATGATAGCTGTAGTGGTAGTTGCTGTAATAGTGGTAGTAGCTGTGAGGGTGGTGATAGTGGCGGAAGTGGTGGTAATAATTCTGGTAGTTGTAGAGGTTGAAGTTGTGGTAATAGTGTTGTTGTTAGTGGTGGTATTAATGTTTGTTGTAGTGGTGGTGGCAGTAGTGGTGGTATTGGTGGTATTAATGGTTGTTGTAGTGGTGGTAGTAGCAATGGTGGTGGTGGCAGTAGTGGTGGTATTGGTGGTATTAATGGTTGTTGTAGTGGTGGTAGTAGTAATGGTGGTGGTGGCAGTAGTGGTGGCATTGGTGGTATTAATGGTTGTTGTAGTAGTGGTGATGATAATGTTGATGGTTATAGTAGTGGTAGTAGTGGTGGTGGTAAAACTGGAGGTGGTGATGTTGTTGTCTTTAGTTGTGGTTGTGATGCACTTTCTCCTATTTTTGTTGTAGCTGCACTCAATGCTGCTATTGTTATTGTTGTTGTTATTGTTGCTAATGTTTTTGTTGTTATTATTGTTATTGTTGTTATTGCTATTGTTGTTATTATTGTCATTGTTACTGTTATAGTTGTTGTTATTGTTATTGTTGCTGTTATTGTTATGGTTGTTATTGTTATTGTTCATTTTTTTGTTTTTGTTATTGCTATTGTTGTTAAAGTTTTTGTAGTTTTTATTGTTATTGTCGCTAATGTGTTTCTTGTTGTTATTGTTGTTAATGCTTTTGTTGTTATTGTTAATGTTGTTGTTATGGTTATTGTTGTTCTTGTTTTAATCCTTATTACTGTCATTGTTTTTAATTATTGTTGATATTGTTATTGCTATTATTATTGTTGTTGTTTTAATTATTGCTGTACTTTAGATTGCGGTTGTTATAGTTGTTAATATTGTTGTTGTTGCTAACATTATAATTGTTATTGTTGTTGTTATCTCCCCTATCTGTTCTTCATTCACCAATTCTCAAAATCCAAAGCAACTCCACCACCGTCTCCTCCAAACTACCCCTGCCACTGATTTACTCTCCCCACCAGACAACACCCCACATTCAGTACCCTACTCCCCTCCACCACCTTACGCATTCTCCATCACCCTCCAACGCCTTCTCCATCACCCTTCCTCCCTTCTCCATCACCACACACCGCCTGCTAATGTTCTTTCACCCGTTCATTACATTACCCTCCGTCTCTTCTCTAACCCTTCCTCTCACTCACCCTCTCCTTAGGTCCTTTTTATACCAACACCTAACTAACCACACCCTTTATTTATTTTTTCACCCCATAAAATCTATGACCACCCCACCTCTTTCAACCATTTAAAACATCTCTGATTCTCACTTTCATTATATCGGTAGAGGGTCGGACGCCATGCTTTGACGCATAGAGTTACGGCCCTTGCCATTCTGAGTTCAAATCCCGCCGAGATTCACTTTGCCTATCATCTTTACGGGGTCGAATAAATAAAGTACCAGTAATGTACTGGTTAATATTGGCCTTGTGCCAGAAGTAGAAACAATTCTTTCTTTCTCTCTATCTCTCCCTCTGCTTATGTTTCTTTCTCTTTCCCTCTTCCTTTTCGTTTCTATCCCCCTCTGCCCCCCCCCCCTCTCTCCTTCTCTGGATCTGTCTCTGTATGTCTCTCTGTCTCTCTCTCTATGTGTTTCTCTCTCTGCTTCCTCTCTCTTTTGTGCATTTCTCTTTCTCTGTCTTGCTGATATTTCACTCACTTCTTCCTTTCTCTCTCCCTGGTCTATCAGAGAAGAGAAGAGAAGAGAGAGAGAGAGAGAGATATTTCTTTCTCTCTCTCTCCCTCGCTCTCTCTCTCTCTTTCTCCCTCTAGCTTATTCTGGCAATGAGTGAACAGTGGGGTAGCAATGTGGTGGCAGTATGATGGCAGTGTAATGGCAGTGTGGGGAAAATGGGATAGCAGTGTGGCGACAATGGAGTGGTAGTGTGGAGGCTCTGTGGCGGCAGTGTGGTGACGGTATCCTGTCAGTGTGGTTGTAGTTTGGTGGCAATGTAATAACTGTGTGGTGACTGTTTTGTGACAGTATAGTAGCAGTGTGGTGGTAGTGTGATCGCAGTGTAGCAGCAGTGTATTCTCAGTGTAGTGGTAATGTAGCAGTAGTTTGGTGACAGTATATTGTCAGTGTTGTTGTAGTTGGTTGGCTGTGTGGCGGCAGTGTAGTGGCGATGTAGTATCAGTTTGGTGGCAATGTAGCAGCAGTTTGGTGACAGTGTATTGGCAGTGTGGTGGGAATGTGGTGATAATGTAGTATAAGTGTGATGGTTATGTAGTAGTAGTAGTGCGACGGAGCCATTGTGTTGGCAGTATAGTGACAGTATTATGGCAGTGTGGTGGCACTTTGGACTACTTGGATGGACGCTAGATGAGATCAGAGCCATTCATGTTTAAAACTCGAAAGGAGAGTGATTAACTGACACTGGGAAATTCCATAAAAACGGTGACCGATTCTATTTAAAACGTAAACAGGGAGGCAGATGCAATCCAGACAGCATTTGAGTGTTGCATCATATCCTTCTGACAATATGTCCGAACCACCAAGTGTAGAAGCCCAGCCAAAGAAAAAAGTATGTCTACATACGGCAGATAACATCATGAAAGTTTGGAAGGAGCTGCTTCAGAACTTCTACCTGCATTATAACCCAAAACTCATACCCAGAGGAATTGAACAGCAATACTGTAATGAATCCTTGGATGAAAAACTGCATGGATTAAAATATCATGCATGACTATGTTGCCAGAAAGCTTCAAAGTGAGAGTAATATAGATGAGCAAAGAATTGTTCTTTTTTTTTTTTTTTGACGAACAACCGGTATATTGACTCTCACTTTAAAGGATATACTTTTGCCACCCAAGAACAGGAAATAACGAAATACCTAATGCATAAAATAGATATAATACTGATAACACTCTTGGATGTGACAGTAGATGTAGATTCTGTGGAATAAATATAGAGAATGCTTTCCATATCACGAACAGTTCTCCAAAGATGTCATCACAATACTATTTGCCAATGAAACATGATGTAGTGACCAAAGACACTATTCAATGCAATCCGTCGAAAGGATAGTCTTGAAAATAAAAAAAATATAAAACGTGCTGTGATATCGAGAGAAGATTTATACATAATATGAAAGAATGTTGTTTTAATGTTCCAGTCAAATCCCCAATAAAATTCAAACGTAACGACAAACTGACATGGTAGAGAGAAAACAAGGAGTGCACAAGAGTGGAAAACAGCTGCCCAGCAGATAACAACATAAGGCTAAAGAGTAGCAAAATGCAAAACATTTATGCTGAGCTAATGAGCAATATGTTATACTTTTACCTGTGATCATATGAGCTCTGCGATATGTTACTAAATGCGTTAGTATAAATATTAAGAAGATGAGCTATAAAGAACCAGGAAGAGCACGGCTAGTTGGGAAGATGCACGTACAGTCCATTAATAGAACTGTAAACATATGTAAAACATGTATAGATACAGAGACATGTTTGCGTACACATATAACTCAAAACATACAGATTCACATATGCAATAACATCCAGACATGGACACACGTACATACATACATATTTACCTAATTGATGTTGTCTAAATTCCAAGGAAAGAGTCTTGTTTCTATGTTTGAATATCTGTAAAATAATTGTTTCTACTTTAGGCACAAGGCCAGCAATTACCCAGTGTATTACTGGTACTTTATTTTATCTACCCCGTAAGGATGAAAGGCAAAGTCAACCTCGGCGGAAACTGAACTCAGATCGTAAAGGGACGTAACTATGCTGGAAAGCATGGCGTCCGACCCTCCACCGATACTGCCAATCCACCGCCCGAATATCTGTAAAATAATAAAACCAGGAGAGCATGTATACACTTATAAACACACACACACACGTACACACATACATACACACACACACGTGCACACACACACGTGCACACACACACATATATGTGTGTTTATGTATGTATATGTGTATAAATATATATGCGCGTAGGTGTACATACATATATGCAATAGATGCCATTTAATTGACAGATTGCTTCATCGCTAAATTAAGAAATAAAGATATTTGTTGATTTAGACAAGTCATTGAGATGAGATTAATAATATGACCACTAGCTGTTAACTAGAACAATTAGTGCTGGATGAGCCGCACGTGCAACGTGTAATGAAAACCATTACTGTATAAGCTAGGATAACCATATTTGGATTTAAATATTGAATATTTATAATATCCTCTTCGACAGCTATAAAATGGCGCTTCTTTCAGTTTATGTCTCTCATTTTCTCACTATCGTGTACATAACTATCTCTTTGTTTATGTGTCTGAATGTTTTTATCACTATCTATGCATGTGTCTGTGTGTCTGTGTCTTTGTGTGTCTTTGTGTATGTGTGTGTGACTGTAAGTTTCTCTATCTCTGTGTAAGTGTGTGTATGTATATATATATATATATATATATATATATATATATATATATATATATATATATATATATATATATATATATATATATATATATATATATATATGTATGTATGTGTGTGTGTGTGTGTGTGTGTGTGTGTGTGTGTGTGTGTGTGTGTGTGTGTGAGTGTGTGTGTGTGTATCATTCTCCTCTAAAGAAAGTAGCTGTAATTAGGATGAGTGATTGAAAGGTGTGGGGCGTGGTTAATTTGCAACAATTTGAGACCAAGCTGGGAAGGAGCTGATGCATTATAGCGTCGGTTGAAGTATCTTTGCCCAATGTCTTCCATCTCCTTGCATTCAGAGTTCAAATATGCTGAGGTCAACTTCGCATTTCTTCGTTCTGAGACCGATTAATGAAATAGCAGACTAGGTCGGTGAACGAGCGGAATGGTTATAGCGTCCACGTGGATGGTAGACTTAATCTGTCTCTCTGGCCGTTGGATAAGTTAAAGGGTGTCGACTCTGTTACAAGCATCGAGTCATGTCACCAGTTGGAGATTATAATCCTTCTGCTAATCCACCATTCTCAAAGCTCCTGAAAACGCTCAACGCCACTGCAATACGTCTTGAATAAGCGACAAAAAGCCCACGTGAATATTCTTCACAAATGTTTTGACGCAATGTGCTGTAATAATCATTTTTCTAATTATTAAGTTCTACACCAGCCCCCATTAAGCAGATATATAACTAAAAATATTACTTCCATGAACGTATTTGATTTCAGATGTGTAAAAAGGGCGATATTATTAAACATGTATCTCCTAATTTTGTTTAAAGAGTGTATGATATAAAGGCGGGTTGAGGCTTTTCATATCAAATCTTAGTGAATACACCGTTGGCTGATACGATTGTCGTTGTTTGTCGCTAGGCCAACCCTGAGTAAACGGACCAATGTTCAAATGGCGTTGCATGTATTATCACCATCCTGGTATTTTGGAAATCATAAACGACATTATCGAATGCGTTCGGTATGTCTTTAAAGACAGTTGAAGGAATTATTAGGCAGCGAATTGCCAGTCATTCAGGCATCGCATCGATTGCCTCGATGCATTCGTTCACGAAATGTGAACGAAATTTGCTCTAAATAATGTTTAAAATGGTGCTATGTAGACTCCCCATTTGTATTTGTCCGCTTCTTTTGTGCCCTTGTGGCTAATAAAGAAATTTATCTATCTCTGGGATGGACACATGTGTTCGGTAAGTTTTGTTTAAATTTCTTTAGAAATTCGTCATTGTGAACTTTTATTTTTATACCAATTTGTAGAGGGACTGACATGTCAAATTTTGATCTGGTCAATCTCCCAAAATATCGTGCCCCTTAAGGCATAAACATCCAAAATATTTTCGAAAATTTTTTTTGCAAAACACTTCAATTTAAAAAAAAATAGCTGAAGCAAAGGCACCTACTTTTTTATCAAAAAAAAGATGGGAAGGGAAAGCCTTGTCTACTTGACCAGCAGGTAGTAGCAGACGTGGACAAAGGAATGCCAGGATTGGCAGTATCGGTAGAGGGTCGGATGCCATGCTTTGAAGCATAGAGTTACCTCCCTTTATGATCTGAGTTCAAATCCCGCCGAGGTTAACTTTGCCTTTCATCCTTACGGGGTCGATAAAATAAAGTACCAGTCATGCTCTGGGTAATTGCTGGCCTTGTGCCAAAAGTAGAAACAATTATCGCCTCAACATTTAGAAGAGGAACAAGCTGCTTGTATGCAACTGAAAACGCCTGACGACACAAACGTCACATGTATCCACACACAGAAGGAAATATGTGTAGCAAACACTAATACCACCACAACCAACAACAACAACAACACAATAAATGAGAACAACAACAACACAACAAAAGGAATCAGTGGGAACACAACGAATGAGACCATCATCACCACCAACAACAACAATAACAACATTTCATTTGCAGCAACAGGATTTTAAATACTTGTTTCTACTTTAGGCACAAGGCCAGCAAATACCCAGTGCATTACTGGTACTTTATTTTATCGACCCCGAAGGATGAAAGGCAAAGTCAACCTCGGCGGGATTTGAACTCAGATCGTAAAGGGACGTAACTATGCTTGAAAGCATGGCGTCCGACCCTCTACCGATACTGCCAATCCACCGCCAGGATTTTAAATACTACTCCAAGGACATTTCCCAAAAGTCCCAATATTTGGAAGAAGCTTCCAACTATGTGACGTTTGAGGGAAACACCCCACACATACACATACCCCCACAAGTAAGAGAAATGACACAGAAAAAGAAGCTAATTTATAGAACAGTTGACATCACTACCAAAAAACCCATTGCTCCCAACAAGCACTATCGAAGCTGCATTAAAAGACATCAAGCCAGACGTGGCATACCTCCAAAGAGGTAAACAGTATGGAAGTGTGTCAGTGCTCTTTAAGAGCGAAACTCTGGCACAAAAACACTCGGTTCACCCAATAAAAACGGATCAACACATTTTCTTCCCCACATACATGGGAAGAAGTTCCTACAAAATAAAAATAACCAGGATCACAGCAGAGGTCAACATATGGTGGATCCTACGCTGCATCCTGAAGAAGGATGGGGACACCCTCCTATCTGTAGACAGGACAGTCCGGCATAACTGGTTTGGAACCTGCATCGAGGTTCTGGTACAAATGAGGCCAGAGAGAGTTGATAAAATACCGGACAGGATCGTCCTTGAGGAAAATGTCATCTCCATTTTAGTGGAGGAGAAAATACCTCAGTGCCATAAGTGTGGGAAAACCACACACTTAAAGGCCTTTTGCCCTATCTTAAACAAACCGAGGACAAACAAGGTGTTATTACCAACACCAAAACCCCAACATCAACACTCCAAACCAAACACAACACAAACACCTGCAACATCCACTCCCACACCCCATAGACCAGAGACAGCCACACACACAAAATCCCATTGAAAAACCCTCCATTGCCTCTTCCCCCCTGTCAAATACTTCCACAAACACCTGCACAAACACTCCACCAGACAACATACCCCTCCCATCTACCCCTGATTCAGAAGTCTCAGATATGGGAACCTCTACATCTCCAAGTGAGAATGAAGAGCAACCCCAAAAATCCAAAAAACAAAAAAGACACAAAAACATCTACAGAAAACACGCACACACCCAACCCCACCATAAACACACCGCCACAAACGACAACCACACCAACAACACAATCACCGCCAACACAACCAAACACTTCACCAACAAAACAAACACCAACACCACCACAATCACAAACCCCAACCACAAAAAGAAAACTACAAACAGAAACAGTACACATAAAAAACAAAACACACTACACATACATAAAAACAAGAAACAAAGAACTGGTGGAAACTGTCCGAAAGGACCCCACAATACAAACGGAAGGGAAAACCTTCCCCACCAACGACCCACCCCAAACCTCAAACTTATCATGGTAACAACCCTACAGTATGAAACTTTAAAAGATAACTTCCCACATGATGTGGGCCCCCTTGCCCATTAACCGTGTCCTGCTAAAAGGATTCTCTCCCTCCCCAAACACCACCAATCTGGACATGGAGATCGAACAACCCGACCTCCAAGAAACTAAAAGGTAAGTGTTCCTGCCTTTTCTCTCCTTAACTCTTCTTCACCAACATGGCGACTATACAAGCTGGATGTTTGAATGTACGTGGCCTGGGCATGTCATGGAAACAGGGCCAGCTTTTAAATGATCTCAGGTCACATTGTATCGATGTGATAGCCATCACCGAGTCCAGAATTCACGACAAGCAGCAGCTAACCCCCATGTTCGATGATCTTGAGATCTACGCATATCTCTGTCAGCCAGGAGGTGGTGGGGGAGTTGCTGTTCTGTTTCGAAAGAACTTGGATCTCAAAATACAAACGATTCATTTGGACCCGGAGTGCAGCCTTGTGATCCTGGACGTGAATGGTCGTGAAGGTGGAGCTTTCAGACTGGTGGCCGTATATGCCTCGACTGGGACATCGCGACCAGAGTTCTTCAAGCGTCGGAACCATTCTTGGGAACGTCTCGCTCCTTAGTGTTAGCGGGGGACTGGAATGGCATCTTAGACGGAGCTTGTGATAATAGAGGTGGGTGTAATAGCCTCAAAAATCTCATCAGCCAATTCCAACTGGCTGATAGATATCGACTAGACTTCCCAAGTGCACCACTGTGGACGTGGAGCAACCGCACTGGGTCTTCTAGATCGTATTTAGATAGATTTTTAATTAGACAGAATAATAAGGAAACATTAAGCTGTCCACAAATGCACATGGCTGCCTATTCAGACCATAAATTAGTCACCTGCGTAGTCAACCTTGATAGAACACATAGACAGGGACCCGGATACTGGAAGCTAAACATGTCGCTCCCCGCGCTTAAGGCCTACAGTAAACGGATTAGCACCTTAGTTAAGTGCCAGTTGACGGGAGCGATCGTCAACAACAGGTGGTGGAGCTCTCTCAAGAGAGCAATTAGAATAGAATCGATAGCATTTAGCAAGGAAGTAGCTTTAGAAAAAAACAAAACTGAAAAGGAACTGGTAGCTAAAATAGAAGAGGCACTTAGGAATGGCAGTACAGCTGACGTGCTAGCGGCGAGAACGGCACTAGACCAGTTCTTCAACGTGAAACACGAAGGTTGTATTGTCAGAAGTAGAACACGTGCTCGTGTTGTCTTGTCAGAAGTAGAACACGAGGGAGCCAAAGCTGTTAGCTGGGCCCGAGTGGTAGAGGCGAAAAGTGGCAACAAATCCACAATTCGGTCTTTGCAAGACAAAGATGGACGCATTATACTTGAATCAAAGCAGATGTGTGCGGCCTTCCAGCAACATCTTGCATAACTGTTCGGGCAAAGCGGTACATCGAGCGAGGTGATGGACTTCAGCTCCTAACTCGACGGCGTACCGCGACTCTCGAGCACGGATGCGGGCAGCTGCGAAATCACAGCGGGCGAAATAGAAGATGCCCTAGGCCGCTGCTGGAAGCGCAAATCATCCGGTTTAAATGGTCTACCCTGTGAGTTTTACATAGGCATGCCAGACTTGTTCTCTGGCGTCCTCGAAGCGGTCTACTGCAACTGGCAGCAGAACGGGAGGATTCCCAGTTCTGTAGGCAGAGGCGTAGTAACGCTGATCAGGAAAGATGAGACAAGGGGGAATGAGATAAGCAATTTCAGGCCCATAACTGCTCAACACAGAGTTAAAGATTTTGGCCAAGGTGTTAGCAGCAAGGCTGGCACTTGTCGTCGAGAACCTGGTAGGGGAAGCCCAAACGTGTGCAATCCCGACCAGGTCCATACACGACAACCTCCACCTCATGCGATACATCATAGAGAGTGTATGGTGTAAACTAGGCTTTGGTGGGGCTCTGATCAATTTAGATCTGTCTAAGGTATTTGATAGGGTCGACCATCAATACTTGGAAGCACTTCCCGTCTTCAGAGGCTGGATCGCTGCCATGCACACCAGCATCTGCTCGGCAGTCAAGGTGAATGGCTACCTATCAGAGCCATTCCAAATCATGCGTTCCATCCGCCAGGGATGCCCTCTCTCCTCCATTCTGTATGTACTGACTCTCGAGCCGTTACTGCAGAAATTGGAGCTGTTGCAGGGCATCCCGATCGAACCAGGTCTGCGGAAATCAGCGTCAGCCTATGCCGACGACTTAACCGTAATGGTGTCGAAAACCTCGGAAATCAGGGTACTCGGCAACCTATTACAGGAATACGAAACGTTTACAGGGGCAAGAGTAAACCCAAACCAGTCTATCAGTTTGCAACTCGACACATGGAGAGGCAAATGCATATCTTCCGACAGTGTCGTTGGACGCTGGACTGAAGGACTGGTGAAATTGCTCGGGGTCTGGTTCGGTCTAGACCTCCAGGTGGACAAGAACTGGAACGAGGTCACGGCGAAGGTGTTTGCACTCACCCAGAAGTGGGCTGAGTGCAAACTCTCCTTGAAAGGTCGAGCGGAGGTGGCGAACACTTACATAGCGTCCGTCATCTACTACCGCTTGACATTCGTGCCTTGCCCCCGCGAATAATTTACCAAAATGGAACGCCTACTCTTCAAGTTCCTCTGGAAGAAACAGGCTCCATTGGTGAGGAGATCCATCTGCTGTCAGCACCCTTCTAACGGAGGGCTGGGCAGGCCGTGGCTGATGATGCGCAAACATGCGCTGAGATTACTCCATCTCCAGGTATTCCTGACCGGTTAACCGGTGTGGCTGTCGTTTGTGAGACAAGCTCTTCCACAACTCGTCTCACTAACAGAGCTGCAGTCCTGGGTCAAGCGAAGACCGAAAATGGGTGCCTGGCACCTCGAGTGCTTACAGGCGCTCACAGCGAGGAGCTCTACCAGTTCGAGACAAAATCTACAGGCACGGACGCCCTGGCAGAGATCCTGCCAAAAGGACCTGTCCAAGATGCGAGCAGGACATCGAAACCGTTCTGCACGCAATTGTTCAGTGCCAAGGGGTGACCAACCTGTGGAATTATGTCGAACAGCTGCTGTCACGTGTGAGACGCATCCAGTTGTCAGCCGAGTCCATCGTGAGGATCACCCCGTCGCCTTCATTTAAGAACGAAGGACAGGTAGTTTTCCTCTGTCTGGTGGCTATGGCGAAAGAAATAATATGGTGGACGGTGTTAAAAGGACTGAGGGCAAACACCTTTCTCTCCGGATAACAACTTATCCCCTTCTTTAACTATCACTTCAGAAGGAAGGTAAGAGTGGAGAGAGAGGTGCTACACCCCAGTAAATTCGCTGAAAGTGGGTGAATGTGGCAAAAATGGCCCGAGTGAATGAGCCTTCTCTGTATATAAACCTGTAGGTTGAGGAAGATAAACAGAGGGAAGACTGGAACACCTACAAAACGTGTTCCTGGTGTTGAGGGTTGTTCTATCCACGGGTGTAAAGCAACTCTGCAGTAACGATCTCCCCTACTGGGGATTTCAATTGTTATTTTATTATATATAGTTTATTGTTATTTATTAATATTAATGTTATTTTAATGTAAAACCCCCGCCGTCACATCTTGTAATGTCCCATTTATGTACGCCCCTGTGGTAAATAAAGAAAGATATCTATCTATCTATCTATCTATCTATCTATCTATCTATCTATCTATCTATCTATCTATTTACCAATCTGTGTATCTGTCTTGTGGGATTCATAAATAAAGGACGAGTCGAGTACTTGCGTAGATTCTTCGCTTTGACATAATTCTGTCTCTGACTTTCGTTTTTCCTTGGGAAGATTCGTTTTTAGTCAAATAAGGGCTGTATGAATGTCGAGATAGATTTAGCTGCTACATATGCCGATCAAATGAACAGGTAAAGGATATCCCTTTGGCTTGTACACTAGTTTGCTCATCAGAAGTAAAAATCTGTTGAGACAAAAATTAAGGTTTACAATACTAAAGAAGGACATGTTACACCCCCCCCCCCACACACACACATACATATATATATATATATATATATATATATATATATATATATATATATATATATATATATATATGTATGTATGTGTACATAGAAGTAAACAAGAAAGAAGTCAATATTGCATCATAAATGAACTTTATCCGTATCAATCAGCTCAGGTTAGGATCACAATAGCCGGGGCCCGAAAGGGTACAGGAATATAAACCACAAACAGGACGGAGCCTCGTAACAGCACTGAGTACTTTCTTTGGTGAAACCTCTGTAACTATAGTTACACTAATACCTACTATATATATCTATCTATCTATCTATCTATCTATCTATCTATCTATCTATCTATCTATCTATCTATATCTATATATATATATATATATATATATGTATATATATATATTTATGTATATATATATATATATATATATATATATACATATATATATATATATACACACACATATATACATATATATATATATAGGTAAACAGAAATAACAACACAATCGGTACAGTATATGAAAGAGATATATTAGGTTAACGCTTGATATAGCAGGAAGAGGCTCTCATCGTTTCGGACGCTAGTCCTTCAATATATATATATATATATATATATATATATATATATATATATATATATATTATATATATATAACAAATGGAAACTATATTTATAAATTTTTACTCCAAACATTTGTTGAGTGTTTTATATATATATATATATATATAATAATAATAATAATTGTTTCTACTTTTGGCACAAGGCCAGCAATTACCCAGTACATTACTCGTACTTTATTTTATCGACCCCGTAAGGATGAACGGCAAAGTTAACCTCAGCGGGATTTGAACTCAGATCGTAAAAGGACGTAACTCGTTGCGTCAAAGCATGGCGTCCGACCCTCTACTGATACTGCAAATCCACGTGCATACATATACATATATATATAAACATATATTTTTTCACAAGTATGCGAGATTGTGTGTTGTCGACCTTAACCAGTGTTGCTCTATGATTATGAGAGACAAGATAATCGAAATAATTAAGTTGACTCAATATCAGAGCTAGGTAACATATTATAAAGTAAGAAGAAATAATTGTTTCTACTTTTGGCATAAGGCCAGAGTAAGAAGAAATAATAGACACAGAATTATACCTATTTTTTCTTCAATATCCCGACTGTACAGTTTCGCTGGTTACTATGCAAAAATCTTATATCATAGAGATGTAACATTGTGAGCCTCTATATCATATCAATATCGCCCTCCGCCTTTTGAGATATTTTTCACTACTACAAGGGATTTAGCCCCCTTTCTTGACCGGTGTATCACGTGACAGTGTCTCCCTCCACCTTTTTGAGATTCTCTCGCATGCTACGGACGTGTCTAGTTAACGCTCTTTCCCTGAGATGGTCCCTTGAAAATCTGGCCTACCTCACAACAATGTTATATCTCTATGATATAAGATTTTTGCATAGTAACCAGCGAAACTGTACAGTAGGCTTATTGAAGAAAAAAATAGGTATATATCTGTGTCTATTATTTCTTCTTACTTTATAATGTTATATATATATATATATATATATATATATATATATATATATATATAGATAGATAGATAGATACATAGATAGATAGATAGATAGATAGATAGATAGATATAATGTGTGATTTATTGAGAATGGTGCTTACATAACTTTCGGAGATGACTAATTTCGAATCTATACAGGCATGGACATTCAAATATTATGATAAATATACACAGTGGCACTTTCACGTATAGTGATACATTC
>OZ024741.1:107309275-107314275 GCA_964016885.1 Eledone cirrhosa
AGAAATAGAAATACCAAAGGAAAATATTATTTCCTACCAGTAATGCACTGGGTATTTGCTGGCCTTGTGCCTAAAGTAGAAACAATTATTTCCTTGGTATGATCTGAAAATCCTTTCTTTTCCTTTTATATATTATTCTTATTTTTTTTCCAGTCTGTGATCGTCAATCATGCTGGGGCATCGCATTCATTGATGCTACAATTTAAATGATCCTCTGTATCTGATTCAATTTGTGATACACCTGGTATTTCGATACTGTCACAATCATTTGTGTTTCTTTGTTACCTTTGTTCATCTGTAACCCCAGATAGTAGAAACCCTTGGTGATTTCTAAACAGAACGCCATATGGTTTTCGAAGGACATTGAAAACCATTTTGACTTTGAACCTAATATAACGTAGTAGATTACCCTAACTTTAGACTTGTTATTTATGAAACACTATTTGCCCTTTCCTCATTGGCTCCTTACCCACCTTCTACAAATCTCAACTTTATTACTTCTAACGCATGAAGATTCATCATCTAGAAATAATCTATAAGTCTGGCATAATTTATCCTTAACTTTTCAAATTAAAAAGGGATTTCCTTCCCATTTTATCCCTCCTCTTTACAATTCTTCTACATGTATGAATGACGGACAGACAGACGGAGAAACTGTCTTCCTTTTATAATAGTAATTGGAACTTCCAACTTAATACCAATGTTAGTTGTTAGCCTTTACAGGATACACCCCCCACACACATACATCATCATCATCATCATCATCATCAATTTACGTTCGCTGTCTCATGCTTGCATGTGTTGAAAGGGTCTATTTTAGGGCAGTATCTTTGCCGACGTCACGTTCTTTCGCCATCACCTCTGTGAGTTTCAGCAGTTTGAGATCAACTCTCAACACATTTGCTTTCAGCAGTTTGAGATCAACTCTCAACACATTTGCTCAAGTATTCTTTGGTCTTTCCGTACTGGGATTTGTCTGTACATCTTCACCCAGCGATCATCACCCACGGGCATCACATGTCCATATCAGAGCCGTCTGTGTCTTGCACACTACATCTGCTACATCCATCAAAGCATGCTCCATTTCTTCCCACTCGTACCACACTCTCTTTCCATCTCACTCTGTCTCCATATATATATATATATACATATCCATGTATGTATATATACATTAAAAAACGTATATGTATATTTTTAATACGTATATATATACACACAAACACACACACACCCATATATACGCACACACACAACACACATATACATATACATACATACATACAACACACATACACACACACACACATATATATATATATATATATTAATGCATATATTTCTCGCTTGTATCCGCTTTAGGAAGTAGAATTTAAATGTGCAATCAAACAAACACAAACAGACATACATAAATGCAAATATTCGTACATACACGCATATACTCTATTACTCTATTACGTGTTGCAGCATATATACACGCACAGACAGAATCTCTCTCTCTCTCTCTCTCTCTCTCTCTCTCTCTCTCTCTCTCTCTCTCTCTCTCTCTCTCCCTCTCTCTCTCTCTCTCTCTCTGTATCTATCTTTCTCCTCTCACTCAACTATTTGATACACTTTTATGTTCTTTTGATGTACTATAGTGCGTTATTGGGCGTACATTACAACGACTACACCCCCAATTGCATATATATATATATATCAATGCACATACACATATATACATGCATACATGTTTGCATACAAATACCTACAGACAGACACACATTCAAACATACATAATTATATATACATACACACACATACCTACTTGCATTCATTGATATATACATACATACATGTTTGCATACAAATACATACATACAGACAGACACATTCAAACATACATATTTATATACATACCTACTTGCATTCATACATACATACATGTTTGCATACAAATACATATATATAGACAGACACACATTTAAACATACATATTTATATATACACACACACACATACCTGCTTGCATTAATTCATACATACATACATACATACATACATACATACATACATACATACATACATACATACATACATACATACATCATACATACATACATACATACATACATACATACATACATACATCATACATACATACATACATACATACATACATACATATAAAAAAAAATGTTGCATCTAATAACTGCATATACACGTACAGATACAAAGCATATACACATGCACACATACAACTCAAAACATCCACATCCACACATACAATATCATCCATATCTACACATGGATGCATACATACATATCTACCTAGTTGATGTTGTGTAAATTCAAATGAGAGAGTCTTGTGTCTATGTTGGAAACCGACTCTCTCTCTATTGGTAAAACTTTGTGAAATTATAAAACCAGAAGAACATACATACATACATACATACATACATACATACATACATACATACATACATACATACATACATACATACATACATACATACATACATACATACATACATACATACATACATACATACTTATACATATATCAACATCTCTATATTTCTTCAGGGATACGTTAGATGATCTATATTCACCAAGGTATTTCTTCACTATATTCTAATATTTCTTTATGCATGATATCACCATGGCTTCTGCCATCTTAACTTATTCAGTTAACGTCTTTGGCGTATACACGTGTGCGAGTGTGTGTATTTGTGTATACATACATACATATATATATGTATATATATATATATATATATATTGTATATGCAAAGGGATATATATATATATAAATATTTAAACAAATAATTAAACAAATGCAAAATCAAATAAGCATCCATTTTGTTTTTCTTATATGACCTTTCATAAAATTTATCGCCATTTATTGAGTGGTTTTATTCATGCATGCATACCATACACTCACGGTCATGCGTAATATTTCCAATATATATGTGCGTGTGTGTGCTTATATATATATATATATATATATGTATATGTGTGTGTGTATGTGCGCGCGTGTGTGTGTGTGTGTGCGTGTGTATATATATATATATATATATATATATATATATATATATATATATATATATATATATATATATATATAATGATACAAGAAACACTTTTCTTCATCACTTCCTTGTCTGTTTTACCCTCCAGGTTCTCGGGTGAATTGTTATGTGTTGCAGTGATACCTCCCCTTACTATCCTTCTCGGTTAAGAAATATGTCTTTTGCTGTTACAAAGTTCTTACCGGTCCATTCCTTGTTATTAACCGCTCATTTCTTTTTTATTCTTGCTTTATTTTACCTTTAAAAGTTCCTAGGAAGATGGTCTTGGTCAATCACTCAGATCTTGTCACGTTTTTCGCATCTTTACAGTGTTTAGCAGATCTTCCTTGTTGTCTACATGTTGTCGCCTTGTCGAGTGAATGATTTCGTTGTTTATGTGTTCCATATTGAAGATAGCCATGAGTTTTATGAAGCATTTCCTTTCGAATGTCATTATTTGTCTCCGTAGATTGGCAGTATCGGTAGAGGGTCGGACGCCATGCTTTCCAGCATAGTTACGTCCCTTTACAATCTGAGTTCAAATCCCGCCGAGGTTGACCTTGCCTTTCATCCTTACGGGGTCGATAAAATAAAGTACCAGTAATGCACTGGATAATTGCTGGCCTTGTGCCTAAAGTAGAAACAATTATTTTTCTGCGTAATTCCAGAGAGAGCCTACCTATCTCACAGGCATATAAAAAGATAGAAATTACTAGATCACGTATAAGTCTAGTATTAATTCTTTTGTTCCTATCTTGCCATATGGTCTTATCCTTGCTAATGGTGCTGATACTTGGGCAGCTCTTGACAGAATTTCTTACATTAACCCTTGTTAGGTGATGGTATTACCTAGAGATTTGTAGTGGTCAGCTAAATGTCTCAAGCCCCTGACCTTTGACAGTGATTCTAGTGCCGAACCTGCTTTGGCTATTTGTCATGGCATTTGTCTTCTCACTGCTGATTGCCATTCCTCTCTGGTGGCGGTTTTGGCTAAAATTGAATTATGTAACAATTGTTTCGGCAAATAAACTCGCCCTCCAACTCTCTCTCTCTCTCTCTCTCTCTCTCTCTCTCTCTCTCTCTCTCTCGGAGTCGCACACACACACGCAGACGCACTGACACACAAATATATAGACATAAACAAAGCGGTTGACTTAAGTAGTTTTAGGAAAATCTAAAATTTTAAATGTGTGTGTCTCAACGCAATGGACAAAATGACAGTCAATCATTAGGAACATTAGTTGAGAAATTCGGTCAAGGTGCTCTTGGAAAAAGAAAAAGGGGGAAAGATATGCATTAATATATATATATATATATATATATATATATATATATATATGTATTAATGCATATTATATATATATATATATATATATATATATATATATAATAGGAACAAGTATGACCCCGATGGCAGAGCTCAAGCCATTTCGACGGCTATTTCTGGACTAAAAAAGTTTTTTAGTCCAGAAATAGCCGTCGAAACGGCTTGAGCTCTGCCGTCGGGGTCATACTTGTTCCTATTACCCACTCTACTACCCTAAGTATTGAGTACTTTGGTGCGTTATGGTCCATCTGGTTCCTTACCACAATTCCTTCGTTATATATATATATATGTGTGTGTGTGTGTGTGTGTGTGTGTGTGTGTGTGTGTGTGTGTGTGTGTGCAGGTGTATAGGTACAAGAATATTGCGTCCGTAGGTAGTATGCCGGGTAAGCATTCGATGCTTGTGCAGAGCAGGGTAGGTATAATAGTATATATATATATATATTTTTTTTTTTTCTCTCTCTCTCGTCTACGATTTCACAGAACTTACGTTCACCGAATTCACAGACTAGATCCCTTCTCCCTCCCGTTAGACCTGTACGGAATTCCTTCCTTGCTCACATTCCAACCAGGTTTGATGGTCTTTATTCTCTCTCGTTCACGATTTCACCGAACTTATATTCATG
>OZ024741.1:107321775-107329275 GCA_964016885.1 Eledone cirrhosa
GACATACATAAAGACATGCATGTATACACAGATGCATACATACATATATGCATATATACATACGTGAAAACAGAAATACATATGCACACACACACATATATACGAGGTGTGTCAGAAAAGTTCCAGGACTGATGTCACAAAAGATTTATTTCAAACCCAAACTTCACACTAAGAGTTTTCTCCTTCAAAGTAATCCCCTGAAGTATGTAACTGTAATCTTAGCTCTCTGCAGCGATCAAACTTTTTTCTTCATAATTTTATATACATGTCCTCTGTTTCAGGTCGTCAAGCAATGAGCACAGAGCAACGAACAAACTTGAAGTTTCTGGTACGGTTGGGGAAAACTCTGTCAGAAGCACTGGGATTGCTGAAGCAAGTGTATGGAGATGAGACGATGTCACGCTCACGTGTTTTTGAGTGGTGCAAGAGGTTTAAAGAAGGACGCGAGGATGTGGAAGATGACCCCCCAGGAGCGGAAGGCCCTCAACAACCAGGACAGTCGACTGAGTGTTCGACTGATGGCAAATGAGCTGGGCATGAATCGGGACAGCGCCTGGAAGATTCTCACTGAAGATTTGGACATGCGGAAAGTCTGCGCGAATATGGTGCCAAAACTGCTGAACGATGACCAGAAGGGCCGACGCATGCAAGTGTGCCAGGACATACTCAAGCGTCTTGAAACCGAACCAGACTTGTTAGGGACAGTCATCACCGGCCATGGATCTTCGAGTACGACCCGGAGGGAACCCGTTTTGAAGACGTGGACGACATCAAAAAGGCTGTGACGACGGAACGGCGGAGGATCCCGGAAGAATCCTTCCAGGAGTGCATGCAAGCGTGGCAGAAAAGGATGGAAAAGTGCATTAGACTCCAGGGGGATTACTTTGAAGGAGAAAACTCTTAGTGTGAAGTTTGGGTTTGAAATAAATCTTTTGTGACATCAGTCCTGGAACTTTTCTGACACACCTTGTATATATATACATATATAAAAACATGCATACACAAGTACATAAATATATATATAAATAATATATATATATATATAAATATATATATAATAATAAATATATATATAAATAATATATATATATAAATATATATATAATAATAAATATATATATATAAATAATAAATATAAATATATATATATATATACACGCATGCATATTAATGAAGCAATGAATTATGTGAAGGTCCAACACACTAAACGTCCTAACATTTAGTGTGTTGGGCTTTCATTCCATAAGTTCGTGGGTTCTATTTCTGTGCTCTCGACGTCTTATGTCCTTGTGCATGCACTTTATCTCACGTTGCTCCAGTTCACTGAACAGCTGAAAATGGGTGCCAGCGGCAGCTGGGATTTATTTATGGCGTCCCGTTCGGGTAGAAGTCTTGTACTTTCAGATGATTAACAACCATAAATCCAAGATAAGCTCCGTCCTTTAAACAACACGTGCAAGCATGCAAAAAACGGATGAAGTATCACAATGACTATATCTCAGCTCATGAATGAATAATAAAATTTGTATGTATGTATGGACTCCTAACTCCTAATGGAGTCACAGGGGCGCCACCTTCAGGCCTGAACACAGCAGATTTCTTCCAGAAAAAGAGAGATGGCGAGAGAAAAAATGGAGAAAGATATAAAGCAAGAATCGATAACAGTACTAGACTGGTACATTTTATCGACCTCAAAAGGATGAAAGGCAAAGTTGATCTTTGTAGGATTTGAACTCAGAGAGCAGAGAGCCGGAACGAATGCCGCAAAGCATTATATCTAATGATCTAACGATTCTGCTAATGAATAATAGCATTTAAAATTCTTTTCATATTGAGAACAACGTCAAAAATGTAGATTTAAATTCAGTGAATAATAAAACGTATAAAAAAAGCGGGGGGGGGGGGGCACACAAAAGACAAAAATGTGGAAAGTAAGGTAAAGTAAAAAAAAAAAAAAAAACCCAAACCAGAAAAATACGTTAATTGTTGAGTATAAATTATTTATTTGTGTATATCTGAGTAAATATTGTTTAGGTCACGGTTTAAGCCCCCGTCAAACTATTATACATGAAGACATATTTTCAGATCTGTCTACAATGACAAACACAAAATGGCGCCACAAGAAATATCGTTCGTCATTATTAAATATTATTTATTGTTTGTAATTTTCATTCATTTCTGATTCTGCATCCACTCTCTCTTTTTTTTAAATATAGTCTATTATTTCTTTAACTCTCTAAATGTTATAGTTAATATGTGTTGTAGTCGCGAAACATACGCTTAACACTCATACTCACAGACACGCGCAAACACACACACACACAAACACACCTGAAACAGACATACGCGCACACGCAAACATATATATGAGATACATTTAATGCAGGAATGCACACAGTTTAAGTTATAAGCCTCGATTTGAGACAGTAAACAATATAAAATTATATAAATAATCATATAATCTTGAAATCCAATATAGGAATTGTTTCTGCCTATTTTGTAGCTTATGAGCTACCTACGCTTCTATCGAAAGTTATGTAAATAGTTTTCTGTCAATGAAGAGACGTATAAGAAAGAACTACTCATATCAAACCCAAACCAGAGATAAATTGCTATAAATTCCACAAGGTATTTTGTTCGACACTCTAACCCAGCCGATATATTTCACTATACATATAAATATTGAAAAATAAAAACAAAATAAACATGCTATAGATTATCGAAATAGCTTTCATCTATATTTCAATATTTCAAACCTGGGTTCTTTTAAAATATACTTAGCGATACAATGACAAATTAACAATGCATAAGTTGTATAGTATTTTATCATTATTGGTGGAATGAAAGGGAAAATAGGACTTGAAGAGCGGTAAAGTATTCAATGAATAGTGGTATATTTCAGAAAGGACCGGCACTGACACGCCCAGCACTGTTATTTCCGAAGGACATAACCAGAACTGTTATTTCCGAAGGATATAACCAGAACTGATAGTACTTCAAACGTTTCGTTAAGTTAGATTCAATCTCAGCATTCAATAATTTATTATCATTTTATTATATAACAAAAGAAGACATTACTTAAACATGTTAGACGGTAATCAAAATATTAAATATATACAGGTTTAGCTCTAGTATTGAATTCTGTTGCTTTCAATACAAAACATACGTTTACTCACAGTTTAAAAAATAAGTAAACTAGTACTAAAACAGACATATACATCATGTATATATATATATATATATATATATATATATATATATATATATATATATATATATATATATATATATATATATGTGTGTGTATGTGTGTGTGTGTGTGTGTGTGTGTGTGTGTGTGTGTGTGTGTGTGTGTGTGTGTGTGTGTGTGTATATTCGTTTTATTAAGGCTAAATAGTGAATCTTGTTACTTTGGAGTTTCGTTTGTTTATTACAGGGTTATCAGACGAGAACTAATGTTTCAAGGCAGACAGAGTATAAATAAAGAAGACTTGAAATGAAGGAAAGTGCGTTTTAATTGAGATGGGGTAATTAAGATAGGATGGGCAGGTTGGAGGTGGCAGCAAGGTGGCAGCAAGGGCTGTGTGAAAGAAGAAGGCGATAAAGGGGGTAGTGGGTATAGCCAATCTTTCCAAGTATCTGCCGCTCTCGGATAGTTTTGTAGTAGAGCCTTTAGCAGGGGAGACTTCCGAGGTTCTTGGTCCCCAGACCACATCCCTACTCACTACTATCGAACCGGAGTTGATCGCCAGTAGGTGCGAGCCCCGCGAGGTGGAGTGGTTGTTCCAGCACCTCTCCCTCGTCGTCCACCGGGACAATGCATTCATCCTGTCGGCCAGAACACAAAAGCGGAGGGTAATTTAGCTGGTAGTGGACGATACTCATTCGAACGTCACTTTCACACATGCATTTAAAGCTTTTTTTTATTATCAATATACATAATGTAGTTGACCATTGAAGTGTTTCATACGTTACATCTTTCTATTTCCTCACACACACACCGTTATCTACCTTTCAGGCCACAAGTACTTATAATGTGCCACAGTGTTTTCCACATCAACTAAACAACATCTGCAATTTGTTAAATGTTTCTAGGACAAACCCCTCAGTCATGTATCAAAGTTCTTCACCCTTCACAGTCGGTGACATATTTTTCCTGTGATATGTCACAAAGTTATGTTTGGCCGAGAAAATTGTCTTATCTCCTGGAATCGTATGGTCTAGTGCAGAGGTTCCCGACTACCGGGCCGCGGACCGATACTAGTTCGTGGATCATTTGTTACCGGGCCGCAAAGGAATAATTAACTTGTTTAAAATAATATAATAGATAAATTGAATATTGAACTTTAATTTTAAAAGATTTATTTAAATATTCAATACTCATCTACTTTAATAAATTGCTCTTTTTATTATTGCTCTCTATCTAAATACACTTAAATAACACATATGTGGAACTACCGGTCAGCGGATAGATTGTCCGATATGAAACCACTCCATGGCATAAAAAAGGTTGGAAACCACTGGTCTAGTGGACACCAATAGCCATGACGTCGCCAGTGCCAGTATAGTAGGATACTAGTGGCAGCATCCATCAGCCTCCACTACTAAAACAGGTGCCCAACCAGACAACCCAGCTCACTCAACTGGACGTGCCTGCATGTGTTACTAAAGTTAATTAATATTAAATGAATAAATATGTTGATGGATTAGATTTTGGGATTTAAGAATTTATGATTAAAAGTTAGAATTTAAAAATTGAAAATATGGATTATGCACTATACAGCTTTATGAATTATAAGACAAATATAATGGTTTCTTATATAGGCACAACGCCAGCAATGTTTTGGGGAGGGGAAAGTCGATTAAATCGACCCTAGTGCATTATTGGTACTTTATTTTATCGACCCCGTAAGGATGAAAGGCAAAGTTAACCTCGGCGGAATTTGAAATCAGATCATAAAGGGCCGTAACTTTATGCTGCAAAGCATGGTCCCGACCCCCTACCGGTACTGGCAATCCACTGCCCTTATAAGATGAATATAATAAATGTAAGTAAAGGAATATATATGGAAAGAGTAAGACGTGACGATATCAAATTAATGCGGTAATACAAGAATATGAGAAACATGAATACAAATGGAATGTGTAAAAATATATATAGAGATATAAGTATAGTTATAAATAGAGATATACAGAGAGATAGCTAGATAGTAGTAAACACACACACACACACACACACACACACACACACACACACACACACACACACACACACACACACACACATATATATATATATATATATATATATACTGTTCCATAATTCTTCAAGTAAACTTCAACACTCTATAATATATATATATATATATATATATATATATATATACGTACATTCACATATAAATACATATACATACACAGTGACAGAAGGAAAGAGAGGGAAAAAAGTTTTGTTTATACATAAACATATGTATTTTGGACGATGGGGTTGGCTATTTCTCTTCGTGTGTGTGTGTTTGCATATATATGTATATATATATATATATATATATATATATATATGCCTTAGTAACAAATGAATAGATTTATCGATCTCAATTCTCCAATATATTTGATGTATACACGTAAAAGACAATGGAGGGTTTCAACTTTGGGATATTTTATTGAAACATTACACCACTCTTCACTTTCCAATCTCCTTGTTTCTTCGGCAATTACTCTAAAACCTCTTAAGGACAGAAGGAAACGACAATTTCAAAACTGTTTATCGAAATTTTTATAAATTTTCTTTCAGCATATCTTTCTCATTACTATTCGATTTAAGTCTTGTTTAAATTACAAATGTTATTTGAGTTTTGTTCCTCTTAGAATGCATTTCGGATCGATCATGAAAGCAGTAAAATATAGCTTTGTTTCTATCAATGAAACTTAGAATATCCTACTAGTCTAACTACGAGAAATTATATAAATTTATAAACTTGTTATCTCAATATAATCGCTTTTATTAGACAACCAATCTCCTATATCACCATGTAACTTTTTCCGCTGTTTTCCTTTTCTTTTTACTCTCGTCTCACTTACATTACTGTCTCTTTCGATCTTCCGAAAAAAGACTATCGTTCGAAGATATGTTGGTAGATAGACCGTTAGGTAGATAGATGTGTAGGTAGGTATGTAGGCAAGTAGTGAAGTAGGTAGATATGTAGGTATGTTGGTAGGAGGGTAGGCATGTGGTATGTAGTTTGTTAGTTATTTGGGTAGATAGATACATATATATATAGAGATAGATAGATGAATAGACAGATAGACAGATAAATAGATAGATATAGTGCATGTATAGTTCAAATTATTAATACAATTCAAGTTCCGCATTATGTGTTCATTGCTCCTTTCCTTCAAATGCACTCGCATCAGTATATATTCAAGAAATCGAAATAATCTTCAGCCTGGTGATCCTCATGACAGGAGACAGGATTTAACGCCTAAAAACTATAAGAAAATACGAATTATTTCACAATACTATTGCTGTTACCTGACGACAGTGCTCAGTATGTAGAGAACAGGTTGAGATTAACTAAACGAGACAATACGGCTAACATATATAACTTCAGTCAGATTATATTAAAAATACGTCGATAAAAGATAAGAAAAAACTGACTTGATAAATTATTTCTAAATTAAATAAGACTGTTTAATGGCATTACGGAAGTTAGCAGTGAGAATAGAGCTCTCCATATACACAGAAAGATATGATGATGAGAAGCATGCATTAAAATGAAACAGAAGACAACACATGTGCATGCGTGCGTGCTTATATATATATATATATATATATATATATATATATATATATATATATATGAATAATGTTAGTCCTTCATCAGTGATCTTTCAACCATCATTGGTATTTCATCGCTTTAAAGACCATATACCTTCGGTTGGTGCGAGCAACGGCTAAAAAAAGTCGTTGGGACACGTAAATAAAGGGGACGCGAGTCTGTGAATTCGGCACAGACTAGACCCCTTCTTCCTCCCGTTAGACCTGTGCGAAATTCCTTCCTTGCTCACATTTCAACCAGGTTTGATGGTCTTTATTCTCTCTCGTTCACGATTTCACCGAATTTAAATTCATAGAAATTTGGGACTTGACTCCTTCTTCCTCACTTTTCGTTGCTTCACCATTTTTGTTTGTTTACACTCGCGCCCCCTTTATTTACGTGTCCCAACGACTTTTTTTAGCCGTTGCTCGCACCAACCGGAGGTATATGGTCTTTAAAGCGATGAAATACCAATGATGGTTGGAAGATCACTGATGAAGGACTAACCTTATTCATATGTAACCCATTAGTATCCCCGCAGCACGTTTATTTCATATATATATATATATATATATGTATATAATATATATATATGTATATATATATATATATATATATATATGTATATACACATATATATATATATATATATATATACATATATATATAATATATATATATG
>OZ024741.1:107331775-107336775 GCA_964016885.1 Eledone cirrhosa
AGAGCCAAAAATCTTATTTTTCGATACCTAAATAAAGGTGACCCCCCTCCCTATCGATTTTTATCTGCAGAATGACCCCGGAATAAAAAAAACGATACGCTGATATATAGATATATAGAAAACACTCCCCGACGACTAATCTATGAGTAAAGTTTCATGAAAATCGGTACCTATAGGTACACAGACACACACATACTTAATTTTATATATATACAGATGTATTAGTATTGCTTCTCCAACATAGCGTTATACACATATATGTACATCTTGTATATCGAAAAATATAAAGGATGGTTACGAAAAACATTTGAAACCCTTCTGCTATGAATATATATATATATATATATATATATATATATATATATATATATATATATATATATATATATATGTGTGTGTGTGTGTGTGTGTGTGTGTGTGTGTGTGTGTGTGTGTGTGTGTGTGAGTAAGTAAAAGGTAAACAGAAATAACGACACAATGGGTACAGTATATGGAAGGAATATATTAGTTTAGCGCTTGAAATAGTAGGAAGAGGGTCTTAACGTTTCGGACGCTAGTTTTTCATCAGAAGAAAGAATGAGAAATTACAAAGATTGACGGGACGGGCAGGGCGAAATCGGAAAAAAATGTTTTTCGAGTAAAATAACAGGTCCATTAATGTTGCCATATCTTGGAAAACTGTTGACATACTTTTTTAGAGAAGTGGAACCGGAGCGCGGCTATCTGAACAGGGAAAAAGAGAAAGTTTTGTATATAGAGCTATAGGTTTGCGCGTGCGTATGCGTGTGGGTGTGCGTGTGTATACAGAGCTGTGAAGGGAAAAGTAGACGTGTGTGTGTGCGTATTTAATTGGTCTGTATCAGTTGTAAGAGTATATGTTTCTGACCATAAGAGAGCCATAGGAATCTAGGCGTGTATATATATATATATATATATATATATATATATATATATATATATATATATATATATATCCTATGGTTCGCTTCTGTTCAGAAACATATACTCTTATATGAGTGATGAGGTATAATTCATTGGTCCAGTTTAACAAGAACATATGACCATTTGATTCCTTCAGCAGAGTCTTCGCTCTGAGGTAGGCTCCCTTATTGTTATCCATCCCAGAGGTATTAAAAAAAATCAGGGACATTGCCCTTCCATCCATGAGTAAGCCCGAAAAAAATTGGGTTGCTAGCGATTGTCAGAACAGCAGGTACACATATTCATAGACCTAAATCTACGTGTTAGAAGAGAGACAGAGTAGACATTTTAGCTGATGGATACTATTTAAATTCTTCAATCAAGGGAGATAATGAATTACATCAGACTTCGATCATAAGACGTTAACGTCAACAATGACGAGGGATCATGTGATAAATTAGTTATATCGATTATATATTAGTTATATCGATTATATTGGCAATATTGATTATACTCCCACAAGATAACAGTTCGATACAAGACATTTACCACGAAAGAATGTTAACGCACTAATAACTAATAATTAGGATGAAGTGTAAATCAAATAGTGCTTGTGTTTTTCTATTGGCAATATTAGCAACATATGCCATCCCCAAATATAACAATATATATAAATAGAGAGACACAAAGCAGGCTTTGTTTATAAACTGTTAGCGAATTTGAAAATTAGGTAGTAACATGTGCTTATGCCGTATTTGACTAAATAGAATTAGTCTGTTAGTTGGGATTTAAAAAAACCCTCTGAATGGAAAAAAAGGACGCGTATTGACGTACATGGGACACAAACCCACATCTTTGGTTTGCCGGACCAATGTGTTATTATTAAACCAAAACGCCACCCATGCTGCCTTTCATTCAATTAGAAGCTACACACACACACACAGACACACACACACACACATATATATATATATATATACATACAACACACACACACACACACATATATATATATTTATACGTATATATATGCACAACATATAAGAAAATGTATAGACGGACACACACACACACACATACACACATACACATATATATATAGAACATCAAAAAGTTGAAAACTACATCATGACGACTAATAAACAGTTCCTCTGAAACTGCAGTTATTTGCCATTCCACCTATAGTTCAATACTGCCATACCTTATCCAATCATATTCTTAGAGTCCGGATATATACACTTGAAATATATTTATGACCTCACATCTTAAATTATTCATTTATTCCAGAAATCTAAATAAACTTTAACTGGCAATTTCTGCATTTGTCTACAGCAACACGGTCAGAACAAACACATACAAACACATACGAACACATATATACTTGGATTAGATATACGCATACATACACACAGATACACACATATATAAGTTTGTGTATATATATATATATATATGTATGTATGTATATATATATATATATATATATATATATATATATATATATATATATATATATATATATATATATATATATATATACACACATATATATGTATATATACATATATGTATGTATATATATATATATATATATATGTATATATATATATATGTGTGTGTGTGTGGGGGGGGTTCTTTTGATGTATTCACACGTATATATTTGTATCGTTGCCATACTTTTCTGTATCTCCTCATTTGCATATATCTACATATTGAAATTTATATCAGCCTGGTCATTATATGACTATTAACAGAAAATACATATATATGCATAAATATACATATATTTGTATTTACTGTAATATATATAATGCATACATACATTCATACATTCATACATACATGCATACATGCATACATGCATACATACATTCATACATACATACATACATACATACATACATACATACATACATACATACATACAAACGTACGTATATGTAATTCTAAAGATTAGTGTAGTGTGTACTTATATTGGTCTATTAGAAATAGACACACATAAGCATACGCATACAAATATGTATATATATATTTAAACAAAAAAATCATTTTGATGTCTATGAATAACTATATGGTTTGTGAATAAATATTTGCCTATTTAAAATTTCCATTTCTATAAACGCATCTGTCTCTGTATTTGAAAGGTCATTCAAACTCAAGTATATATATATATGCATTAGCACCAAGACCAAGCCGACTGCTTTATGCGAGCGAGACTTGGAAGAGTACGGCAAAAACCGAGAGACGGCTGAACGCTTTCCACCAGCGGTGCCTGCGAAAGATCCTTCGTGTGTCCTGGCGCGACCGAGTGCGAAACGAGGAGTTCCTCCGGAGAGCCGAGTCGTGGACGCTACAGAGAGTGGTCACGGAGCGTCGGTGCCGTCTGGCTGGCCATATTCTGCGTCTGCCAAATGAACGGCATTCGAAAACAGCGATGATCTGGACTCCGACTGGCGGTAAACGGAGGCGAGGTTGCCCAAGGATCACCTGGCGACGAACGTTCCGGAAGGACCTGATGGCAGTCAACATCACCGCTGCTGCTGATCGTGACCGTTGGCGAGTACTTTCTGGTGGATGCGCTGAACGGCGCGGAAGAATCTAAGACTAAGACATATATATATATATATATATATGAGGGTGTTGCAATTTGTTTCAAGCGTTATAGAATAAGAAAATTGAAAGTGGGTATTTTTAGGAAGCCGTACAATGCAGGTGGGTTTGAAGTACCAAGTCAAAAAGTCGGAAAGGAATTGAGAGAGGTAAAGTAGAGAGCAGAAAGCAAAAATTGGGAGACGGTGGAAAATTATAGGATGAGAATGTCTGATTTGTAACTTAATGATTTATTAGTCCTAATATTTCCGATTTACCATCATTAAATAGTGACCAGGAAAGCCAACCTCTGATTTCTCTGAGGTCTCCTACCACGGATTCATCTTTATGATTGATAATGGATGATAAATCCGAAATATTGGGACTCCTAAAGAACTGAGGCAACAATTAGTTATTCTTATTCTTTTAGTTTCCTCTTCCCTTCCTCCTCCCACATTTTGCTTGCTGCCTCACCACTCACAATTCCCTTCCGACCTGTTGCCTTGGTAATTCAAACCCACCTTCGTATTATATATATATATATATATATATATATATATATATATATATATATATATATATATATATATATATATATTAGGATTGGTGCTCTGAAATAACGATGTATACATGAATGTATGTATAGTATATTTGGCAATATACCGTATGTTTAATTAAAAACATTTAGAAGACCATACGCTATCAGTTTTAAAGTATTGACTATGTCACTTACTTCTTTTCAGCGAAAGAAGGGAGAGAAGCTGACAGTCTGTTTCACGCTGTTGGCGATCATCAGAGCCACGTACTCCCCTGCTTTCACCGAAAATTATAGAAGCTGAACCCTTATAGAATTCCAGTAATAATCAGGAGCTCATTATACATACGGTATATTGTATATTGTATAATTAAACATACTGTATATTGCTAAATATACTATACATACATTCATGTATACATCACTATTTCAGAGCACCAATCCTAATACCTAACTTTTGCTGGACCGGCAATCGCTCTGTATAATCAGCTCCTGATTATTACTGGAATTCTATAAGAATCCAGCTTCTATAATTTTCGGCGGAAGCAGGGAGTGCGTGGCTCTGATGATCGGCAAACAGCGTGAAACAGACTGTTAGCTCCTCTCCCTTCTTTCGCCGAAAAAAAGAAGTAAGTGACATAGTCACTACTTTAAAACCGATAGCGTATGGTCTTCAAAATGTTTTTAATTCAACATACGGTATATTGCCAAATATACTACACATACATTCATACGTATATATATATATATATATATATATATATATATATATATATATATAATGATGAAATATATGGAGAATAGAAATGGGTGTGTAGTTGCTATTTAAGGTAACTTAAAATGCAGTGGCAATACGAAGAAAGCAAGAACAGGAGGGGGGGGGGATCCCATCAGTTGTCTACTGGCAGTCTCGGATATTTCTACGCTTCAAAGACAAGATACCACTTCATCCCAG
>OZ024741.1:107339275-107344275 GCA_964016885.1 Eledone cirrhosa
GTTACTTCTGGATAGGTAGTTCTAAATAACTGAAAAAACTATCACTCGTTGAATGTAAGGCGGAATCCATTCGTGTTTTTTTTTTAATTTTATTTAAATATTTGTTTCAGTTACATTGCTTTTACTTTTTAAATAGAGTTGTTTTTGTTCATTACACATCATCAGTTACTGTAATATTACACTGTCAGTTGATTGGAGACAATAGTTAGAAGATTTATATAATAGTTGAGCATTACAATTCAACGTGTTATAGCTTCAAAATAAATATCACCCTTCATTTAAATCGGCTGTCACTGTGGCACCACATAGCATCTAAAATATGGAAACGACGGCGTCATTTCTGGCAGAACGACTTGCCAAAAGGATTAGTAGGCTGTATAGCTAACAATTTGAACATTTCACATAAAAACGAACACACACATACATAAACACACACATGTGAGCGCGGACGCGTACATAGACACAAACATACTTCAACAGACAAATAGAGGTGGATTTCCATACACGCAAATACACACAGGCACAAAAAATAGGTATGTATGTATATTCTCCCCGCCCCCTCTTTATATATATATATATATATATATTAAAATTATTATTATTATTATTAGTCACATAACATTTAAACATTATTCTGAAGTTAAATATAGGCTTACGTTGAGGACGCCTGGCATTATCTCTATCTCTTCACCCCCCCCTCTCTCTCTCTATGTATATATATATATATATAAATTTATAAAGTTACCTGTCTCTAATACTTAGACATCTGAATGAAAGGATAAGATATATTAATAAATTATCTACTGATACATATTATGTATGCATCATACAAAATCAACCTACTTACACACACGAGTATACAAATAATTCTTCTATTTTCCGGTCGAGCCGGCTGAAAGCGCTGTATGCAAATGAGACTAATCAGCCCATGTACATAGCTGTCAAAACTGTATGTTTTCGCCTATATTGAGCTCCACAATTCATTGTTGAAAGCTTTGAAATGTTTATTCATAAACATACCGTATATCGCTAGATACACAAAATAATCATACACTGCTATGTTTGAGCAAACACCTTATATATATACATACATACATCCACACACACACACACACACACACACACACACACACACACACACACACACACACACACACACACACACACACACACACACACACATATATATTTATATATATATATATAATAGGTAGTTCAGTATATTCGTGGTTTACTGAGGAAGTTGCGAAAATCAGCACTCAATGCTCAGGAAGAGTGTATATATTGAAAACAAAGCGAGGTTTCACATTAAGGTCCTTATTGATTATACACAGCTACAACCGTTTCACAGCTAGATATCTCAGGATCTATATAAATACTATAGAACCAACTCCAGCCTAGTTTGCTCTTAATGTTGAGCAGATGGGGCTAGAGTCGCGTCTATAGCATTTATATAGACCCTGAGCCACCCATCTGTGAAACAATCGTAACTGTTTATAATCAATAAGGACCTTAATGTGAAACCTTGCTTTTATATATTATATCACTCCCCAATACAAGATACTACACAGAAATAAAAAAAACTTTCTATACAATATACACACTACTTCCGTCCTACACATACATAGCAATATTCAATATACACACCATTTTGTTTTGTGGCCTTCAATAACCCTCACTAATCTAACTAACATCTTAAATATGCATCAACTTTACTACGATAATCTGACCAATTAACACTAGGGGTCATCACATGTCGTTTATGACACATTCTTTCTTTTTTTCTATTTTTTCTTTCTTTTTTTCTTTCTTTTTTTCTTTCTTTTTCCCACCCCCATCACCCACCACTATCTCTTCCATTCCTTTTTTTAATAGAAGTGGTAAAAGCTCTGATGGGTCTAGTTATTTATTCGTTTGGGAGCAGGGGTGAGGTATGATGAAGTATTGGTGGTAGTGGTGTCGTTAACGGTGGTGTTGGCAGTATTATGTATGCATGTGTGTGTGTGTATATATATGTATGTATATATATATGTATGTTATATAAAATAACACTGTTTACATATCGAGGGCTCATCCTTAGGTAATTACAAATCACACTCATATATGTATGTGGTTATCCCCGATTTAACTTGGGATTTACATATATATATATATATATATATATATATATATATATATATATATATATATATATATATATATATATATGGTGGCTGCCAACTCGTTTTCGAGTACGGCCACTACTTTATATCCATGTAGGAGAACCCCTACTGATGCGCTGAACGAGTGTGACTTTTTAGTCCAGCCAGCGACTTGAAAGCTCTGGTACAAACACTACACTTGTGACAATTATTGACACATAGTGCTGGGCCCATGGTACCATGTGACGACAAATGCAGTGAGATCTCCAGATATAAAGCAATGCCTGTGCCGTGAAGCTTTTATAGTGAGCAAAGGCACTGCACAAAGCCAGTCCCACTCTCTTAACCAAGATGATATTTACCAAAAAGAAGAACAAGTCAACATCATTGGATACCATCAGGGTTGCAGGTGTTATATCAGAGTTTTCCTTCTCCTAGAATTCTGCCTTGACAAAGGCTAAGGGATCATCTCTCCCGGTGATTTTGGATGGGCATTGACTCTTAAGAGCTCCTTTGCCTTTTGACAGGTTTTGTTTTTAGTCCTGCAGGATGTCCAAAGTCACCCTCCTCACCAAGAAACCTTGGTGGGGTTGCCAGTTTAGTCGCCAACGACCCGACCATGGGACAGGTTGTACTGGAATACATGTTACCAGTAGCACCAACTGGTGACCTGACATGTATATATATATGTATACACACATATATATATACATATATATATATATATATATATATATATATATATATATATATATATATATATATATATATATTTATATGTATATATATGTATATATATGTATATATGTATATATACATATATATACATATCTATCTCTTTCTCTCTCTCTCTCTATATATATATATATATGTGTATATATAACGGCGATGAATTAGTTTTGTGAGGTTTTTTTATATGAAATCGTGTGTCGAAACAAATATTGTTATACTTGGGGAGGGTCATATTTGTGTAATATTGCCAGAATTAATAACAGAACACACTCACTGTTTGGTTGGTTTTCGCTTTTCGCTTCTGTGTCTTTTATATCAGTAATCTAATATACTCGGTCCTCAATGTTGCCATTGACTGACCGACGGTCAAAAATAATACAGATACAATATAGACACAAACACATATATATATAGTTTATCATAAATCTTTCGTTGCACATCTGCAACATCATCAGTGGTGCTATTGTTTCCTCCTGTTGAATTGTATGGCTACGCCATTTTTATATTGTATCTGTATTATTTTTGACCGTCAGTCAGTCAATGGCAACATTGAGGACCGAGTATATTAGATTACCGATATAAAAGACACAGAAGCGAAAAGCGAAAACCAACCAAACAGTGAGTGTGTTCTGTTATTAATTCTGGCAATATTACACAAATATGACCCTCCCCAAGTATAACAATATGTGTATAAATATATATATATATGTATATATATATATATATATATATATATATATATATATATATATATATATATATATATATATATATATATATATATATATTATGAAGAGAGAAGAAACATTTAGATATAATTAGTAATAAAATGTATCATACCTAAACTGCTCCTGTATATGTGTGTGTCCGCATGTATCTGTGTGTTTCTAAATATATTATATATATATATATATATATATATATATATATATATATATATTATATATACTCTTCTTTTCCAATAAACCAACCATCGACCCGCGCCCCTATGTCCAGTAAACCAACCAGCAACCCGCATCAACTACTAGTATGGGGAAGATGGACGTTATGAAGCTGCAGCTGGAATATAACGTAATTTCTGGTGAATTGGCAGAATCGGTAGAGAGTCAGACATGCTTTCCAGCGTAGTTACGTCCCTTTACGACCTGAGTTCAAATCCCGCCGAGTTTAACTTTGCCTTTCATCCTTACGGGGTCGATAAAATAAAGTACCAGTAATGTACTGGGTAATTGCTGGCCTTGTGCCTAAAGTAGAAACAATTATTATATTTATATATGTATATATTTATTTGTATATAAATGTGCATATATGTGTGTAAATATATATATATATATATATATATATATATATGTGTGTGTGTGTGTGTGTGTGTGTGTGTGTGTGTGTGTATATATATATATATATATATATACACACACATATATATAAATATAATAATTGTTTCTACTTTAGGCACAAGGCCAGCAATTACCCAGTACTTTACTTTATTATATATATATATATATATTTACACACACATATGCACATTTATATACAAATAAATATATACATATATAAATATAATAATTGTTTCTATTTTTAGGCACAAGGCTAGCAATTACCCAGTACATTACTGGTACTTTATTTTATCGACCCCGTAAGGATGAAAGGCAAAGTTAACCTCGACGAGATTTGAACTCAGATCATAAATATAATATTTGTTTCTACAGATCATAAATATAATAATGTTTGTTATTATACAGAAATTACGTTATATTCCAGCTGCAGCTTCATAACGCCCATCTTCCCCATACTAGTAGTTGATGCGGGTTGCTGGTTGGTTTACTGGACATAGGGGCGCCGGTCGACGGTTGGTTTATGGGAGAAGAAGAGTGTGGATCAATTGTTGGTTTAACAGGAAATATGGATGATGTCTAAAATCGACTATAGTCATTTAGTTTATAGTTGGCTTGAGTTCAAGGCTGGCTTATATTTTCTGAGTGTTGTCTTTAAGTTTTAGGTCAATCAACGGTCGTATTTCATTGTTAGCTTTGAGTTTGTTCTACATGTATTTACGTTTATGTTTGGGCAGTTGACAGTTTTATTTACCCCCCCCCCCCCACACACACACACATATCTGCATATATA
>OZ024741.1:107349275-107396775 GCA_964016885.1 Eledone cirrhosa
TACTGCGTGTTCGACCACTCTATCTATCTATCTCCCCCTCTCCCCCCCCTCTCTCTCTCTCTCTCTCTCTCTCTCTCTATATATATATATATATATATATATATATGAACGAGTAGGACCCCGACGGCTGAGCTCAAGCCGTTATTACAACCAGGCCCTCAAGCGGAGTGGTTTCCGGGAGGAAATATCCTACTGTCCAGCTTCCATTAGCGGAACCAGCAGGCGACACCGCCGATCACGCAATATAACATGGTTCAATCCTCCCCACAACGCCGAGGTGACAACTCCTATCGGGAAAATCTTCTTTAGGCTCATTGAAAAACACTTCCCACTACAACATAATTAACAAACATACCATCAAACTCTCCTACAGCACCACACCAAACTTTGCACAAAACATCGTCTCCTCTAACAACAAAAAACTCAACCCCTATGGAAGAAATAACCTAAATAGCAGTGGAGAGCCGACCAGGAGATGCAACTGTCCTGATGGATCCATTTGCCCCCTCGACAACAGATGCAGAGATCGTAATGTGATCTACCAGTGCAACGTGAGGACGGACACCTCCAACAAAGCTTATATAGGATTAACCGCATGTGACTTCAAGACCCGGCTATACCAACACAGACATACCTTCCGAAACCCGGCCCGGCGTCACGCCACTACACTTTCGGGCCACATCTGGGACCTCAAGGATAACAATATTACCTATGATCTCACTTGGAGCTTACTGTTCAGAGCCAACTCTTAAACGGGAGGACGCCGTCCGTGCAATTTATGCTCGGAGGAAACTTTACAAATGCTGTTTTCGACGGACCAACTCCTAAACAAGAAAGATGAACTGGTAACTGCATGCAAACACAGATTGCGTAGGACTTACCTCGCCCTCAAACCCCATAATGACCCCGGGAGGGGGGGGGGGTAGACAAGGGCTGTAACACCCCACTTGCCGACTTTGTAATGGGTAACCCTTATTTGCAAAGGTAGACGTAAGATCTTTTATATCTTTTTATCGCTTCCTCTATATTTCCTTCTTCCCCCATCCCTCCCTAGTCCTTCCACCCCAGTCCTCTTTCTTTGTCGTCGTCCTTTTCACTTTCTCGCCCAACCGAGGCAGCCCCTCGGTCCTTTGTAGCCTCAGTACCCCCAACCCCTTCCCCTATTCTATGATAGAATTGGCCGACTCCGCTTTTTATAGCAGATGTGATAGACCCCGGATACTTGCCTTCTTATTCAATGGCTGCCCCTTTTCCGTGCTTTCTACATTTCTTAGTGGTATCTTTGCTTTAATTTCTCGTATATAAGTTTTTTTTTTGTGGGGGGGGGGGGGGGGGGGATTCTGAATTAATTTTACGTATCAACTTTCTCATATACTTTGTACGAGCATTTATGTAGTTTGCACTAGAATTCTTGTATCGTAGCGGCACCCTTAGAGATAGTATTAGTATTCTTTTCCGGGATTCTGAATTATTATTTCGTGGTAGTTTCTTTAGTATTTTGGCCCCCCACTTGTTGACCCGTCACCGTAAGATATACTCGGTTGATTACTACTACCGCTTAAAAGGGTCTCATTATAATTCCGTCCCACCTCGTAAACCTTTCTTTAGTCTAGCAGTACCAGTGAGAGACTTGATAGCTGTCCTTAGGTTATAGTAACCAGAAATTGTTTTTTTCTATATTTAATTTTTTTAACATTCTCGGTACTTTTCTATGTATTTACCCCATATTGTTTTACTTATTGTTTCGAATTCCTGCCCCTCCCCCTCTCTACTATACTTCCTTGACCTCCTGCCCTGCTGTAGTTGGCACTATCAACGCACGACTGGGTTTCCTCCACCCCTCTCTCTCTTTCTTCTACTGGCAGGTTCAGATACCCCTTCCTTCCACAAATTGCCATGATAGAATTATGTGTTTCAACAACAAACTTTTGACCAATCCCTGTGACAATCACTTTTACCATATATGGAATTATCCCCTGAGAAGCTCGGCTATTCATATACCAGGATAAACATTTTCATTTAGTCCAGAATTAGCCGTCGAAACGGCTTGATCTCAGCCGTCGGGGTCCTACTCGTTCCTATTACCCACTCTACTACCTTAAGTATTGAGTACTTTGGTGCGTTATGGTCCACCTGGTTCCTTACCACATTTCCTTCGTTATATATATATATATATATATATATGTAGATAAATCTACCAAGAGTTTACGGTAGTGTCCAATCCGTATGAAGAACTCAATGTAATCCGGATATCATGGAAAGAAGAGATGCAATGAAAAATCACTTTCGGTGAAAGATAAACGGAAAACAGAGTCAAGATAAAATATTAAAAAAATAATGAATAAAACAATGAAACAGTTCCTTATATTAAACAAAAAAAGTTCATTATTTAACGATCGTTTCTAGGATATATATGTGTTAGAATTGGCATGCATATTCAACAGATCTATGTACAAAATTATACAAAATTATACAAACTATCAAAATTAAATATACATACCAAACACATATATATGCCGTCTTCAGAAATAATGAAATATATTTATTGATAATAACAACAATTCAAAATTACAGGTCTGTTTGGGAACAGAGTTCAAATTGACCAATGAAAATACAAAAAGTTTATACAGTTAGGTGTGTGTATATATATGCATATAAGTAACTTCGTTCACAGATATGCATAAAGATATATGTTCACATGCATACGCCTGCCAAAAAGATGTATGTAAATACAAAAATTCAAGGCTAATGTCTCTGTATGTTTATAATCTACAGATAAAATACGCACACACATATATAAATATAAAATAAATATATACACACATTCATATACTCACACATATACGTACATTCACACACGCGCGTGTGTGTGTGTGAATGTACGTATATGTGTGAGTATATGAATGTGTGTATATATTTATTTTATATTTATATATGTGTGTGCGTATTTTATCTGTAGATTATAAACATACTGAGACATTAGCCTTGAATTTTTGTATTTACATACATCTTTTTGGCAGGCGTATGCATGTGAACATATATCTTTATGCATATCTGTGAACGAAGTTACTTATATGCATATATATACACACACCTAACTGTATAAACTTTTTGTATTTTCATTGGTCAATTTGAACTCTGTTCCCAAACAGACCTGTAATTTTGAATTGTTGTTATTATCAATAAATATATTTCATTATTTCTGAAGACGGCATATATATGTGTTTGGTATGTATATTTAATTTTGATAGTTTGTATAATTTTGTATAATTTTGTACATAGATCTGTTGAATATGCATGCCAATTCTAACACATATATATCCTAGAAACGATCGTTAAATAATGAACTTTTTTTGTTTAATATAAGGAACTGTTTCATTGTTTTATTCATTATTTTTTTAATATTTTATATATATATATATATATATATATATATATATATATATATATATATATATATATATAAATGTGTTTGTGTGTATCCAAACACAGCCATAGAGAGTGAGAAAGGGAATCAACCCAGTTAGTGATTAATACTTTACTGAACTCGAATAAATGAAAGTGAAAATTTCCCTCGACATGATTTGATCTCTGGGCTGAGGGAGTCGGAATGAACGCTGCCAAGCATACTATTTGATGTTCTAACAACACTCCTAATTCGTCGCCTATACCCCCCCCCATATATTTATCATATTCAATATAGAAATGGATTCAACAGGACTAGAACTGTTTCATTCATATGAAGTCAGAACTATATTTACACTCTACTAATGTATTGAGTACCTTACTAACTGTGGTTAACCCTGATTGAAACGGGGACTAACACACACACACACTATAGAAATAGTCAAACATTAATCGTATGAAGTTAAAAGTTGTCCAGAGGCTCATCAAACTAGTGCTTATCCTGGTTTTCATTGGCATGATGTGACTGGGAGTACAGGACCCACGCCTTCCTAGATATGACGCCAGTCCATTATAGGTTTAACACCCAGCCACTGCCGATACTCATGTTTAGCTGAGTGTACTGGAACAACGTGAACACAGGGCGCAACCCGTTTTAGCAATTCAGCATATGGTATTATGAGAGCATACAATATTACGCTTATAAGGTAGACTGAATATTTAAATTTTCAAAGAAAATGTGGTAGGGATGTCTAGGTTTCGGCTGTAATGAGCCCCGTCAGACTCCAATGTTGGTGATTCCAGTTTATAAGCTTAGATCTGACATGTATTTAAGGGCTAATTATTATTTTGTAGGTCTGGTGTACAATTCATTTCTCAATTATTAGTGGGGTCTGAATTATAAGAATCCATTGGTTTATGCAGATATTTTCAAATTGGTGTTTACATTGGAGGATAATTATTCATGTTGTTGGTAGTTATACAGTAGGTGGTTGTCGGGTGTTTTATAGATGTGAACCTAATTATAGTGTCTGAATGGAAGGCAGGGAGGTGTAGTTATAATTGGAAGGGAGGTGTAGCTTTACATTGTTAATAGATTGATGGGTTTTGGGAGGATTTCTACCTTGGTTAGTTAAAAAATCGAGTACTGTAAAAATATGCATGTAATATATTCGCCATTCTTAGACCTAAGTAATTTAGTGCTTTGTAGGCAGCCATGCATTTAATTAAGAAATCATAAGGGTATTTATTTTCTTATAGAATTAGGTGCTGATGATGATTCGGGGGTGGTAAAAAAAACCGGATTTAATAGTTTGTTAATTGACTTTACAGGCTAGTGACTAATTGTAATTTTGACTACACACATACAACCTCCCCCCCCCATATATATATATATATATATATATATATATATAAAAAAAAAACATGAGAAGAAAGAAGAATACTGCGTGGTTGCACATGGGTTACATATGATAAAAATAGTCCTTCGTCAGTGATTTTCCAACCATCATTGATATTTCATCGCATTAAAAATCATATACCTCAGGTTGGTGCGAGCAATAGCTAAATAAAGCTATTGGGACAAGTAAATCGCGTAAAGCGAGTGAGACAAGTAAACAACATAGAAGGATGAAAGCAACGCAAAGATAGGAATAAACAAGCAACATGGTTATCCGGTCGGCATAAGCTGGGTGGATTTCATGAGCGATCGGGATACAGACAGTCCGACGTGAGTGAGATGTGAGCAAGAAGAGAACCCACTACAAGCCAAACGGGGGGAAGTGAGAAGGGGACAAACAGAGAGTGAGTGAGTGGAAGTGCGAGGAAGAGGTCAGTCGAGAGAAAGTGTAACTGACAGAGGGAGCGAAAGAAGGTGAGAGCAACGGGGAAGCAGTAAGAGAGAAACAGACAAACGCAGCCGAGGTAAATATATATAAACAACATGAGAAGAAAGAAGAATACTGCGTGGTTGCACATGGGTTACATATGATAAAAATAGTCCTTCGTCAGTGATTTTCCGACCATCATTGATATTTCATCGAATATATATATATAAATCTAAATATATACATACATTATACTGATACGTGCCAATATCTTTGTTTTCTTGGATATTATTCAGGTCTTCATTCATTCTTCGCGATACTGCTATTCAATTGGTAAGAAAATTCAAAGTAAACCTCTTTAGAACTCACATCGTTTTTCTAGTGCGAGGCAGGATTTTAATTATCCTTGCTTTTTTTTTCGGAGTAGGAAGCACCTCTCGAACTAAGCACTAAAACATTGAAAATGATCTCTTCTTAATTGCATATAACCGCAACAAACTTATTTATGGTTGATACAATAATAGGATAATGAAAGTATATATATAAAAATATGATATTTAGAGTAGATAATAAATAAAATAATAAAGTTAATAAAGTGTAAAAATTGATAATAAACAAAATTGAGGCTGAACTTATAAAGAAAATTATAGTTTGTAGAATGTATAAATCATACAAACAAGAACATGCAGCCTTATATTATATTGGCGCATCATCTCACGGTGGGTTTAGCCAGAAACATCAACAACCGAGAAAACAAACGATTGTGACTATACTGGCAGTCCACAATAAGAAAAGCATAATAATTGTTTCTATTTTTGGCACAAGGCCAGCAATTATTTCAGTGTATTACTGGTACTTTATTTTATCGACCCCGTAAGGATGAAAGGCAAAGTTAACCTCGGCGGGATTTGAACTCAGACCATAAAGGGCCGTAACTATGCTGCAAACCATGGCGTCCGACCCTCTACCGATACTGCCAATCCACCGCCCTCTAAAGCATAATAATAATAGTTTCTGGTTTTAGGCACAAAGCCAACAATTTTGAGGGTAGGTAAAGTCGATTAAATCAATCCCAGTGCATTAAGAGACGTAACTATATGCCGCAAAATATGTCTGACGCTCTACCGATACTGTCAACTAAAATAATGGTTTCTTATATAGACACAAGGCCAGCAAATTTGGTGGGAGGGGAAAGTCGATTAAATCGACCCCAGTGCGTGACTGGTACTTTATTTTATCGATCCCGTAAGGATTTAAGGTAAAGTTAACCTCGGCGGGATTTGAACTCAGATCATAAAGGGCCGTAACTCTATGCTACAAAGCATGTTGTCCGACTCCCTACCGATACTGCCAATCCACCGCCCTACTGTCAACTCAAATAATAATAACAATGATTACTAATTTAGGCAGCACGACAGCAATGTAGTGTGTAGGGGAAGTTTAATTAAATCGACATCAGTACTTGATGTCAATGGAATTTGAACTTGGTATATATAAAGGGATTGAACAGATGCTTCGAGATATATTGTCTGACGCTCAAACCATTCTGCAGTATGATAATTACAACCATAATATTAATAGACATGTACATTTAGTCACAGGTGGTAGCATGCTTATACAGTATTTTTGTCTCTTGGACTATTGTAATTACATCCTCGGCGGTGACGTATCGTCAGTGAGTGTTCCATAAAGCTATATTTCCATCAATCCTGGTACCAGTGTATCTGACAATGTTTCAAGATACGTCTTTGTACTTCTACAAAATATTCTTACGCAAGATGGATGAACTTGTGTCTCTATATCGATGGTCTGTGTTCAGTCGAACTGGTCCAACTACACTCTCCATCTAGATCAGAGGTTCTCAAACGTTTTGGGTCCCCCCCCCCACAGCGACGTAATACCCTCAGTACCTCCACCCCTATTTCCAGAGTGACCTGCCTACAAGCAAATTGTAAATAATATATAATAGATAAAATCGTTAATTTATATATAATAAATATAATATATACTATGTATAAATAAATATTATACATTTTTATTTTACTATATTTATGTATGATGTGTATCATTTGATATTTAATATACTATTATATAATATCTACCGCCCACCACCCCCTTAGGCCTCAGCGCCCCCTGGATTTTCCAGGGAGCGTCCACTTTGAGAAAATCTGATCTAGATCATGTTTGGACCGTCATATAAGTTTTGTAAATTTGAATACTCACAAACACAGATAAGAACACAATGATGGAATAAAATATAATCTCGCAGACAAAAAAAAAAAAAAAGGGAAAATTATACATTTAAAAATGTTTGTTAGATTGGTGGTGTGAGGTGAGTAATAATTAATTTGCTTCAGTCTGCTTGTTTTTTGTTGGGAAAGATCCCTCCAAACAAGGTGACAAGTAACCAAAAACACAGCTGGCTTCGGGTAATCAGCTATACAACAAAGCCCAGATAACGAGCAAAACAGTACCATCCCAAATAACCAAGTACATAGCAAGACCCGAAGTAGCCAGTAATATAGTATGCCCTAAGTAAGCATAATAGAGCAAAGAGCCAAGAAACCACTTAATTTGGGGGAAATTATAAAAAACAAAAGAAAGAGAATGTCAAAAGAAACGCTACCGTTGAAATCAGAAAACAATCAGCAGAAGATTTCTAAGAATTAAGATTAAACCTTCGAAAAGAATGAAATGAGCTTTATGATACTGGGTGGATAAAGTAGAGTATACATTATTCTGGATTGGAATATTTGAAGGGTTGATTATCACAGGAATAGAAATAATTGAGGTAAGAAACTGGTTTATGGCCATCGCCCAACTCCACTCATCAACACATACATTGTCTGACTATTTATGTATGTTTGACTGTTTCGGGGTAGAGAATGGGACGAAGTGCATGGAGTATAATCGATTAAATACATCCCACTAATATCTCAATGCTTGCCTGCTACTTTATTTTCATTTCAAGCATGTATGTATGTATGTATGTATGTATGTATGTATGTATGTATGTATGTATGTATGTATGTATGTATGTATGTATGTATGTATGTATGATGTATGTATGTATGTTTCTTTTTTTTTTTTTTTTTTTTTGTGCGGGGACATAGAAATAATTGGGCTGTATACCCGATCGCGCAGTTAAACCACTGGGAGTGAAGAACCCCTAGCCCTTGTCAGGGCATTCTTCTAGGAGAAGGCATCTCAGGAAACTGGGTTAACTCCGACATAAAACCTGCGGCTCGGTAGTTACCGATGATGTTGATCTTTTCTTCTTTTCGGGTTATAGCTACATTCGCTCAGAGAGTGGGATTGGCTCAGTGCACAGTCTTTCCTCACTTTAAAAATATTCGTCACGCACAGGCATTGCACGAGTCCATTAATAATTATTAATAGTGTACTATTATTATTATTATTATTATTATTACTATTATTATTATTATTACTTTTTTTTTTTTTTTTTTTTTTCCAATTCAATGATGTTCCAGAACAATATAAAAGAGATAATTGGCAATTTAGGTTCTGGAACAAAAAAGATCATTGGCAATAAGGGCAGGGACCCCAGGTTATCACAGCCTGGGCCCGCTCGTCATCGTGCCATTGTAATAGAGCCAAACAAGGCATTTAGTCTTGGCTGCTGGAACGTACGGACGCTGCTTGACAGGGATTCCTTGGGGCGTCCTGAACGAAGGACCGCTCTTGTTGCAAAGGAGCTTCGACGTTACGATCTTGACATCGTGGCTTTATCTGAGACGAGGCTAGCTGGAGATGGTCATCTTACGGAATTTTGTGGAGAATATACATTCTTCTGGAAAGGAAGAGATGAAGGAACCAGAAGAGAGGCTGGGGTAGGATTTGCTGTTAAGACTGTGCTTGTGAACAAATTAGAAGAATTCCCAGTAGGGATTAGTGAGCGTCTTATGTCCATGAGAGTTTCGCTGGACAAGGGAAGATATGCTACCCTGGTGAGTGTGTATGCTCCAACTATGAGTTCTGTCGATGAGGAAAAGGTGTCCTTTTACCATGCCTTGAAAGGTGTTTTAAGAAATATCCCTCAGGCAGACAAAGTCATCGTGCTTGGTGACTTTAATGCTAGAGTGGGTAGGGATTTTAACACATTGAATGTAATCGGAAGGCATGGGGTGGGAAAGTGTAACAGCAATGGCATGCTCCTGCTGCAGATGTGTGAGGAGCTGAATCTGTGTGTTACCAACACCATGTTCCAACAAAAGAACAAATTCAAGACCACATGGATGCATCCTGCATCTAAGGAATGGCATCTTTTGGACTACGTCCTAGTCAGGATGCGTGACAGACAGGATGTGCAGTGTGTTCGTGTTCTTCGTGGAGCTGAGTGCTGGACGGACCACCGCCTGGTACGCGCAAAAGTGAAACTAATCACTAAACGTAAAATCCGGGCTCCTGGTGTTGCCCTGCTCAAAAGATTGAATGCTGCTCGTCTTAAGGATAAAAATGTGGAGAGGACATTGGAAGAAGAGATGCAAGCTGCAGATCTTGGCGAGGATTGGCCGACCTTAAAAAGTCGGTTTATGATGTAGGCAGGCGTGTTCTGGGATTGGCGCAGAGGAAACATCAGGACTGGTTTGATGAGAATGATGTACATATAGAAGACTTGTTGGCTGATAAGAGGCGTGCTCTGTCACGCTACTTGACGGCAAAACCACAGGAGAGGAATACGTTGCATGAGGAACTCAGGGATGTAAAATCACGTGTTAGGCGGAGTCTTTCTCAGATGAAGGATCAGTGGTGGAGTGAGAAGGCTGGTGAGATACAAACTGCGTCTGATTCCAATAACACAAAGCTGTTGTACAGTCTCTTGCGTGAGGTTTATGGACCGTCTTCTTCTCTGGTGACACCGATTCGCAGCAAGGATGGCAAAGAACTTCTTCGTGACTCACAAGGAATTCTACGAAGGTGACGAGAGCACTTTGATGATCTTTTGAATCAGCCGTCTGTCGTCAGTGAAGATTTCCTCAAACTCATTCCAGAAAGTCCTGTGAAAGTAGCTCTCGCAGAACCTCCGACGCTTGTGGAAGTTGCAGTGGCTATTTCGAAGCTGAACAGTGGAAGATCTCCAGGTATGGATGGCATACATGCTGAGCTCCTACAATATGGTGGTGAGAGACTCCTGCAACATCTTCACTCTTTGTTTGGCAGGATATGGGCTAATGAATCCGTACCTGAGGACTGGAGAGATGCAGTAATGGTGGTCTTGTACAAGGGAAAGGGTAACAGGAACGATTGTGGGAACTACAGAGGTATATCATTGCTTTCTGTCGTAGGGAAAATTTTATGTAGGGTGCTTCTGAACCGTCTGCTGACACACATTGCAGATTGTGTTCTTCCTGAAAGTCAATCTGGTTTTCGTGCTGGACGCGGCACTACTGATATGATCTTCTCAGCTAGACAGCTCCAGGAGAAGTGCATAGAACAAGGCTTGGATCTGTATCAGGTTTTTGTCGATCTGACAAAAGCTTTCGATACTGTTAACAGAGATGCATTATGGAAGGTTCTCCAGAAACTTGGTTGCCCTGATAAGTTCCTTGCTTTAGTTAGGTCTTTCCATGATGACATGAAGGCTTGGATTAATGTCGGGGGTAACATCTCGGAGCCTATCTCAGTAAAAAATGGAGTGAAACAGGGGGATATTCCAGCACCGACCCTGTTTGCACTATACTTTACAATGGTTTTCTGTATTGCATTCAGGAATTGCGAGCATGGTGTTTACATCCGATATCGAACCTCAGGCAGCATATTTAACATCAGGCGCTTTGCTGCGAAGACAAAAGTATTTACATCAATCATAAGAGACCTCTTGTATGCAGATAATTGTGATCTTGTAGCGCACACAGAGAGTGATATGCAGCACATTTTGAATGCATTTTCTGACGCTTGCACTGCCCTAGGTCTGACTGTCAGTCTCAAGAAAACCGTCGTCATGTACCAACCTGCCCCTGGTAAGCAGTACACTGAACCAAACATCTATGTGTATGGCAAACGACTTGGAGTGGTTGATCAGTTTGTCTACCTGGGAAGCACTGTCGATCGATACAGCAACCTTGACAGTGAAATCTCACTTAGGATTAGGAAAGCAAGTGATGCTTTCAGAAAGCTAGAAAGGCGACTCTGGGGTCGGCGAGAAATATGCAGGAGGACAAAGGTAAAGGTGTACAGGGCATGTGTGCTCTCTTGTCTTCTTTATGCCTGCGAGACCTGGGTCACATATCGACACCACCTTAAGCAATTGGAGCGTTTTCGTCAGATGTGTCTCAGACGGATCCATGGCGTTCACTGGAGGGACCACATCAGTGATGTCGAGATTTTGGAAAGCTCTATGTGTGACAGTATAGAAGCTCTTGTGCTTAAGCAACGACTCCGTTGGAGTGGTCACCTTGCCAGGATGAAGGATTCTAGACTACCAAAACAACTCTTTTATGGAGAGTTGGTTAAAGGAAAACGACCGCCACATAAACCAAAAAAGAGGTATAAGGATTCCTTGAAAGCCTCTCTGAAAGACGTTAACATCTCTGCCGATACATGGGAGAATATTGCTGCTGATCGTAATAAATGGAGAAAGACTGTATATGAGGGAAAAGTTGCCTTTGAGGCATCTCGAATCGCATACGAGAAAGTAAAGCGGGATGTGAGGAAGGGCATTGCTGTTGCACTTCCAGACGGCGAGGGTCCTCCTATGGTGCTGACATACAGCGTATGTGCGAGACTCTGCCTAAGCAAAGCTGGACTCGAAAGTCATCTTCGCAGTCATAAAGTAAGACCAGTGGTTGACTACCAGGCTGCTGTTGGAGATGCTACTCATCATGCTTGCCAAACATGTGGTAGAGAATGTAAATCAGCAGGAGGGCTCAAGCGACATGCAAAAGTACATGAACTCCAACCACAGCCGACTATTCCCAGTAAATGTTTTGGTTGCCGACTCCGTGCAAGACATTTTAGATCATTGGCTGGGCTAAAAAGCCACATTCGATCGCAGCGCTGTTAGTTGCTATCGTGTGTCTGTGTGTGTAGATATGCTTATGTGTGTGCGTGTGTGTGTATATGTATATGTATATTATCATTGTTGTTGTCGTTATTATTATTGTTGTTATTATTATTATTATTATTATTATTATTATTGTTATTAATGTATGTGTGTGTGTATATGTGTGTGTGAGTGTGTGTGTGTATATGTATATGTATATGTATATATATATATATATTTCTTTCTTTTATTTTTTTTTTTAAATTTTATTTTTATTTATTTATTATTATTATTATTATTATTATTATTATTATTATTATTATTATTATTATTATTATTATTATTATTATTATTATTATTATTATTATTATTATTATTATTATTATTGGCGACCTACGTAGTAAATCGTATCATCGTGAGCTCCGCAAAGGTTTGTTATTTCCGTTTGTTAAAAATTGCCATTTATGGAAAATTTTTATTGTTAACTATATATAAGCGCACATACATTGTTTTCTGAAAAGGACACCCAAAAAGATTGGGGCCTTGTGCCCAAAATTTAAACTTTTATGATTATCAAAAAATTTCTTTGAAAAAAAATGGCTAATTCACCACTGCACCAAGCAGCTGAAAGCCTTTCTCAGAAATTAACACCTCACACCGACACCACCATTGTAAATGATTATACGTCTTCCAACACAAACAATTTAAGCATTAGCAATATTTTAAATTTGTCTCAGGCAGACATTCATTTCCCGCCATTACCAATGACTGCAGGTGTTAAAGCCGCCGCCACCACCACCACCACCGCGACAACCACCACCCCCACCACCACCGCGACAACAGAAACAAAAGTAAAAAATAAATCAACTCGTGATGTCGAAATATTTTCAACCAAAATGGACTCTCCCAAACCGACTTTCACTGACGTCACCACCACCACAACTGAAACTAAAATTAATAATAACAAAAATAACGATAGCAACAACAACAACAATGACATTAAAAAAACCACCCTGAGTTTTGCCAGAGTAGCAAAACAGTTCGAAGCATTTACGGTAACTCAGGAGGATTTAGAAAATGCCAAACAAATGGTAAAGAAAGATGGGTACAGGGTCAGCCTCCCCCCTCCCCCCAACCTAATAAAATGGAGCATCGGCGCCTATGCACCGTGTCGTATCGAACAATAAATGTAAAATCGCGCCGAGTGGAACAGGCATCCGAGTCCCAAATCCAAAAAGCTTTGGGACATGTGTGGGCAAGAAAAACCCACATCAGACATGGGCAGAAGTATGGAACCGTGGACGTGTTCTTTGAAACACCAGAGGAGGCTAGAGAACACTCCATGGCCCCATTAAGAAGTGACGACTTCACACTCGTCCCAAGCTATTGTGGCCAGAGACTCGTAAAGATCAGGGTGACCCACGTTCCACCGGCCATCAAAATTCCCTGGCTAATAGCGGCCGTCCTCGCCGGCATCGAAGCCAACACAAAGATAATAGCAATAGCAAAAGAAAAGCAGGAGAACTGGTCCGGATCTGGGATGGAGCTCCTGATCCAAGCGGACCAAAAAAGCATTGAGGAGATCCCAGAGGTAATAGACCTCACTGACGGCAACCACCTCACCGTAATTGTCGAGGGCAGAAGGCCTAGGTGTGTCGTTTGTGGTGAAGGAACCCACCTAAGGGCTTTCTGCCCTCAGGCTAAAAGGTTGAGGCCACCTCTCCTACCCACCCCAGTGACACAACCATCAACACCACCAGTAGAAGAGATGGCAGCAACAACTGTAGCAGCAACAACAGAAGCAACTATAACAGCAACAACCCCAGCAACAGTAGCAAAACCAACACCACCACCACCAGCAAAACCAACACCACCACCACCAAACGCTTCAGAACTAGCACCAGCGCCTACACCATCCACCACGCCACAACCAAAACTAACGCCTGTGAAGGATTTTCCACTCCCCGGCCTATCACAACTGGAGACAGATTGTGACGACGAGGAGTGGGAAACGGTATCAGGAAAAAAAAAGGAAACCAAAAAAGAAAAAATTCTCTTCCTTCCCCCTCCAAAAACAAAATACAGAGGGAAACAAATAAATTAACAAACAAAAAAGTTAGGACAGATATGCCACCATCCACACCAGCATCACCAACTCCATCAACCCAAACACCAACACCATCACCATCATTAACACCAACACCATCACCATCATTAACCCCAACACCACCATCACCTACACCACAAAAGTCACCATAATGCGAAACAGAAACAAACCCACAACAAACGCAAACAAAACAAAACAACCAAAACGATACACACTACACAGCATTAAATTTGAGCAACAAGCAATTATTACACTACATCCAACACAACACCAGCATCACAGAAAAAGACTACACAACAACCCAAAAATTCACACCACCTCCACACATACAAATCACTCGCATCACACAGAAAACGTACATGACACTAAAACAAAAATTCCCCAAAGACATCGGAGACTTCCGACAAGCACTCTCCAGGAGGATTTATAAGGACATCCTTCCTGAGGAGGCCACAAGCAGTGAAAAGGATGGAAAAACCGTCCTTCCCCTACGAGAAGTAAGGTAAGTGGTCTTTCCCATCTTTTCCACTCCTTTTCAACATGACCTCACTCAGAATAGGCAGTATAAATGCGCGTGGCTTGGGGTCATCATGGAAGCAGGGCCACCTGCTCAACGACCTCAGGTCACTAAACATAGATGTAGTGGCCATCAGCGAGACCAGAATCTCCGAAGCACGGGCCTTCGCACCGATCTTCGGCGGCTACGATGTGTACGCATCTCCCAGCCGTCCGGGATCGGGGGGAGGAGTTGCTGTGCTTTTTCGGAGAGGCTTGGATCTCGCCATACGGGCCATCTTCCTGGACCGAGAGGGTAAGTTGGTGGTGCTGGACGTGACCAGCGGAGAAGGGCAAGCTTTCAGGTTAGTGGCCGTCTATGCCCCGAAAGGAGCAGGGCGGCCTGATTTCTTCCGGCGTCTGGAGACCTTTCTTGGAACGTTCCGCTCTTTAGTGTTAGTGGGCGACTGGAACGGGATCTTAGATGCACGCTGGGATTGTGTGGGATTAGTGGATAGGGAAGGAGGGTGCAAGAGTCTCACCAACCTGCTCAGGCGTTTTGAACTGTCTGACAGGTACCGAATGGATTTCCCGAATGTACCAATGTGGACTTGGACAAATCGCATAGGGTCATCCAGATCATATCTAGATAGAGTATTTTGTAGGGAAATAGATAGGTCTAGCATAGGTTGTCCACAATTCAAGATAGTCAGCTACACGGACCACAAATTCGTGATCTGTGTGCTTGACTTAGATAGGCTTCATAGACGAGGACCCGGCTACTGGAAGCTAAACGCGTCCTTACCAGCGCGCAAGGCCTACAGAGACCGGATTAGCGAACTAGTTAAGCGGGCGTTGATGGGGGCCATCGTCAACAACAAGTGGTGGTTTGCTCTGAAAAGAGCAATTAGAATAGAGTCCATTAGGTTTAGTAAGGCTTTAGCAATAGAGAAAAATAGAGCAGAGGGAGAATTAGTTAGAAAATTAGACGAGGCGCTTAGCAAAGGCATCGCGACCGACGTACTTGCGGCGAAATTGTCCCTTGACCAATTCTTCAATGCAAAGCACGAAGGCTGCGTTGTCAGAGCTAGGGTGCGTGCTCTCAGACACGAGGGGACGAAAGCCGTTCAATGGGCCCGAGTGGCGGAGGCGCGTCGTGGCAATAAAGCCCCGATCCGGTCTTTGGTGGACCACGACGGGCGCATGCTACTCGATCCCGGGCAAATGCGTGAAGCTTTTCAGCGACACTTCGCTCAACTGTTCGGGGGCAGTAGCGGGCGGGATCGAGGGATGGACTTTTGTGTCTACCTCGACGGACTCCCGCGGCTTTCGGCCACTGAGGCGGCGTGTTGCGAAAAGCCGATAACAACCGCTGAAGTACGGGAGGCAATGACTGGCTGCACAGGGGGTAAATCGTTTGGATGGTCTGCCCTATGAACTTTACGTACAAATGCCAGACTTGTTCGGAGGCCTCTTGGCGAACGTCTACTACAACTGGCAACAGAACGGGAGAATTCCCAGTTCTGTGAGCCGAAGAGCGGTGGCGCTGCTGAGAAAGGATCCGAACAAGGGGGATAACATAGATAATTTTAGGCCCATAACTCTGCTAAACACAGAGTTCAAGATTTTGGCCAAGGTGCTAGCAAAGAGGTTGGCGCTTGTCGTTGGTGGTCTGGTGGGAGAGGCACAGACATGCGCCATTCCCGACAGATCCATCCACGACAACTTCCACCTCATACGATACATCGTAGAGAGGGTAGCTAGGGAACCTGGCACGGGTGGGTCTTTGATCAATTTAGATCAGTCGAAAGCCTTCGATATGGTCGACCATCGTTACCTAGCGGCAGTCCTGAGGGCGGTTGGCTTTGTGCCCGTCTTCAGAGGCTGGATCGCTGCCATGCACAGCGACATCTGCTCTGTAGTGAGAGTGAACGGTCACCTTTCGGAACCGTTCAACATCATGCGCTCGGTCCGCCAAGGATGTCCCCTCTCGTCCCTATTGTACGTATTGACTCTCGAGCCATTACTACACAAACTGGAGACGTTGAGGGGGGTCCCGCGCGAACTAGGATGCGGAAGATCCGTGTCAGCATATGCGGACGATGTCACCGTAGTGGTGTCGAACTCCAAACACATCGAGGCGATCGGCACTACACTAAGAGAATACGAAGCAGTGACAGGAGCAATGATCAACCAGGAAAAGTCAGTGGGCCTGCAGCTCGGCACCTGGAGAGGCAGGTCCATGCCGTCCAACAGCGTCGTCGGGCGCTGGACGGACGGACCGGTTAAATTGCTAGGGGTCTGGTTCGGTCCAGACCTCCAGACGGACAAAAACTGGGACGAGGTGACGAGCAGGGTGGCTTCTCTCACCCAGAAATGGGCTGAGAGGAAGCTATCCGTCATCTACTACCGCCTGACCGTCGTACCTTGTCCTAAGCCCCGCCTGACTGCGCTGGAGCGTTTGCTCTTTCGCTTCTTGTGGAAGGGACGCGCTCCGATGGTCAGGCGCTCCATCTGCTGTCAACACCCGCTACGTGGAGGGCTGGGCATGCCGTGGCTGATGATGCGCAGACACGCGCTCAGGCTACGACATCTCCACCTCTTCCTCGACGGTGATCAGATGTGGTCGCCGTTTGCTAGACACGTTTTTCCCCAGCTCGTCTCCTTGATGGAGCTGCAGTCCTGGGTCAAGCGAAGACCGAGAGGGAGCGCTTGGAGACTGGAATGTCTTCAGGCGCTCACAGCCCTCGACCAATCGGGCAATGTGATCGGTGGAAACTCCACCTTGGCGTTCTATAGCGGATTAGTGGAGGGTAAGAGCGACGACGTACTCGGAGAAACTCTAGGCGTCGACGAAAATCAACTAGCCAATCTCTTCGGAAGGACTTTCGGGCCGGGGCCTATGGACAACTTCCAGAAATCCCTGGCTTGGCAGTGCTACCGGGGTGCTTTGCCAGTTCGGGATAAACTCTACAGGCATGGAGGTGCCATCAGCCGGGCATGTCCGAGATGCGCACAGGGCGACGAAACCGTCCTGCACGCACTCGTCCAGTGTCCGAGCATTGCTGACTTGTGGGTTTATGTCGAACACCTGCTGTCACGTGGAGGACGGATCCAGCTATCAGCTGAGTCCATCGTGAGGATTGCCCCGCCCTCTTCCTTTAGCCGGGAAGGGAAGGCAGTTTTTATCTGTCTGGTGGCCATGGCGAAAGAGATAGTATGGTGGACACGTTTGAAAGGGCTGAAGACGAGCACTTACCTCTTCGGTGATGCCCTGATTAACTTTTTCAAATTTAATTTGAAAAGGAAAATCAGGGTAGAGAGGGAAGTGCTCTCTTCCCAGCATTTTGTTGAAAGATGGGTGAGAGAAGCAAGTATGGCCCGAATGAATGGGCCTTCTCTGAGTATCTGTCTGTAAATTAAAGGTGGAAAACTGGGAGAGGGCACTTGCCCTGGTGGTCAGGATCACTGTTGTCTTTTAATGGGCTTTCTTCACAAATGTCCCTCGGAAGCCTCCCCCCTATTGGGGAATTTTTCTTTGTTATTTTATTACATCCTCTTTTTTTTACACGCAGAAATGCCCATTTGTACCGTCCTGTATTGTCCTGTACTGTCCTTAATGTCTACTTTATGTAAACCCTTGTGGTTAATAAAGAAAACATTATTATTATTATTATTATTATTATTATTATTATTATTACAGTTGCATTTATCTTGCTTTATGTTCATACGAGTTACCACCATGTCACAACCAGTGACCTCAAGAGACAACAAGGTCCGCCATGTTCAAGGAAGAACATATATACTCACACATGCATCTTTAGTGTTTAGACTTGTGATGTACTTATATTGACAGAATCTTCTTTAGTATATGGGCAGTTCCCATTAGTACTATCTTTTGTATTTCTCCTATACGCGGTTTTCCTGGGATCTGCGATAAGTAATCATTAGACCCCTTAGGTATCATTCCCAGAGCGCCTACAACCACTGGTATTGTTTTAGTTCTCAATTTCCACATTTTTCCAATTTCTATCTCCAGGTCCTTATACTTGCTCAATTTTTCAAATGTTTTTATAGATACATTCTTGTCTATTGGAACAGACATATCAATTAGCAGGCATACCCTCTTTTTAAAGTCCTTCAATTTTATATCAGGTCTATTTGCATCTATTTTTCGGTCTGTTTGGATGCTAAAGTTCCACAAGATTGAGATGTGATCTTTTTCAAGTATGGGAGGTGGTTGATGCTCCCACCAATTCTTTTGATGGGGCAGGTCAAAATGCTTACACATTATCCAATGTATGTATTGTGCAGCTCTGTCATGCCTGTTTAGGTATTCGGTTGGAGCTATAGGACTGCACATTGAAATTATATGGTCAATGATCTCTGGTTGTTTTTTACATACACGACATAATGGGCTGCATCCATTTTTTATTATGTTGGCTTGGTAATTTTTTGTTGGCAGACACTGATATTGTGCTGATATAATCAGTCCTTCAGTCTCCGATTTCAGTCCAGAGGATGCCAACCACTGATGGGTTAAAGTTTTGTCAACATCAGGATTGTTAGCTCGCTCTGGGTATTTTCCATACAGAGGCTTTTCTTGCCATTTCTTAGCCAGTTTCTGTAGCAGTTCTTTCTTTGCAGTTACTTTTACCTGCTTTGCTTTTTCTGTGTTTTCCATTTCAGCAGTAAATGGGACTTCTGAAATTTGTAGTCCATTACTGTATCTTTGTGCATCTTTTGTAATGGAATATGATCTTTTGATGCTTTCGTGTTTCAAAACGAGTTTGATCATCCAATCATGTGATTCCCTTAGATATGTAGATAATCCAATTGTTGCCGTTTTCAACGCAATGTCTAACTGGATTAACCCACGTCCTCCTTCTTTCCTAGGGAGATATATTCTATCTATATCTGCCTTAGGGTGATGCATTCTGTGCATGGTTAAGAATTTTCGAATTTTTGTATCGAGCCTACGGATCTCTGTGCTTGACCAGTTGATGACATTGTAACTGTAGGTTACTACTGGTATGGCAAGCGTGTTTATGGCATCGATCCTATTCCTTGCATTCAATTCCGTTCTTAAGACTGCTCCTACTCTGCGGTAACATTCCTTCCTTATCATTTCCCTCATTGTCGAGTGCTTGATTCCGTCTCCTTCACAAACACCTAGATATTTGTAAGTTTTTTCTTGATCAAGTTCTCTTATCACGTTCCCCCGATCAAGATTAATGTCTGAACTCTTCAGCAGCTTTCCTCTGGTGAACGTTGCTTTGGCGCATTTATCTAGTCCAAACTCCATTTTAATGTCATCACTGAACTGCCCCACAGTGGATAATAGCCCTTGCAATTGTTCATCATTTTTTGCAAATAGTTTCAGGTCATCCATGTAGAACAGGTGATTAATGGTTTTGTCATAGACTTTATATCCATGTTTTGTTTCATTGAGCATTTTACTTAATGGTATAAGTGCGATGCAGAATAAAAGCGGTGATAAAGAGTCACCCTGAAAAATTCCACAATTAATATTAACTTCTCCAGCTTCCAGTGATTTTGTTTCACTATTCAAAAGGAGTGTCGTTTTCCATGTCTTCATACTGAATGACAAAAATCTCCTGACAACGGGGGATATTTTGAAAATCTCTAAACATTTTTCAATCCAACTGTGTGGCAAACTATCGAATGCTTTTTTATAATCTATCCAAGCAATCGATAGATTTTTGTGTCTATTATGACAATCTTCCAGTATCATTTTGTTAACCAGAAGCTGATCCTTACAGCCATATGAGCCTCGTTTACACCCTTTCTGCTCAATGGGAAATAGGTCATTTGTTATCAAGTGGTCATATGTGTATTCAGTTAGGACTGATGTTAAAATTTTATACATTGTGGTCAAGCAAGTTATCGGTCTGTAATTTTTTGGATTGTTTGTCTCATCATTCTTCGGAAGCAGGAATGTAATGCCGTTAACTAGCCATGATGGTATCTTTTCTGGCTCCTTAACTATTTCATTGTAAAGTTGGGCCAACAGCTCATGAGACTCTGTGAAGGCATTTATCCAAAAGTTTTGTATTTTGTCTTTTCCTGGGGATTTCCATTTGCTGGTTTTTCTAAGAGCCAAGCGCAACTGTTCAACTGTTATATTTTCCCATATTTATTCCTCAAGGTGAGCTGTATCTTTCATTTGTCTGTCTATCCATGGGGCATGTATGTTATGAACTTTTTCTTCGGCCCAGATCTTTTCCCAGAATTCTTGCACTTCCTCCTTGGGTGGTATTGATTTAGCAGTTATTGTTGACTTACCAATTTTTCTGTAGAAGTTTCTTTGGTTGTTTTTGAACATATTATTGTCCTTATAGAATCTAGATCGTTTTTCAAAGCGCCTTATACGAGCAGCTTTGGCAGACACTTTTTGCTTGATTATTTCTATCAGCATGTCTATGTCACATGTTGATTTTATACTGTACTTTTTTTTCAATTTTCTAAGTTTAGTTTGTTTAACATGTTCACCTACTTTATAGTTTGTTAAAATTTCTATGTCAGATCGGAGAAGGTTTATTTGGCGATTGATGTTCTCTTGCCAAGTAGATTTCTTGTGGGAATTCCTTTGATTTTTCATCTTCACTCCACATAAGTGAGTGGTGACTTTAGCCGATGCATAATAGAGATGATTTAAATCAGTAATGTTTAGTTTGTTTGTGATGATAATGTTTTTGAGAATTATGTTAGTCTTGTGTATTATCTTTTGGTTCTGTCTGGAGTTCTGGATCTTAGGGAGGGTGTCCCGTTGCCCCATGTCAGATTCTTTCATTTTCATCCATTCGATCATAATTTCATCCTTCAAGTTGGCAAGTTCATTCTCATTCATTTCTTTATCATTTACGATCTCATTATTTTCATTTGGAGTTTCATCCTGAGCATGCACTCCCTCCACTTTTTCGATCCTTTCTTTAATTTGTTCTGTTGCCAGTGATTCCGCCCCAACCCTGGGGTTCGAAGTGTTACAGTTTACCTCGTTTTCACTGACACATGTTTCATTTTCCCTTCGCTGACTTTGTGCTAATAGCTTGATCTGATCAATTTCTATATCAGTTAGTAACTTTTTTCTTACAATATTTCTTCGTATATTGGCTAGTTTGTTACTGTCAATATAGCCTCTGTTTTCGGGATGTTTCTTTTTCCAGTTGATATATGTCTGTTCTGTATTCGATGTATTTGATGGGTAGTACATGGCAGTGTAGAAAGCCTCAAGGACTTCTTTATTATCTTCCCTTGACCATTTTTCTCTCTTTTTCTTTGGATTTCTTGGTGGTGAGCATGGAGGGCCAACAGTAGGAGTATTCCGGTTATGGGAGGTTTCCAGCTCCGAAGTGATGGGAAGGCTTGAACCATTAGCTGATTTTTCGACCCCAGTCTGGTTCCTCTCTGAGGGACGCGGCCCTTTTTTACCCGGGTGACGGCCGATCCGGTATGAGATTTTATCATTAGACATTTACTTTATTTTGTCGCGTTTTATCCTTATCCGCCAAGGGGTAATCATTTCGTGTTACCACTTCTAGAACGAGTGTCAACCAAGACTAGAGGGGTCGTTCTCCCCTAGAGACACGGCTATTCCCCGCCGGCCGCCATCCCGGTATTTCTTGGTCACGGGGTTTTCTTTTTGTTGTTTTTTTTAAATTGTTATTATCATGAGTGGTTCCTTAATGTGAGCATTGCGTGGCTTAAGAATGAAATTATTAATAATTGTCTCCACTTCAGGCACAAGGCCAGCAATCACCCAGTGCATTACAATAATATAATATACTTTTTGCTGTAGTTGATTGTTATTGTTGTTGGCTATGTCGGTGGTGGTGCCGGGGCTTTTTATATTGTTGGTGAGGAAGGGGTGAGCCAGCAGTCCCATAGTTGTTGATGTTGACGTTTGGCCGGTGGCCAGGTCACTAAGTCAATCTATTTATATCTTTTGCTAGCCTCTCCCTTGTCTAGTGATACCGCCACGCCCTCCTCCTTTAGCCGGGAAGGGCAGGCAGTTTTTATCTGTCTGGTGGCCATGGCGAAAGAGATAGTATGGTGGACACGTTTGAAAGGGCTGAAGACGAGCACTTACCTCTTCGGTGATGCTCTGATTGACTTTTTCAAATTTTATTTGAAAAGGAAAATCAGAGTAGAGAGGGAAGTGCTCTCTTCCCAGCATTTTGTTGAAAGATGGGTGAGAGAAGCAAGAATGGCCCGAGTGAATGGGCCTACTCTGAGTATATATCTGTAAATTAAAGGTGGAAAACTGGGAGAGGGCACTTGCCTTGGTGGTCAGGGTCATTGTGGCTTTTTACTGGGCTTTCTCCACAAATGTCCCTCCGAAGTCTTCCCCCTATTGGGGAATATTTCATTGTTATTTTTGGTTACACCCTCTGTTTTTTTTGTTTTTTTACACGCAGAAATGCCCATTTGTACCGTCTTTATTGTCCTGCACTGTCCTTAATGTCTACTTTATGTAAACCCTTGTGGTTAATAAAGAAATCATTATTATTATTATTATTGAATGCCATGATTGACGGAGGCTCGGCTCTGTAAGGTATAGTAATTTTTAACCGTTAAAACAATTGTAAATTGTTTAAAACTTGAACCAAATTATTGATAAAGACACCCTCCTCCTCGTGAGAGGGGTCTTTCTGTCCGTTATTTGGCCCTTCGGGGTTAAATAACCAGTTATTGGGGTTTTGTACCCAAAATTTCATTTTAAACAAAAAAACAACATGGCTACGAAAAAGAAATTTCATACGTCACTCCCACTCATTCCGTCTTCTTCTTCCTCAATCATCACTACAGCAGAGAGAAGATTGTCTCTCTCCCTCCCTTCTTTAACTGTGTCTCTCTCCCTCCCTTCTCTTTCGCAAGTGACGAAAGAAAAGAAAAGTCTCGTGCAAAGCGTGCAAGGTTTCTCCACGACGACGACGACAGCGACGAAACAGGTGTGCGGGAAATACGAAAACCCAGTTCATTCGTCTGACGTCAGGAATAATAGCAGTAGCAGCCGTAATAACAACAGCAACAGTGACAATGAAAACAACAGTAGCAGCCGCAACAGCATCACCAGCAGCATAAACAACAACAGCATTAGCAGCAGCAACACCAACAACAACCACAGCAACAGCGGCGGAGGCAGTAGTAGTACCTGCAGCAACAACAAAAGTACCAGCAGCTCTGACGACAACAACAACAGCAGAGAAAAACCAATCTCATTTGCAGGTATTGCGAAAAACTTGGAAACAATCCTCATAACAAATGAGGAATTAGAGGAAGCGAAGAAGATGGTGACAAAGAACGGACACCGAGCAATCTGCAAGGCAGCGGAAACATTTTTCGAAACCCAAGAGCACTGTACGGTCACGTACCGTACAGTAAGTACAAAATCCCGTAGGGTGGAAAGAGCCACAGAGGCCCAAATACAAAAAGCCTTGGGGTCTGTGTGGCAGCGGAAAACGCACATCACCCGAGGCAAAAAATATGCCACCGTAGACGTACTTTTTGCCACACCCCAGGAGGCAAAGGCCCAATCAGTAGTGACCCTAAGGAGCGAGGAAATGGTGTTGGTGCCCTCCTACTGCGGGCAAAAAATTGTGAGGGTCAAACTGACCCACGTCCCCCCCCCGGAATGACCCCTTCTTGGCTGGCCGCGTCTGTCCTCGTCGGAATCGAGGACAAAACAACTGTACTGCAAGTACAGAAAAAAGTAAGAGAAGATTGGGTCGGCTCCTCCATTGAGATGCTAATCCAAACCAACCAGGAGTGCATCGAAGCTATCCCGGATGTGATAGACTTCGATAACGGCACTCAACTGCCCATAAGTGTTGAGGGCAAACGCCCGAAATGCTTTCGCTGTGGATCGAAGACTCACCTCAGGGCCTTCTGCAACGAGAAAACCCTGAGAAAGGAGAAAACCCCCCTCCTTCCGAATCCGGCTCCACGGCTACCAGCAACAGGACAAGCGGCAACCAGGAACGATAGGTCCGTGGGACCCATACCCACTCCACGGAAATCAAAAACAGCAGCAGCAGTGGAAATATTAACAACAACAACAGCAATACCAAATGCAGCTGCAACAGAGACTCCAGTGCAAACATCACCAACAACAACAAGTGAAAGAGTGGAGCTGGTACCCCTCCCCGACCTCACAGAATCAGACATGGAGTGTGAGGTGGGAGAGGGATGGCAAAAGGTCGCAAGAAGGCACAAACGCAGAAGCAGCGCATCGTCGCCTTTGAAAAGGGAGGAAAGAAATGAGAAAAGGGTAAAGTCTACTGCAAAGAGACCCACAGCAGCAACACCACCAACACCATCACCACCCACACCAGCACCACCATCACCACCGGCGACAACCCCACCGCCAACAACACCTTCAACACCACCACCACAAGCACCAACATCGCAAACACAACAACAAAACACACACACCCAGCAACAACGACAAGAAAATAGCAGAACCACACCCCACCCCCAGAAAAACAAATGCACGGCAATAAACACACACAACAAGAAACTAATGACTTACATAATTGAACACACAGACATTTCACAACAGGACTACATAATACCAGCACCAATCAAAACGCCAACTAACATAAGACTGCTAAAAATAGCACAGAAACAATACACAAACATTAAAACGAAATTCCCCAACGCAGTTGGTGATTTCAGGGACCTAGGAGGAACCATCAATCGAAGAGTATATTCAGACATTCTCTTAGAAGAGCCGACGACCAGCCGAAGGGACGATTCAACGGTCCCTTCACCAGACGATCAAGTGAAAAGGGATGTAAAAACCATCCCTCCTCTACCAAAAGTACGGTAAGTGGTCTTTCCCATCTTTTCCACTCTATTTTAAACATGACCTCACTCAGAATAGGCAGCATAAATGCGCGTGGCTTGGGGTCGTCATGGAAGCAGGGTCACCTGCTCAACGACCTCAGGTCACTAAACATAGATGTAGTGGCCATCAGCGAGACCAGAATCTCCGAAGCACGGGCCTTCGCACCGATCTTCGGCGGCTACGATGTGTACGCATCTCCCAGCCGTCCTGGATCGGGTGGAGGAGTTGCTGTGCTTTTTCGGAGAGGTTTGGATCTCGCCATACGGGCCATCTTCCTGGACCCAGAGGGTAAGCTGGTGGTGCTGGACGTGACCAGCGGAGACGGGCAAGCTTTCAGGCTAGTGGCCGTCTATGCCCCGACAGGAGCAGGGCGGCCTGATTTCTTCCGGCGTCTGGAGACCTTTCTTGGAACGTCCCGCTCTTTAGTGTTAGTGGGCGACTGGAACGGGATCTTAGATGCACGCTGGGACTGTGTGAGATTAGCGGATAGGGGTGGAGGGTGCAAGAGCCTCACCAACCTGCTCAGGCGTTTTGAACTGTCTGACAGGTACCGATTGGATTTCCCGAATGTGCCAATGTGGACTTGGACAAACCGCATAGGGTCATCCAGATCATATCTAGATAGAGTATTTTGTAGGGAAATAGATAGGTCTAGCATAGGCTGTCCACAATTCAAGATAGTCAGCTACACGGACCACAAATTCGTGACCTGTGTGCTTGACTTAGAAAGGCTTCATAGACGAGGACCCGGCTACTGGAAGCTAAACGCGTCCTTACCAGCGTGCAAGGCCTACAGAGACCGGATTAGCGAACTAGTTAAGCGGGCGTTGACGGGGGCCATCGTCAACAACAAGTGGTGGTTTGCTCTGAAAAGAGCGATTAGAATAGAATCGATTAGGTTTAGTAAGGCTTTAGCAATAGAGAAAAATAGAGCAGAGGGAGAACTAGTTAGAAAATTAGACGAGGCGCTTAGCAAAGGCATTGCGACCGACGTGCTTGCGGCGAAATTGGCCCTTGACCAGTTCTTCAATGCAAAGCACGAAGGCTGCGTTGTCAGAGCTAGGGTGCGTGCTCTCAGACACGAGGGGACGAAAGCCGTTCAATGGGCCCGAGTGGCGGAGGCTCGTCGTCGCAACAAAGCCACGATCCGGTTTTTGGTGGACCACGACGGGCGCATGCTACTCGATCCCGGGCAAATGTGTGAAGCTTTTCAGCGACACTTCGCTCAGCTGTTCGGGGGCAGCGGTGGGCCGGGTAGAGGGATGGACTTTAGTGTCTACCTCGACGGACTCCCGCGGCTCTCGGCCACTGAGGCGAAGTGTTGCGAAAAGCCGATAACAGCCGCTGAAGTAAGGGAGGCAATGACTGGCTGCACAAGGGGTAAATCGCCTGGTTTGGATGGTCTGCCCTATGAACTTTACGTACAGATGCCAGACTTGTTCGGAGGCCTCTTGGCGGACGTCTACTGCAACTGGCAACAGAACGGGAGAATTCCCAGCTCTGTGAGCCGAGGAGCGGTGGAACTGCTGAGAAAGGATCCGAACAAGGGGGATAACATAGACAATTTCCGGCCCATAACTCTGCTAAACACAGAGTTCAAGATTTTGGCCAAGGTGCTAGCAAAGAGGTTGGCGCTTGTCGTTGGTGGTCTGGTGGGAGAGGCGCAGACATGCGCCATTCCCGACAGATCCATCCACGACAACCTCCACCTCATGCGATACATCATAGAGAGGGTAGCTAAGGAACCTGGCACGGGTGGGTCCTTGATCAATTTAGATCAGTCGAAAGCTTTCGATAGGGTCTACCATCGTTACCTAGCGGCAGTCCTGAGGGCGGCTGGCTTTGGGCCCGTCTTCAGAGGCTGGATCGCTGCCATGCACAGCGACATCTGCTCTGTGGTGAGAGTGAACGGTCACCTGTCGGAACCGTTCAACATCATGCGCTCGGTCCGCCAAGGATGTCCCCTCTCGTCCCTCTTGTACGTATTGACTCTCGAGCCATTACTGCACAAACTGGAGACGTTGAGGGGAGTCCCGCGCGAACTAGGATGCGGAAGATCCATGTCAGCATATGCGGACGATGTCACCGTAGTGGTGTCGAACGCCAAACACATCGAGGCGAGCGGCACTACACTAAGAGAATACGAAGCGGTGACAGGAGCAATGGTCAACCAGGAAAAGTCGGTGGGCCTGCAGCTCGGCACCTGGAGAGGCAGGTCCATGCCGTCCAACAGCGTCGTCGGGCGCTGGACGGACGGACCGGTTAAATTGCTAGGGGTCTGGTTCGGTCCGGACCTCCAGACGGACAAAAACTGGGACGAGGTGACGAGCAGGGTGGCTTCTCTCACCCAGAAATGGGCCGAGAGGAAGCTATCCCTGAAAGGTCGAGCGGAGGTGGCTAACGCGTACATCGCGTCTGTCATCTGCTACCGCCTAACCGTCGTACCTTGTCCTAAGCCTCGCCTGACTGCGCTGGAGCGTTTGCTCTTTCGCTTTTTGTGGAAGGGACGTGCTCCGATGGTCAGGCGGTCCATCTGTTGTCAACACCCGCTACGTGGAGGGCTGGGCATGCCGTGGCTGATGATGCGCACGCACGCGCTCAGGCTACGATATCTCCACCTTTTCCTCGACGGTGATCAGGTGTGGTCGCCGTTTGCTAGACGCGTTTTTCCCCAGCTCGTTTCCTTGACGGAGCTGCAGTCCTGGGTCAAGCGAAGACCGAGAGGGAGCGCCTGGAGACTGGAATGTCTTCAGGCGCTCACAGCCCTCGACCAATCGGGCAATGTGATCGGTGGAAACTCCACCTCGGCGTTCTATAGAGGATTAGTGGAAGGGAAGAGCGACGACGTACTTGGGGAAACTCTAGGCGTCGACGAAAATCAACTAGCCAATCTCTTCGGAAGAACTTTCGGGCCAGGGCCTATGGACAACTTCCAGAAATCTCTGGCCTGCCAGTGCTACCGAGGAGCCTTGCTAGTTCGGGATAAACTCTACAGGCATGGAGGTGCCGTCAGCCGGGCATGTCCGAGATGCGCGCAGGGCGACGAAACCGTCCTGCACGCACTCGTCCAGTGTCCGAAAATTGCTGACTTGTGGGTTTATGTCGAACACCTGCTGTCGCGTTTAGGACGGATCCGGCTATCATCTGAGTCCATCGTGAGGATTGCCCCGCCCTCCTCCTTTAGCCGGGAAGGGCAGGAAGTTTTTATCTGTCTGGTGGCCATGGCGAAAGAGATAGTATGGTGGACACGTTTGAAAGGGCTGAAGACGAGCACTTACCTCTTCGGTGATGCTCTGATTGACTTTTTCAAATTTCATTTGAAAAGGAAAATCAGAGTAGAGAGGGAAGTGCTTTCTTCCCAGCATTTTGTTGAAAGATGGGTGAGAGAAGCAAGAATGGCCCGAGTGAATGGGCCTACTCTGAGTATATATCTGTAAACTAAAGGTGGAAAACTGGGAGAGGGCACTTGCCTTGGTGGTCAGGGTCATTGTGGCTTTTTACTGGGCTTTCTCCACAAATGTCCCTCCGAAGTCTCCCCCCTATTGGGGAATTTTTCATTGTTATTTTTTGTTACATCCCTTTTTTTGTTTTTTTGTTTTTTACACGCAGAAATGCCCATTTGTACCGTCCTGCATTGGCCTGCACTGTCCTTAATGTCTACTTTATGTAAACCCTTGTGGTTAATAAAGAAATCATTATTATTATTATTATTATTATTATTATTATTATTATTATTTTTAATTTTTTTTTCTCCTCGTACAATGGCCATACTCGATAACGAGGGGGAAGCCATCATGTATGTTTGTATGTATGTATGTATGTATGTATGTATGTATGTATGTATGTATGTATGTATGTATGTATGTATGTACGTATGTATGTATGTACGTGTATGTATGTATATATATGTATATATATGAATATATATATATATATATATATATATATATATATATATATATATATATATATATATATATATATATATATATATATATATATATATATATATATATATATGTGTGTGTGTGTGTATGTATATATGTGTGTAAATATGAGACATAATTATGTGACATAAAATCTGCGGCTCAGTAATTACCGATAATGTTGATCTTTTCTTCTTTTCGGGTTATAGCTACTGTCGCATGTATGGATGTTATTGTATGTATGGATCTACATTAGGGTACTTCATATTTACAGAGAAAATTTATTTAGGGGTTACACAGTTTGGTGATTTTTGAATGCTATTCCAAACAATGAAAAGAAATTACTTCAACATATGTTGATTGTAGCAAGGTTCCTCACCACCACCACCACCACCACCACCACCACCACCACCATCACCACACTGCCACCACCACAATCACCACCACCACCACCATCACCACCACCACCACTACCACCATTGTAATACCGCCACTATCCCTAACATTATAACACTACCACCAGCACTTCAATTATAACAGAGTCACCAGCATCACCTGCACCACCACAACAATCACATACAGCACCACCATTACCTACATCACCATCACCTACAACACCACCACCATCAATTTCACCCCTAACACTACGCCGAACTCGAGGAGACAATATCAGTTGCCGTAAAAGACATTAGCCAGAAGATCCCGGTAATGTGGAGAACAGCAAATATTACTACCAAAACGGATAAAGAAACATCCGCACTTCAACTGAGAAATTGTATAAAGAGTATCAAGGATAGAAAAAACAAAAAAATCACGGAGTGAGATTTGGAAAGGTAATCTCGAGGAAATATTTGACATTGCAAGCCAGGGGTTTCTCAACGAAAGCATGTCCCATCTGAAGACAATATATATATATATATACAGCGAGAGAGAGAGAGAGAGGGGGGGGGGGAGAGAGAGGGGAGAGAGAGAGAGAGAGAAAGAAAGAGAGAGAGATGAAGCGTCGGCACAGGTAGTTAATGTATTTTATTTATTAACTTCGAAATTAGCCTTAGTGGTATTTGAAATCGGAAATGACTGGATTAAATGCTGCCAGTGATTTTGTCAGACACTTTAATACATCCTGTGTGAGAATAAAACATGTACTGTTATTTGACATTTGAAAAGATAAAGCACATTAAGACATAATTATCCTAATTGGTTTAGAGGAAAAGGAAAAAAAAACACAGGTTTAGGTGAGATTAAAGGTGATGATAGTTAGATATTCCTATGTATATTCGGGAATATTACACAGGTAGATATGTTATGATATAATTAGGCTGTCTATGTGACAGTACAGTATGTATGAAGACACACGCACGCATTCATGTTTATATTGTTTATATATATACATTCATACATAATTAAGTTAGCACGCACACACACACATACGCACATACACACACACACACTAAAACATATATAGGATGGCCAGAAAGTTCTGGCCGTTTTTCAGACAGTTATTGACTTTACCGTTTTTTTAACATTAGGGACATTTTACACATAATCGCAATCATTTGCGATTACCGTCTGCAAAAGTTTAGGATGGCACATGATTCCATCCCTGTAGAATTCTTCTGGCTTCGATGCAAAGAATTCCGTCAGCCACTGATTTAACTGGTCTTCATTGACGAAGTTCTTTGACTGTGTTGCGTCGCTTATTGAGAGAAAGGGGCGATAGTCTGAAGAGGCGAGGTCGGAAGAACACGGCAGGTAGGGCAGAACCTCCCCATCTAACTCCAGCAGCTTCTCAATGGTCATGCCAGATGTAAACAACAGAGCGTTATCCTGAAGAAATCGAACTGGACCATTGTATAGGCGCACCTGTGCATGTTTTACCGCTAATCAGTCAAGTTGTTGACAATAGACGTCAGGGCTTATGCTGGTGTTCGGTTGAGGTAGCTCGTAGTAGATGACAACTTTCCAGTGTCATCAGACTCAATAGGGCTTTGCGTGGGTGGAGTCCAGCCTTTGTTTGCCGTTGTGGCGCACTCTCTTTAACAACCCATTATCATTTGCGCTTGATATTAATGTAAAGATACCATTTATCATCACCAGAGACATTGAAAAGTAACCAGTTGGTTCTGCGGTGGTAGGGGAGCAGAGAATTTGCAGCTGCGGCTCGACATTTACGATTGCCGTTAGTCAAATTGAGAGGCATCCATTGGTCCAGCTTGAGCATCTGTCCTGTTGCACGCATGTGAATGAGAATGGTTGTTTTCGGTGACACAGGCACTTCGGAGTGTTAAAGTGATGTCTGTCTTGGGGCAGTTTCACCAACTCACGCAGTTTCTTGTCATTGAAGTCGAATGGATGTCCTGCGCGAAATCGATCTTCAAGGCTGTAATTACAGGAATGAAACTTGCGAACCAATCCCCGGCACCGTGTTCTGACAGGGTGTATGACCCAAAATATTGTTGATGGGACAGCTCGATGCTGCTGCGCCGAGGCCAGATTTGAAATCATAAAGTAAACAGCTACAAATAAACTATTTGGATAAATCCCTGTTGCTTCCACTTTGACGGCGTAACATAAAATGAGAAATGCTCATGATACATACCAATGTCACTTCTTATATATGTGCGCATATGCAACCTTTAACATTTCCAGAAAACTCTGCCAAAATACCTCCTTTTGAAAAACGGTGGGAACTTTTGTTCAACCCAGTATATTTGCATATACGACGTTTACACTTATAACTATATACTTCCATACACATAAGCATACATACATAGACACGTGCATTAACAAAAGCTAACAAATATAACCACATCTCATCAATATACAACATATCAGATGAGATAGTCACTATAGGCAGAGAGAAACTTTGCAAACAGACACAGTATATACAAATATTTCGATATTCATACAATTCAGGATAATACCACACTGAAGACTTGCATTTAATAGGTTTACCTTGCAGAGCGTCTAGTCCATATACTTTCTAATTGGGTAGTTTTACAGCTTGGCTATTATAAGAACACCAACAACGACAATAGTAACATCATCAACACAACCACAATTCGACAGTCTTACACTGCAAAAACTACCGAAACTATAACCCCCCCCCCCCACACACACACACACACCCACACACACACACACTACTACATTAACTGTGGACGTTGGAATTCACATTAATGAAACTATAAAGGCTACCATTTGCAAAATATATAGGAGGGTGTCAAATATACAAACATTTGAGGGGCCAAAGTCTCGTCCTCGGGAGTTCAACCGGAAAGTATTATTGGCTGTGCTATCAGAACACCCGAAAAAGGGAAAACAAATAAACCATAACAACTTTAATAAGCTGGCGTGTGTCGGTTAAAGACGAACGAGTAGAAAGCGCAAAGTTGACTGAACGAAATATAGAATAAAAGCGACTTCGTAGTGTCGACGTCAGATTCCTCTTGGGCATTCTATCGTCTCTTGTCTGATTGAGGCATGAGATAAGTTGGCTGAGTTGGACACTAAGGTCAATGATGACTTACGTTGTCGTGGAGGGAAGGGTTATCGTCTGGGATATCAAAAAGTACTGAGAGCAAAATTAGTTGAAAAATGGGCAGGAATATTTGGCTCACAATAAAACCTGAAAACATAGATTCCGAGCATAATAAAGTTTCTAAACGAAATCAAATTTGATTTTAAGGAGGAAAACAGACGATTTGGGTACGACACATATTGTACTATTGATTAGATATATTGTAGCAGTATAGGTTTTATTTTTAACTGCATAGGTATTTAGATTTACCCGGCAAATATAAACAAATGCCTATTAATATGTCACCGTGGGCAGAAAAAGATGGTTAGCTGAAATTTGTCCTACTATATACTAAGATTACAATCTGAAAAACAAACTGACTAAAGTATTACTCAGGAATAAATTTAGTTTAGTATTCTACCATTTGTGCGATTCGTCTGTACTCACCATACATGAAAATGATATAAGTATCAGTGTTCTGCGGCAAAATATGTTCATGAACCACTTGTATGCAATAAGCAGAAGTTAATGGAGATAATTAATGTAGCATTAATTAGTGCAAATATATACATTTATTATGAAGGCATTGTCATTTAGATCGCCTAAGCATGTTATTCAGTGATTTATCATTTCTATTACCTATTACAAACACAATCCTGAAAGATACAATCCGTCTATTTATGTTTATGACAAAGGAGAGACTAAAGACAAAGTAGAAAAAAAACGGGTCTAATCAATATATATGTAATATGTCTGGGGGAAAGAGAAATATTCTGCATGCTAAATACACACACTAGGTGTCATATATATATATATATGACACCTATATATATATATATATATATATATATATATATATATATATATATATGACACCTAGTGTGTGTATTTAGCATACAGAATTATATATATATATATACATATATATATATATATATCATATTTTTCTGTGAAGAGAGAGAAGGAAGAACATTGCCAATAATCAGGGCCACGATCAGGAACTCGGAGACTGTTGAGTGGAGGAATGTATCCCCAAACCAGAGATTTGGTCGGAATGCTTGCAACGGAGTGGACACTTTCAAAGGGTAGGTGGTGGTGTTAAACCGGTCGACGCATCAAGTATAATGCCAGGTGTCGAAAAACGTCGACCAACTGCGGTTGTCAAAGAAGGGGGATAACTCTAACAATAATATTTGATCGAATTTGCTGGACAATATTTCGAAGCGTATGCTACCAGTTGGCAAGTCGAAGTATGCCTCGGAAATTTAGACAAGGCAACTGATAATATTGCAGATATTACAATTTCTTGTTGTTTTTAGGCATTAATCACATCCAAGGTTTGATCAAATAATCCAAGAAGCAGAACTAAACATTAGTAGATAGAAATTTCAAACCCCTTATATCATCTGTGTAAGACCTACAATACACGTAAGATGAGTTAGATATACCACATTTAATGCAAAAATCATGAATTATGTTAACGAGAAATAAATATGCAGCAAGAAAAACAAAAATAATAATAATAATAATAATAATTGTTTCTACTTTAGGCACAAGGCCAGCAATTACCCAGTACATTACTGGTACTTTATTTTATCGACCCCGTAAGGATGAAAGGCAAAGTTAACCTCGGCGGGTTAATAATAATAATAATAATAATAATAATAATAATAAACTCCTGAGACTATTAATCAACAAATTAGTGTGTAGATAACATGTTTTGAAATAAACTTCATCAATTTTGTGTAATAAATTAATCATAAGTTTCACACGGTTTAGAAAATAATACATTAAACAATAGCTTGAGTTAAATCCTGTGTTAAGAATATTTCTGGATGCCAGAAACTCAAAGCAGAACCTAATTGGAAGAAGAAGAAGAAGAAGAAGAAGAAGAAGAAGAAGAAGAAGAAGAAGAAGAAGAAGAAGAATGTAAGAGATATCCGCAGCACAGCGACAAGATTTTAACTTCAATAATTCGGTTATTGTTTCTCGGCCTCCGTTTAACCGATGTTGGTATAAGTATGTAAGAAAATTATTTATGAAAAGATTATGTGAATTCGTTGACATTCAAATAATGGTCTATAGGGCCGACGTCGAATTTAACTGTAAATACTGAGGATTGGGTTCCTGTTCTTACATCTTCATCATATGTTTTGTTCACGCTGGCACCAGTTTGATTAAAGCCGTAGCTTAAGTGACTGGCAATCCATACAAAGGTTAATCACCAGCTGCTGCTGGTACTACTTTTCAGTTGATTGAATAGAAGCAGCGTAAAAGGAAGAGGCTTGCTTAAGGAAAACGCTAACTATGAGGCAACGCACCTTATATCCTGAATTATATTGTTATATAAATGAGATATCTGAAAGAACGAAATCAAAACATATGTTGAATATGTTTAACCTTTCTCAAACCCGTTCGCCAAAACAGAGTCCCAAATTTCAGTTATACAATACTATAAATATGTGTTTGGTTGTCCAGTGAAATTAATACAAAAAGCAACAATACCACACATAACACTGCCACACACAGCATTGCATCACATAGCAGTACCACACACACACACACATACACACACACACATATATATATATATATATATATATATATATATATATATATATATATCGAGAGAGGGGGGGGACACAGAGAGAGATACTCTCACGAACGCATATTAATTCTGAAATGTAACATAACTATTAAATAGGTCATAGTTTAATAAATAAAGCTGTCAAAGTTATCTCCCTTGGATCATGTATAGAAATTATCTCCCTTGCTTCTTTTCTTTCTCAAAACACAAAATGACTTTTGAATATTTATGAAAAGTCAGTTGAGTCCAAACTGGATAATCGCCTCATGATATGTAGTATCAAATGTAACGGATATAGACTGTTGTTTCAATATGCTGATATATGTATACATCTCCATCCCCCTCTTTATCTACCCTCTTCTTCGAGTATGATCACAGATCAACCAACCGAAGACACACACACTCACTCACAAATATATTGTGTGGATATATATATTTATATATGCCTACATAGTCCCTAACTACTGATGGACTCGAAGGGGTGCCGTAGTGGCATACAACGTTTCTAAGGTATTTTAAGCCTGGCATAGCCCACCTCCCTGAACACGGCAAAGAGGGTGTGGTAAGATACCAGGTAGACCATAACGCACCAGAGTACTCAATACTTAGGGTAGTAGAGTGGGTAATAGGAAAAGAGTCAGGACTCCTGACTCCCTTCCTATATATATATATATATATATATATATATATATATATATATATATATATATATATATATATATATATATATATATATGTAGAATTCACAAGAATCAAAGCTATGTTCAAAACATTTATTCACTTACAATTGTTTCATCCAAACCTAGGCTTGGGGTCTTCGGACCATTTTTTAATGCTTGTACATATAATTGACCTCAAATCCAACGCAAGAGACTATAACTTCCTTTTTCTTTTTCTTTTTCTGCACACATACTTCTTTGATCTATAAAAAAATACCCTCTCACTACAACCACCATAATACTCTTGCGTACCCGCTTAAAGTGCTTGTATTACATGCAATACCTTGCCACACAATACTCGTATATAAATGAGACACACTTGCATGCTCCATGTATGACTTACGCATACACTATCTACTAGATCCGATTATCGGACTATTCTCTTGCATTATCTGTGTTATCTGCCGCATGTATTTTAATTTTAATTTTGATTTTAAATTTGAATTGCTATACAAATATAGTATAGTATAATATATGTCTCTCCACAGTACATCAATATATATATATATATATGTCTCTTGCGATGAAACAATTGTAAGTGAATAAATGTTTTGAACATAGCTTTGATTCTTGTGAATTCTATATAACTGCTCTGTAGAACAACTGATGTTCTTACATTGAGCTATTTATCTTACTGGTAATAAGGTAGTAATAAATTACTGACCTTCCCTGTTTGTAGTTTAAAATATACATATCTATAAAAAGTTTAATATATACATAACTATAAATAGTATCCTTAATATTATATATATATATATATATATATATATATATATATATATATATACATATACTTTTCTTACTCTTTTACCTGTTCCAGCCGACTGGTTGAGCCCGTGCTGGGGTACCACCACGGTCATTACACTTTCTGTATTACTTGGTTGGCCATTGCTGTTAGAAGGGGCTAGTGGCTGCTTCCTTTATTTGTACTTCGTCTTGTGCTGTGTGTTCATCTGGGATCTTGGTTAGCAGAATTTCGAGATTATTCTTGAAAAGATCTACATACTCACCATGTTGATCTCTCAGTTATTTGTTCGGCTTACTAAAGAGCTTGGGGCCTTTGAACCTCAGGCTATTGCATCATTTGCCCCTTATTATAGACATGAAGGATGGGATCTTTGGTGCTACACAGTGACATCATGTTGAAGATTTGGATCCACTTTCAATGCTAAAGTACGGTGCTAATTCTTTCAGGATCTTCCATATGCATATCACAGCGTATCTTTCTCGTCTTTGTTCCAGGGAATAAAGCTTTAGTTTTTTCAGCCTCTCTCAGTAGTTCATCTCATTTATCGAGTCAATATTCAGGTTTTGCAGTTAGTTTGACACAATGAGAGATCACAACTGAGAAGTATATGGCAGTCAGCTGCGGACAAATAGCCTCCATAGGACTAACGTGGTTTGTCTGTCTTTTGTCCTAAATGTCCTCAGAATCTATCCAGCCACTTGTTTGCAAGTTCCGTATTGATTTCGACCCGGGGATTTCGATTCCTCTCGGTTCAATGTAACATTGTTTTGTTGGCGAGTTGATAGTTGAGGGTTTGAAATTTTCCAGCATTAAAATTTGTGTACGACATCAAAATCTCGTAAGAGAGTAGCATGAGCCGGATTGATGAGTGTCTGCGCTACTTTCGTGGCCTCAACATAACTAGTGAATGAGGCTGTCTATACCACGGAGGACATGTCTGAGGGAGCTAATACAAACAGCAGTGGTGCCAGGACAGTTTCCTGGAGCATACTCATTTTTATTGATGTTTCTTTGAGAGGACTCCTTTGGCTGCAACAGTCTGGATTCTGTCTCTTAAGAATTCATGAAGCCATTCACCTAATTCCCCAACTATATTGAAACTACATATGTTATGAGATATCATTCCATGATTATCTTTATCGAAGGCCTTCGCAAAGTCGAGATATATCATATCCATGTTCGAACGGTGTAGCACCTGTTCCAGTACCAAGCCTAATGGTGTAAGAGCTGTGTAAGGCAACTTCTTCCCGGGCGAAAGCGATGTTGGGTGTCAGTAGGGCATTTCCGTCGAGGAAGGCAATCAATTCCCTTTTGAAGTTTCGTGACATGACTTCGTGTTAAGATCATAAACAGTAGTCGTTAGACATGCTCAACCAACCGTGACGCCTAAACCAATCAGCTTTAGTAATCCAGTGAAACTACACACCGATTGGTCGAAATACAGTTTGCAAAATTTAGCATCCTGTTGCCGCTTTTCACTGTATATAAGGTACAAAATTTACCCATCTCATTACAATTGAAAATTGAAAACTTGACTGTCACCACAGAATATGAACCTGAAGATTGCGAAAGCATGAAAGTACTTGTTAAATTAACACTTAACATTTAATATTCTACCATACTATTTCATTCTAATACCATTATACATTTTAAAGGATTGTAAATAAAACGAATAAATCAGACAAAGTTGGAATTCCTTTTATTAATATATATATAAATATAAGTATGTATACGTACATACATATATGTATACAGACGTATAGTAGTATGTATATATACACATACATGCACACATATATATATGTACGTATGGATTTAGCGAACATTTATTATAATGCTCGGTTTGTTTGTAAACAAACAGCCCGAATTAAGACGTACAGTGTTAAGCAACTATCGTTGCCCTTTTGTTCAACACTGACAAAGGAACGATGTACTAATTTCAAGCTTATTAGCTATCGTCAGCACCGTATACCTTCCTGCCAGATGATTGAACGTCTGAAAGTATATACTTTCCTTATGCATATTAACGGTTGAGCAGCCTAATTTGCATATCGAGTGAGTTAATCGGCCGGGCGCACCAAAAACGATAAATGGAAAAAATGAAACGAAATTTCATTTCTCACTCTTAGTACGGCTGTTACTTAAATATAAGTATGTATACGTACATACATATATGTATACAGACGTACAGTAGTATGTATATATATACATACATGCACATATATATCTATATATGTACGTATGGATTTATCGAACATTTATTATAATGCTCGGTTTGTTTGTAAACAAACATCCCGAATTAAGCCGTACAGTCATCTGGCAGGAAGGTATACAGTGCTGACGATAGCTAATAAGCTTGAAACTAGTACATCGTTCCTTTGTCAGTGTTGAACCAAAGGGCAACGATGGTTGCTTAACACTGTACAGCTTAATTCGGGATGTTTGTTTACAAACAAACCGAGCATTATAATAAATGTTCGCTAAATCCATACGTACATATATATATGTGTGCATGTATGTATATATATATACATACTACTGTACGTCTGTATACATATATGTATGTACGTATACATACTTATATTTAAGTAACAGCCGTACTAAGAGTGAGAAATGAAATTTCGTTTCATTTTTTCCAATATATATATATATATATATATATATATATATATATATATATATATATATATATATATATCGTTCCCTGGACAGTCAGCTTCCTGATGATTTCTCACGAATGAAACAGTTCTAGTCCTGTAGAATTTTCTATATTCTATATTAAATATTTATACTCTGCTTTGTATTGAGTACCTTACTGTGGTTACACCCGATTGAACTCTGGATAAACTTATATATATATATATTAAATTCTGGACTTACATTTATATATATATATATATATATATATATATATATATATATATATATATATATATTTATATATATAACAAAGAGGGTGTGGTAAGATACCAGGTGGACCATAACGCACCAGAGTACTCGATACTTAGGGTAGTAGAGTGGGTAATAGGAAAAGAGTCAGGGCCCCGACGGCTGAGCTTCGGCCATTTCGACAGCTAGATCCAAACTAAGCCAGCGGACTGGCGGTTTAGTTCGGAACTAGCTGTCGAAACGGCCGGAGCTCAGCCGTCGGGGCCCTGACTCTTTTCCTACATATATATATATATATATATATATATATATATATATATATATATATATATATATATATAATAGAAAACGAAAAATCAGTGATGCATCTGAACTCAATTTATTGTGTGTTACAATAATATCGCCGGCGGACAGCTCGAGACGTGATCATTGTGTGGATCTGTCTGATTCTGGACCCGCAGGTTCGACGGACACGTCTAATGATTTCGGATGACGTCGACAGCGGCCAATCCAAGGACGCGTGAAGAGGATGAAGTTTTTGACGGTACTGGCCCAGAGGGTCAGATACCCCAGTGAGAGAATATGCTCCGAAATCATTAGACGTGTCCGTCGAACCTGCGGGTCCAGAATAAGACAGATCCACACAATGATCACGTCTCGAGCTGTCCGCCGGAGAAACAATTGTAACACAAAATAAATTGAGTTCAGATGCATCACTGATTTTTCGTTTTCTATTCTATCATACTCTGCTCTGTAAGAGCATAGAGTGCTCAACTGGCATACCGCCTATGGAAGCATCTTAGCTACCATCAGACATACACACACACACATATATATATATATATATACGTAGAGGGAGAAAAAGAGAGCACCAGAGATATATGTATATAGACACTGGGGGAGAGAGAGTCAAGAAGAAATGAGAAATACAGGGATAAAAAGGCAGATGCAAGGCTAGAGAAGACAGAGAGAAATATAGGGAAAGAGAGAGAGTTACAACTATGATGAAATTTTATCTATACACGAACACTCATATGTATATACATATATATATATGGACACACATATATATATATATGGACACATATATATATAGCCGATGATGATTTACTAAATAAATAAAAATTGCCGATTTTAATGAAATGAAGATATTTTTTCCTTGCCGTTTCTCTTCTTTACTTCGAAAATTAAATAAACAAACCAATAATTAAGATAAGTGAAAATAATACGTTTTCAGTTTTTAGTATTTTTACCTCGTAGTAAATATGTTAGAAAATATACTTCATAAATTAAATAAATAAATAAATAAATAAATAAATAAGGAAATAACTATTTCAAGTGCTAAAAATACTGAAAATGCTGAAAAAAAAAAAGTTAGTCAAAATTGCGACGTTTGTTCGGATTTGAAGTAGAAATAATAAAAAGAGCTTACTTACTTCACTTGTGAATCAACATTTTAACATGCGCACGTGGAAATATTTTTGAGACATACAGAAAGTATACAAAAGGTATACAAGTGCCAGAAAATAAAGTCGTTCTTTTCAACTTAGGCCTTACAAACATTAATAGATATATACTTTCCCTTCACGATGATTTCAAACTAGCTTTTAACCTATGAAATTAGAATTTGAAAGAGAATTTTTACGAGTTACACACACACACACACACACACACACACACACACACACACACACACATGGTGAAGAATAAGTATGTAAAATGGGTTTTTGCAACAATTTATTCGGATATTTCCCATTACAAATTTTTCGACGGGTTTGACAACTATACAGTTTGTTGTTTCCATACCATCAATCTGGCCTCTTCAGATGGTCTTCCGAAACATTATTTTTATCCATCACTGGTTCTCTGAAGAATCCCGGGTGGAGAGATAGGGGAACTGGTAAAATTCAATCTCTCCTCTCTCAGTATCAGTTACCCTATAAGTTAGCAACCACGCCAATACCTATACACTGCATAATTTTCAGTAAACAAGATAATGGGAAGCTTTATAAGTTGGTAACCACGCTCATAGCTATACAGAGCATAATTCTGATTTAAAAAGATGATGGGAAGATTTATGTGTTGGTATGATTATTATAGATTGCAGATTTTATAAATCTATGCTAAGATCCAGGAGGTAACACAAACGTGCTTAAAAAAAAACTGTTTTACAACCCTTAAAAGTTTGGTTTATATATAAAGATCCCGTTAAGGGTGAAAGCAGCGATTCTTTGCTTAAACTTTAATCTGTTATTTTAATATATATATATATATGTGTGTGTGTGTTAACTGGTCTGTAAATACATAAAAATGCTCTACCAGGACAAATAGCAGTATAATAGATTACATAACAAGTGTCTGGCGTGGTCGCGTCAATTACATAATTGATACCATTGAAATGCGTTAACAGCACTGACATAATAATTGTTTCTACTTTTGGCACAAAGCCAGCAATTACCCAGTACATTACTGGTACTTTATTTTATCGACCCCGTAAGGATGAAAGGCAAAATTATCCTCGGCGGGATTTGAACTCAGACCGTAAAGGGACGTAACTATGCTGGAAAGCATGGCGTCCGACTCTCTACTGATACTGCCACATAATAATTGTTTCTACTTTAGGCACAAGGCCAGCAATAATCCAGTTCATTACTGGTACTTTATTTTATCGACCCCGTAAGGATGAAAGGCAAAGTCAACCTCGGCGGGATTTGTAATAATGAAATGATATAAGATTCCAGAATACTACCTTATTTTTCATTCTTATGCAAAAACTCCGCCGCCCACAATCCTGCGTAATTCCGTCGAGTGCTAAACTCTGCGTACACTAGTATTTGTTGATCAATACATACAACTGAAAAACAATTACCTGTTGACGAAGACGAACGTACCAAATACACCCCTCCCTCCGCTACACACATATAAATATGTTAGTGCGTGAGTTTTTATATCTGTTTGTGTTTATATATATATATATCTTTGGTGTAGTCCGCTCTGTTGCAAACATTTGGATCAGGTGTTCAGTTTGAGGTTACCTTCCTCCTGACTAAACAACAATGCTTGAGCAATTGTTAACACATACACTAATACACTAATACAAACACTCACGCATACATTCTCTCACGCACAGACGCAAACATTATTAAAAACAAACTCATATACAAACACACAACCTGCCATACATACTGTCACACACATTGACGCACACACAATTGAAAGCACACACATACAGAGATACAAACATATATGCACATACATTAGTTCACACACAGACACACAATTGCAAACAACACTAATTACACAAGCTCTTACACAAACATTCGCGCGCGCGCGCGCACACACACACACACACAGACACACACACACACACACACACACACACACACACACACACACACACCCACCCACCCACACACACACACACACACACACACACACACACACACACACACACACACACACACACACTCACACACTAATGAGAACAAATACATAGACAAATATTGAAAGACACACACATGTATATATCACACCCCTTTCATTCTTACTTTGAGACAGAAATAAAACAATAAAAAATTATACAAAAACACCAGCAAAAACTGATCGGAAAATAACATTTGTATCGATAATAGCCTAATTAATTATCCTTAAAATGTCATCGGTATTGCTGTTGGTGGTGGCGTTGGTGAGGCTGATGTTGGTGATGATGTTGGTTGTGGGGTGCTGTTGGTTTAAGAAGTATTGGTGGTAGTGCTGGTGGATTTGGTGGTTATCGTGATGGTGTTGGTGGTGCTGGTGGTGATGGTTGGGATGATGGCGATGTTGTTGATACTTGTGGTGGTGTATAACTAGTGATGGTTATATTGTTGTTGTTGATGTTGGTGGTGACGTTGGTGATGATGTTGGTTGTGGGGGTGCTGTTGGTTTAAGAAGTATTGGTGGTAGTGCTGGTGGATTTGGTGGTTATCGTGATGGTGTTGGTGGTGCTGGTGGTGATGGTTGGGATGATGGCGATGTTGTTGATACTTGTGGTGGTGTATAACTAGTAATGGTTGTATTATGGTTGTTGTTGGTGGTAGCCGTGTTGTTATTTTTAATTGTGATGATTGTGTTGTTGGTTTTTCTGTTGTTGCAGCTTTTGTTGATTTTGTAGGTGATGTGGTGGTATTAGTGGCCACACGTTCTTGCTGGTTGTGAGGCAAACGGCGGCGGTGGTGGTTTTGACAGTCGAGGTGGAATTGGCAATAGTGGTGGTGTTGGCAGTGGTGGTTTTCAAAACTGGGAAGTCAGACTGGAATAGAAAATACTCAGTGATAAACTCTGTGTCCAGTGAGATGCCCCAGAGATTTGCTAGAGAGGATGCAAGTTGATATCGACACACCTTTAGGATACTAGCGGGGAACGTCTCGAGGCCCTACTGCTGAGTTGTGTTTATTTTTGTTTATTGACTCTAACATATCAAGGGAGATGAAGGTTATGTCAGATATGGTGTGTTAGGAGTTATCATCAGTGATAATGTCAAGATCAACTATAGCAGGATTGCTGAAAACAAAGTAATAGTATTTTTGAAGTTACGGCCCTTTACGGTCTAGGTTCAAATCCCGCCGAGGTTAACTTTGCCTTTCATCCTTACGGGGTCGATAAAATAAAGCACCAGTAATACATTGGGATAATTGCTGGCCTTGTGCCAAAAGTAGAAACCATTTTTGCAGTATCTCATCCATGGATTTATCATCCTCACAGAAAAATATTATATTCATCAATCAGATGGTCTTCAGAGGAAATGGCGATCTTGTGCTTTTTGGCAAATAAGATCATTTGGAATTTGGTATAATTTTCTAAATGGTTCAGTCCTTCTCAGATGTTATTAGGTTATTGCTGATAGTATTCATGCCGGTTTGTAGATTAGATTACGTTCTCCGGGATTCAAGCAAGGCTAAATCCTCGAACATGGGTGTTGCTCCTCGCAATATTTTGTTTGCTGATTTTATTTTTATTAAATCTTTATATTTTTCTAATAAGTGTTTTTATATTACTTGGGAGCATACATTTAGTCTTCGTCACGGATCGTGATAGAGTATATTCTAAGCATGTATTTGAAGCAGTATATACAATTTGTTGCTACAAAGTTTTGATGTCACTTGGTGGTGAGTGTTTATTTGAAAGATCAGACCTCCCAATTTGCATAGTCAAAGTCCATGTAATCAAATGGATTGGATGGAGTGAGTCTGTTGGGTTTAGATTTAGCATGCTGGAATCTTAAATTTCAGAGAACCATATCATGATCTGAGAGGGAAGTTTTCCACTACAATATTAAGTACACTGTTGGTGTGGTTACTTAATTTTCCGTACAAGATACCTTTCTGACACTTTTTGGCAGGAACACTAGTTCTGATAAGAAAGTCTCGTCTATAAAGCTGAAAACAGACTTTGTTAAAGTTCAGATTGAAATACTTGGTTTCAAAGTATGTGTAGACCCTTCAAAGCAGGAGAGGTTGAATTCACCCACTATTAGTATGTTACCAGAATGACGCTGCAGGATAAAATATATAATATTGTTGAGGCAATCTTTGATGCACAGCAGAGATGATTGTAGTGGACTATAGAGCCTAATTATGATTAAATAATTAGTTTTGTTATGTACAGACACCGATTCACAGTAGCCATTATAGAATAAGTCCTTTCTGTGTGTGTGGTGAAAGAATCGTGTAGAAAAATGGCAACTCATTCCTTTCTTCTGCCATAAACACACACACATACATACACACACACATACACACACACATAAACAAACAAACACAAACACACACACATACACACAAACAAACACACACAAACACCCCCCCCCAAACAAACACACAATACACACACACACACACGCGCGCGCGCGCGCACACACACACACACACACATACACAAAGACACACGCGCATACACTGATTAATTCATAAAATGTTATTTGTTTACATGTTCATCATGTATAAAAGCGTATATCTGTGTGTGTGAGTGTATGTGTGCGTATGTATGTATATATGTATGTGTGTGTATGTATGTGTGTGTATGTATATGTATATGTATGTATGGGTGTGTTGTGTGTGTGTAGGCTCAATTTGAAATATTTTGGTGCGAAATCTTTCAAATGTGTCAAACTCGTGTACACCGGTTAGACACACAAACAAAACATGCACTTACACACAGGCACCTCCACATCGACATACTCATATATATATATATATATATATATATATATATATATATATATATATATATATATATATATATATATGCATACATATATACATATATATGTATATATGTATATATATATATATATATATATATATATATAAATTTTGAGTATGCAGATTGGAGCACTCGACGAAGTGCGCAGGTTGGTTTGGTTACTCCGGAGTAATGTAAAATAAAATAAAATAAATAAGTCAAATGTTTAAAATTTGGCTTCGTTTATTACTGCTATATATATTTCGGTGACAGCCATCTTTGGTTGTGACCTCTTCAGGCAGTCCGAATTAGTGTGGTAGAGACGAGTACACATGTTGTTGAGGTATTTAACTAATTCGGACTGCCTGAAGAGGTCACAACCAAAGATGGCTGTCACCGAAATATATATAGCAGTAATAAACGAAGCCAAATTTTAAACATTTGACTTATTTCTTTTCTTTTCTTTTATATATATATACTTATTTATATGTATGTATACACACACACACATACATACACACACACACACACACACACACACACACACACACATATATATATATATATGAAAATGTATGACCCCGACGGCAGAGCTGAAGCCGTTTCGACGGCTATTTCTGGAGATTTGAGTCCGGGAATAGCCATCGAAATGGCTTGAGCTCTGCCGTCGGGGTCATACATTTTCATATATATATATATATATATATATATATATATGAAAATGTCATACATTTTCCTATTACCCACTCTATTACCCTAAGTATTGAGTACTCTGGTGCGTTATGGTCCATCTGGTTCCTTACCACACCTCCTTCGTTATATATATATATATATATATATATATATATATATATATATATATATATATACGTGAATCATGTAACAATGAATTATAAATGATTTTGGACGATGAACTTCCAGCAACCCTTGGGAGATTTGTTTAAAGTGGTAGAACACTATTGCTATTGATATATGGCGTCTGACTGTCGTAAACACACACACACATACATACACACACATTCATTCGCATGCACACATACATGCACACATACACTTATATGCACGTATAAATGTATTCCTGTGTAAATTAGTGTGATGTTGTGGTGGTGTTTTGTATGCATATATATATATATATATATATATATATATATATATATATATATATATATATATATATATATGT
>OZ024741.1:107404275-107406775 GCA_964016885.1 Eledone cirrhosa
TTATTCATATATTTTTATTTACTTTAACAGGTTTCAAATGTTTTTACAGCCTTTTCAAAAAGATTTTCTTTGCAGTCTTTCGGAAAATGTCTTTCGTATATGTTCCTCTCACGCGGTTGGACGTGATATTGAAATGAATTGCTTTTTGGATATCGAAACATCAAGAGAAAGAAAAGCAAAAGAAGAGAAAAAGGTCATACCATACATTTCAACTTTCAATCCAAATAACACAGAGATACACACACATATCGAAACTTACATATCTAAATAAAGGACAAGAAAATGAAAAAAAGAATCTTACAAAATCACCCAATCATAAAAATTAAACGACAATCAGAATCACTAAAAAATACTAAAAAATCTAAAACTGCTAAATGTTACTAAAGAACTTGAAGTAAAATGGTGCAGTGGACCTCACTGTGGAATATACAACTATCTTTTAGAGAGCAATTGATTTAATTTCAAGGACAGTCTCATCTTTAAAATTAAAAATTGACATCTCTTGCAACTCGTAGAGTCTAAAATACATTATAACGTGTAAAGGCGGGCATAAAACCTTATATTGAACAAACAGGCACTTCACTCTGAAGACGAATGACAGTTCAACGTCAACAAATCAGGGACGCATACACCAGAAAAATCCTTCGATTTCTGACGAATTCTGCCAAATTTCGAGATCTTCCCATTCTACAAGTATAGTGAAAATTTCACTCAGAAAAAATGTATTAAAAAGGAATTTTTTGCACACTTACAAACATTTTTTATTAAAAAATAAAATAACGCCCGAATTACGTCCCTTATCATGAATCATATTCTTCTCGATATGAACAATGAAGATAAAACCAGGTGCGTTCCTCGTGTTCAGCATGACAAAAAAGTCCAACAGCTTGAGATAAACATAAAGGAAAACATCTTTTGAAAGACTGCAACAAAGATTTTTTGAAGAAGCTGTAAACAAAAATATGTAAATAATCATCAAATTAATTGGCACATTAATTCAGAAAACTTCTAAATAACAAAAAGGTCTGTCATTGCAAAAGCCTATTTTCCATACACACACACACACACACACACACACACACACACACACACACACACACACACACACACACACACATAATATATATATATATATTAAAATAACAGATTAAGCTTTCTCTAGGGTTCTTATATATTTGATATGTATTTATCCTTATCGAGCCCTCTTTCGTAGTTGATATGTTCAAAGCTGTGGTGGTTTTCTATCCCCTATGATTAAACACATACCTCTATGTTTACTTCTTTTTTATATACTGATATATATATATATATATATATATATATATATATATATATACATTATGTATGTATATGTATATATATATATATATATATATATATATATATATATATATATATATATATATATATATAACAAAAGTATGTGTTCCTACATGTAAATAATACACATAGAGATACAAGTATAGTCCGACCGTATGCAAGTGTACTAGACAACATTGTTTCATCATTCATTTGTTGGGGCAGTTTGGTATGGTGCCAGCTTGTATTTTGAACTCGGGAATCTTATATTCTCCGAGAGAGAAAAGCCTTCTGACGAGGATCTCTTTCTCAATGGAAATCCGCCTGGATTATCTATTTGTATTTGGATCTGAAACCGCGGTAAAGGATCTGAAACCGCGGTATAGTAAGAAGAGTGAATTTTTTGAAATTTATTTTAAAATCTTTTCTTTATTTGCTTTCCCTTGATTTTAAATATATATATATATATATATATATATATATATATATATATATATATATATATATATATATATATATATATATTACATACCATACTGAATCGGGACCCGACGTCTGGGCTCTTGCCGTTTCAACAACTAGTTTACGGGAAGAGCTCAGCCGTCGGGTCCCGATACTTTATAAAAGGACCATACTCTCTACTATCCCAAGTATCGAGTACTCTGTTGAGTAATGGTCTAACCAGTTTCAAACAGAATCCACCCGGATTTATATGTAAAAGATGATCAACTATCGTCTGCATGTATTTATGTTTTTTATTGAGTACCAGCCTGTTACGTGCGTTTGGTAGATGATTGGCTCAATATCACCCAAGGGAGCCACTCGTGAATCAACAAAAAATAAAGTGTTGTGTCTTATTCTATATATGTATATACACACCCGAAACACACACTTTCGCACAGGCACACACACACACATTCACACACACCCACACGCATACACACACACACATATATATATATATCAGTAATGACTCTCAGACTCTGCCCAAATACTCGTCTGTTGTGTCTATATATAGCAATTCAACAAGAAAAGGTTCAGAGCACTTTTTACTTGCTCTGAACTGAACTAACAACATATACTTGTTTCAATTTATTGATCAACATTCTGAGCTAAATATATTTCGCTATTCGTGTTATTATTGTAGGTAGGAATCTTATGACTGAACTCGATTCCGAAGTGAACATATTAATTCGTTAAT
>OZ024741.1:107416775-107441775 GCA_964016885.1 Eledone cirrhosa
TTGATTACATATAATTGTTTCTACTTTAGGCACAAGGCCAGCAATTACCCAGTGCATTACTGGTACTTTATTTTATCGACCCCCGTAAAGATGAAAGGCAGAGTTAACCTCGGCGGGATTTGAACTCAGACATTAATTACATATAATGAATGAACTGTTCTGCATTGTCTTCCTTCACTTCTCCAAAATCTGACCAAGTTCGGAATATAAGGTAAGTTTTATTTCCACCAACTGTGATTCACCATACACACTGATGCACCATACACACTGATGCACCATACACACTGATGCACCATACACACTGATGCACCATACACACTGATGCACCATACACACTGATGCACCATACACACTGATGCACCATACAGACTGATGCACCATACACACTGATGCACCATACACACTGATGCACCATACACACTGATGCACCATACACACTGATGCACCATACAGACTGATGCACCATACACACTGATGCACCATACACACTGATGCACCATACACACTGATTCACCATACACACTGATGCACCATACAGACTGATGCACCATACACACTGATGCACCATACACACTGATGCACCATACACACTGATGCACCATACACACTGATGCACCATACAGACTGATGCACCATACACACTGATGCACCATACACACTGATGCACCATACACACTGATGCACCATACACACTGATGCACCATACAGACTGATGCACCATACACACTGATGCACCATACACACTGATGCACCATACACACTGATGCACCATACACACTGATGCACCATACACACTGATGCACCATACAGACTGATGCACCATACACACTGATGCACCATACACACTGATGCACCATACACACTGATTCACCATACACACTGATGCACCATACACACTGATGCACCATACACACTGATGCACCATACACACTGATGCACCATACACACTGATGCACCATACACACTGATGCACCATACACACTGATGCACACTATTGTATACTAATGCAGCTATACACAAACACCCACCTTTCTCTATACTTCTACACCGCGTACGAACTTATCGAAACTTACGAACTTCACTACACTCACACACATATACACACAAACATACACACACGCACACAAACATACACATACACACACAAACATACACATGCACATACACAAACATACACATGCACACACAAACATATACATACACATACACACACGAACATACACATACACATACACACACAAAGATACACATACACATATACACACAAACATACACACACGCACACAAACATACACACACACACACAAACATACACATACACATACTCACATACACATACACATACACACACACACACAAACATATACATACACATACACACACAAACATACACATACACACACACACACAATCATATACATACACATACACACACAAACATACACATACATACACACAAAAAGATACACATACACACACAGACCCATATAAAAAAATACAGACACACACACATGCACACACACACACACACATACATATATATATATGTTTATATTTGTTTTCTTTACACTACTTATTCGTATAAAATTCAAAACTTTCTTTCTCATATAGATAGCCCCACCCCAACATATTCATATATATATATGTGTGTATATGTGTGTATATGTGTGTATATGTGTATATATGTGTGTATATATGTGATAAATATATAAATCAATACACATTCTCATAATTGTTTCTACTTTAGGCACAGGGCCAGCAATTAACCAGTGCATTACTGGTACTTTATTTTATCGACCCCGTAAGGATGAAAGGCAAAGTTAACCTCGGCGGGATTTGAACTCAGAATGGCAAAGGTCGTAACTCTATGCGTCAAAGCATGCCGTCCGACCCCTACCGATACTGCCAATCCACCGCCATTCTCATCATATATATATATATATATATATATATATATATATATATATATATATATATATATATATTTGTATATATATGTGTGTGTATGTGTGTGTGTGTGTGTGTAAACGAGGTTGGAGGATATATATGTATATATGTATATATACACACACACAATATTATTGTTAAAAGCTGCCTTTCTCAGAAAGATAAATGAGTCCGTATACAGAATATTTATGCAAGTACGTATGATGAATGTATATACATATTTACATGCAAACATACATATATACATACATACATACGTATTCTACACACATATATGTGTGTATGTGTATGTGCTCGCGCGTATGTGTATCAATCACCGTTGTACTCAATGATAATTTTACACACTTAACGAGTACGTATTATTAACTGTTAGTATGATGTTAAATTGTAGTAATAATTGTTTCTACTTTTGGCACAAGGCCAGCAATTACCCAGTGTATTACTGGTACTTTATTTTATCGACCCCGTAAGGATGAAAGGCAAAGTTAACCTCGGCGAGATTTGAACTCAAAATGGCAAGGGCCGTAACTCTATGTGTCAAAGCATGGCGTCCTACCCTCTAACGATACTGCCAATCCACCGCCCTATTGTAGTAATTGTAGTAATAATGTTGCTTGGTAAAGGAAACCCAATAGTTGGCGTGCTAGTAGTACTTTGAATTAAAGGATCATACCCAAGATAAATTTGGAACCACTATGCCGCAAACTAACGTGTATTCTCTGAAGAGTTTCAATTTCTTCATGGTTGTTTATTAACAAAATTCCCCGACTGCAACAACATGTAGATCATTCAATCACTTTGATATATTACGGTGCACTTTGTTGCAGTTTCATGCACTTTATATATAGTCCCATATAGCCTTGCTGTTTTTTTCTTTACTTTGCTTCAGCGATTATCGATGAAGTTTTCATCTTAAAAACAAATATTGATTTACTTGTGGTTTTCCTTTGCCAAATCAATCAGCCATACATTTTCAACGTAATTATACATCCTGCCACTGCCTACGTCCCCTTCCCTTAACCAACAACATGAACAACAACGATATTAGTATCAAGAACCACAACAACCAATACCACCACTACCATCACCGTGGTAAATGTAAATAAAAACAATCAGCTGAAATTATCCTCACGATTTCAAGAATGAAACTTCCTTTGGGTGTGGTGAAGTGTAGATCTTGAAAAGCAAGCAAGGAAGAGAAATCCTATTTATCTAAGCTGATCCACGTCTTTTCGTATGTATGTATGCAGTGGCGGACTGGTCAGGTTGTCCAATGGCAAATGGGCCCCAGGAGGCCCACGGTAGCATAGCAAGAGCCCACAGTAGCATTGCAGGGCCCACTGTAGTATGTTAAGGGCCAATGCTATGCTTTCAAAAAGTAACTGAAATCTAAGAGAAAGAATAACACTTTTTAAAAAAATCAATCAAACAATTAAGCAAAGCATTTGGTCAAAGAACGAGGGGGGAAAATGAGGTGCAACAGAAATGAAACATGGATTACAGGTTAAAATATATTCTAGATAGATGAGAAACAAAACGACCATTCAAATGATTTAGAAGTCGACTTTAAGTAGGAGCAATAACATTAAGAAAGACATGAAGGACACCACATCATTTTGTTTTGAAAATTTTGAAAGTAGGTTTATAAGTATGAATTTTCATAAAATTTTCGTAGTTGTCTCTGTGGCCTAGCGGTAGGTACTAGAGACGGTGGAGATCCTGGCCTTGGATTCAATCCAGGTCAAGAGGTACATGCAATCTTTTTCAGCTTTTATTTTACGACCAATAGAAAAAAAACTGAAAAGGTTTGCCGGGAACCCTACTCGACCAGGATCACCACCGTCTATGATTCCTCCAACTAGGCCACCGAGACAGCTACGAAAGTATAATGAAAAAAGATAATCATAAACCTATTTTCAACATCAAAGTTAAAAAGATGTGGTGTCGTTCATGGCTTTCCTAGAGCTATTAGTAATATTTAGGGTCAACTTGTCAATCTTCTGGCCCTTTGGTAACAACCTATTATTCCTATGTGTGTTTAACTGTTGAATTAATTTAATTTGATTATATTAGCAAACAAATAATATATGTATATATATATATATATATATATATATATATATATATATATATATATATATATAGTATTAATTAGTATTAATTATACTATTTATGGCTATGCAAATACAAAAACCTTTTGTAGTTATATATATTTTTATAAACCCTAAATAGTGGTAATATATTACTACCTTATTACCAGTGAGTTAAATAGCTCAATGTATATGTATGTATATATATATATATATATATATATATATATATATATATATATATATATATATATATATATATATATATATATATATATATATATATATATATATATATATATATATATAGAGAGAGAGAGAGAGAGAGAGAGAGAGAGGGAGAGAGAGAGAGAGATAGAGAGAGAGGTGAGGGAGAGAAATGAGGTGCAACAAAAATGAAACATGGATTACAGGTAAAAATATAGTCTAGAAGATGTGAAACAAAACGACCATGTAGTTTATGGAACACCCAAGTGATTTAGAAGTCGATCTTAAGTAGGAGAAATAACATTAAGAAAGACATGAACGACACCACAACACATTATTTTGAAAATTTTGAAAGTTATAAGTATGAATTTTCATAAGATTTTTGTAGTTGTCTCTGTGGCCTAGCGGTAGGTACTAGAGACGGGGGAGATCCTGGCCTTGGGTTCAATCCTGCATGCATGCGTATATGTATGAATGTATGTATCTATGCATGTATATATGCATGTATATATGTATGGGTGTATATACGTATATGCATGTATGCCTGTATGTATGTACGTATGTATATATGCATATATATATGTATGCACGTACGTATGTGTGCGTGTATGTATGTCAGGTCGCTCTTCAGTGCTTCTGGTAATATGTAACACAGCACAACCTGTGCATCGTCTGGTCGTCGGTGTCTAAACCGGAAACCCCATCAAGCTTGCTTAGTGAGGAAGATGATTTTTGACATTCTGCGGGATGGAAATCTAAACCCATTAAAGGGGGTAGGAACTCAGGAGAGACATCGGCCATCCAATAATGTTTTTTTTTGTTGCTGCTTTTTTGAGCGAGAGACTCCTAGTCTTCATTAAGACATCTGTCAATCAGATATATAACCTGCGACTTCGTTTGCATCCAATGATGCAGACCAGTTCTTTTTGGGTAAATGCATTCGATATTCAGAGAGTGGGATTGGCCCCGTGCAAAACCTTTCCTCACTTTAAAAAGATTCAAGCTAAGTCATCACTTGATATGTGACAGTTTTTGCGATGCATCGTATAACTGGCCTTAGGCAAATCCCTAGAAGGACTAAAAAACCACGTCCGTGATGCTCATGCTTAAGTATCAACCGGCGGAATTACTCGAAATCGAGTTGCAGCCATCATATATGCATGTTCTTCGGGTTTTAAAATTTCACAAATTTTATAATTTCACAAAGAGACTAAGAGAGTCGGTTTCTAACATAGATACAAGACTCTCTCATTGGAATTTACACAGCATCAACTAGGTAGATATGTATGCATTCCTGCATGCATGTGTGTACAGGTATGGATGTTATTATATGTGTGGATGTGTATGTTTTGAGTTGCATGTGTGCATGTGCATATGCTTTGTATCTGTACAAGTGTATATGCAGTTATTAGATGCAGAATTTTTGGAATGTTTTACATATTTTTACTGTTCTGGATTGCACTTGTAATTTCCTAACTAGTGTTTTTCCTGAAGATTTTTTCTCAAGATTTGTATTTATGCAGTTACTAACATATCCTAATGCCCCAATAATCACAGGCATAAATCTGAAGGTATAGTTCGGGTGGAGTATCTGCAGATTTCTCATTAGTTCTGCATAGATATTCTCCTTTTCGTTAATCTTTGATATTATATTGGCATCTACTGAGCAACTAACTTCCCCTACTGTGCATGCCTACTTTTCCCTGTCGCATATCATTATATCTGGTCTGTTATGCTTTATGTATGTATGTATGTATGTATGTATGTATGTATGTATGTATGTATGTATGTATGTATGTATGTATGTATGTATGTCGGGTCACTCTTGAGTGCTACTGGTAACATGTAACCCAGTACAACCTGTCGCATGGTCGGGTCGTCGGCAACTAAACCGGCAACCACACCAAGTTTACTTGGTGAGGAGAGTGATTGTGGACACCCTGCAGGACAAAAAACAAAACCTGAGAACGGGCGGAAGAACTCATAAGAGTGACCGGCCATGAAAAAGTGTGTAAATATGTATATATACACATGTAACGCGCGGTTAAACCACTGGGAGTGAAGGACCCCTAGCCTTTGTCAGGGCATTCTTCTAGGAGAAGGCATCTCAGGAAACCGGGATAACTCCGATATAAAACCTGCGGCTCAGTAGTTACCGATGTTGTTGATCTTTTCTTCTTTTCGGTTATAGCTACTGTCGCTCAGAGAGTGGGATTGGATCAGTGCACAGTCTTTCCTCACTTTAAAAAATATTTTCACGCACAGGCATTGCACGATAGAATTAATTGATAATTATTAATAATGGTGTATCATGCAATGGCCATACTCGATAACGAGGGGCAGCCATCATGTATTTATGTATGTACGTATGTATGTCTCGCTTTCTCTTAATTTCGAGTACATTTTTCACCGGCCACCTTCCTGGTGGCAAAGGTGTAAAAGAAAAGAAATTGTTATCCCTTGAATCGCAAGAATGTTTTGAAAATTGTGAAGGTTCCAGCTATCGCAGCCATTTATAGTCTATGAATTAGGGAGTTGCTATATTTGTCCACAAATCCAAGTTCAGTTATAGTTCGGTCGAGGGAGGTTGGTATATAACCTGTAGCTCCAATAATGAAGCTGAACGTGTATCTTAGATACTGGATCTACAAGCTCTTCAAATATGGTCCGTAGATATCTTCCTCCTTCTCTTGCATTCATCTTACCACATTGACATCAAGTGGTAAGCTGACATCTATGTATGCATATATGTATGTATGAATATATGGTTGCATGTATGGACAGAGTGTATATATATATATATATATAGTCTAAAGTCTGTCTTCAGCCAGAAGGCTCATTTGGCCGGTACTTATTCCGGTTTCATGGTGTGAAGCAACTGAGAATACAAGAATGGACAGGACACCAGTCCAACGCAGGGTTAAACCCCCAGCTATTGCTGGTACTCATTTTCAGCTGAGTATACTGGAGCAACGTGAAATGAAGTGTTTTGCTCAAGAAAACAACACGCAACCAAGAGATCGAACCCACGACATTATGATCGTAAGTCCAACGCTCTAACAAGTAGGCCTCATGCCTCCACACATACACACACACATATATACATACATATATCTATATATATATACACACACACACACACGCACGCACACACACACGCACACATATTTATATATATATGTGTGTGTGTGTGTATATATATATATAGATATATGTATGTATGTATATATGTGTGTGTGTGTATGTGTGGAGTCACACACACACACACACACACACACACACACACACACACACACACACACACATATATATATATATATGTGTGTGTGTGTGTGCATGTGTGTGTAAAAGTAACATCAAAAATAACAAACCATACGGCACACTACATGGAGCAAATATATTAGTTTAATGCTTGAAATAGTAGGAAGAGAGTCTTAACGTTCCGGACTCTAGTTCTTCATCAGAAGATAGAGTTAGAAATAGAAGATAAATAGAAAGTAAAGAATGATGAAAAGAAGAAACGAGGAAAATGAGAAAAAAAATGTGGGAGAAAAAAAGGTAACTACGTATTCAGTCGGCCATATATATATATATATATATATATATATATATTAGAATATAAATATTAATACAATAGATGTTCTCTTGATCAATTACATTTTATTATACATATTTCGGATGTACAACAGTACGTCCTCATCAGACAAAATATAATGATACATGACATACCCTGACATGTTAAATGGTTAAGATTTAACCAGGTAGTGATTAACCTAAGAGAAAATTTAACATTTATACCCTAATAATGATAAAATGCGAAAACGTAATAAATTCAATAGAGAATGTGTGAGTAAGAAAAACGTTGCTTAATGTACTAGTTATCGAGATTTTAATATGTATGATACTACAATTTATCTAGGAAAGCATTTCATGAATTATAACAGTCAGTGGAAAAGAGAGGGAAAGATGAGGGGGGTAATGTATGCAGAAGGAGATTTTTTTCCCGAAAGTTAAACGGTTAAGTTTGAAAATATTTAATTTATGTTATCTTATGTTGAAGAATCTAGAATAGGTATGTAAAGCTTTTGAAGTACTTATTGTTAGAAATATTCAAATAATTATATTCTAATATTAATAACTCTGGAAAATTATTTTCTGTACAGTGCTTCCAATCTACTGTAAAACGCATTCTTTGATATACTCATTGAATTTTGTTTAACTCTTCAATATATATATATATATATATAAATGGAAAAAATGAAATTTCATTTCTCACTCTTAGTACGGCTGATACTTAAATATAAGTATGTATACGTACATACATATATGCACACAGACGTACACTAGTATGTATATACGTACACACATGCACACATAAATATATGTACGTATGGGTTTACCGAACAAAAGGGCAACGATGGTTGCCGAACACTGTACTAATTCAGGCTGTTTGTTTACAACGAACCGAGCATTATGATAAATGTTCGGTAAACCCATACGTACATATATATATATGTGTGCATGTATGTATGTATATACATACTAGTGTACGTCTGTACATATATGCATGTACGTATACATACTTATATTTAAGTATCAGCCGTACTAAGAGTGAGAAATGAAATTTCATATTTTCCATTTATCGTTTTCGGTACACCCGGCCGACTAACTCACTCGATATGCAAATTAGGCTGCTCGGCCGTTAATATGCATAAGGAAAGTATATACTTTCAAACGTTCAATCGACTGACAGGAAGGTATACGATGCTGATGACAGCTAATAAGCTAGAAACTAGTTCATCGTTCCTTAGTCAATGTTGAACAAAATGGCAACGATGGTTGCCGAACAATGTACGGCTACTAATTCGGGCTGTTTGTTTAGAAACAAACCGGGCATTATATTAAATGTTCGGTAAACCCATACATATATATATATGTGTGCATGTATGTATGTATATTCATACTAGTGTACGTCTGTATACATATATGTATGTACGTATACATACTTATATATATATATACATACACATACACAGATAGATGTGATTCATTCTGAGTTGAAACTTCCTTCTTAGATAATTTCTTGAAATAAAAACTTAAAAAAATACATATACATATTTTTCATCTGTGAAACTGAATATAAAATTACTGGACATAATTATATTTTCTTCTTATCCTTTTCATAAATATTCCTGCTAATGTTTCACCTGGTTTACTTTCAGTTTCGTTTAAAAAAAAAATAGCTTCTTGTTTAATGGAGCATTAAAAGTCGGAGCTGTTAAAAGTACAGTTAATTATACAAATAATAATGATAATAATAATTGTTTTTACATTAGGCACAAGATCAGCAATTTTGGAGAAGGGAAAATCGATTAAATCGACCCCAGTGCATTACTAGTGCTTTATTTTGTCGACCCCGCAAGGATGAAAGGCAAAGTTAACCTCGGTGGTATTTGAACTCAGAATGTAAAGGGACGTAGTTCTATGAATCGAAGCTCTAACGATACTGCCAATTCACCGCCCTAATAATGGTTTCTTATAAAGGCACAAGGCCAGCAACTTTGGAGGAGGGGAAAGTCGATTAAATCGACCCCAGTGCATTACTTTATCGACCTCGTAAGGATGAAAGGCAAAGTTAATTTCGGTTGGATTTGAAGTCAGATCATAAAGGACCGTAACTCTATGCTGCAAAGCATGGCGTCCGAACCTCTATCGATACTACCAATTCACTGCCCTAATAATAATAATGATGATTTCTTTATTGGCCACTAGGGCCTAAATATAGTGCACAATACAGAAAGACAGGGACAGTAGGGTTTAACAGTAAAATCGAGTAGAAAAAAAAAAAATTCTCATATACTGACATATGCAGAAAAGGTGTACATGTTACGGTTCTATAACTGAGTTCAATTTCAATGTACGTAAAATATCATTTCTTTGCTGATGTTTCAGTATATATGTCGACATATTGATGGATCGATTCTGATTGACTTTTGAATGCAAGTAACACAGACACAATATATCTATCTATTGGTGTATTGATCTATATAGTATGTCTGTATTTGTGTGTGTGCATCAATCATGCACAAATAAACACATTAATGGAACTAGCCTATATTATTGGCAGTATCGGTGGAGGGTCGGACGCCATGCTTTGACGCATAGAGTTACGGCCCTTGCCATTCTGAGTTCAAATCCCGCCGAGGTTAACTTTGCCTTTCATCCTTACGGGGTCGATAAAATAAAGTACCAGTAATGCACTGGGGTAAATGCTGGCCTTGTGCCAAAAGTAGAAACAATTATATATGTATTACATTCATTACTATATATATTTCATAGCTATTTCAAAAAGGCCGATTCAAAACAAACTACACAAAAGTATGGTGTTTGTAAGTGTGTATTTGCATACATGTACACATAAAAGTATATCTATATCTTTTCATGGTCGATTGGTCGGCGACTGAACTGGCTCCCCCACCAGACCCTCTTTTGGCGAGGAGGATAAGTGAAACCTCAGCAATACAAAAAAAAAAAAATCAAGAGCTGTAAAAACAAAATCGGATGATCTCCTCGGAGTCAACGGCAATTCACTCCAACACTGGTGTAAATAGCCACACCAACCCGCTATTGTAAACACTCCCAAATAACGTAGACCATAAAACAAGAAATTATTGTTATGGTTTAATTTCATAAATGTTTGCACGCTCATCATAGAATAAATATCTCTATGATTTCATGTCGATCAGAATAATGCTATAGGAATGGTATATATGTTGTACAGGATATTGAATTACTTGAGATGATTCGTCAAATTATCATGACATATATAGTCTGACGACGCAATTTAATTGTAAATAAGCTATAATTACTAATTAAAAATCAAAACAATGCTAAATGAATATACCTTAAGTTTATATTAAATCTTCAAACAGACAACATATTCTAGCACAATGTATTAATTTCAAATTAAACTGATGATTTCTGTTATTGCTATAGCATATACAGAGTGTGTAAAAATACCAAACTATTATCACTTTTGGATCTTATTGGACCCTCATCAGAAGACGTGCATATCATCGAATCAGCCACAAGGTAAAATATATTTGATGGGTATATATACACATTTGCTTTTAGTGCTAAGCAGACATACTAATTTGGAAATAATTAGCGTTCATGTTGGTAATTAATTAAAAGATATAGGAAGAAGTGCTCTAGCAAGTGTACGATAAAATTATATTTGTATAAATACAGTGTGTAACCGAGATTGCAACAATGTGTATAAATATATATACCCATATCTAATATGTAGGCATTCAAGAAAAATACGAATTTCCCAGTAAATTGAAAAATCATCATTAATCGATTTTTGATCAAATATAATTTAGTACAGGGTGCCTATGCACGTCAAAAGTGATGACTTTGTTTAAATATACTTTATTTCTGTAAGAGTATTATGAAAATTCTTCAATAATTTTGTCCACAGAGGTCATCCACACGAAACAAAGTATTATAAAAATTGAAGCATCTCAAAGATCAATCACAAAAAGATAGATGGCATGAACACTACATTACACCGTGTAACATATTTTTTGTTCCCCGGTTCTAAGTGTCATTTCATGGTTTGTTATATCCCATTATTATAAAAAAACACTATTATTTAATCAGAAGTTTGGGTTTGTGGTCGGAGTTTGATATTTCGAAATTTTCATATTTTTCAAGAAAAAAAACATTTTTTTAAAATTTATCAGTTCATATAATTAAATCAGCAGAGTATATATTTATTTTATTACACACGCTTATCAAAAGCAAACAAGTAAAAACAAATAACACTTATAAAGCAACTTATACACGTCAGAAATGATTGGATTTCCTGGATTTGCGGTTGTAAACCAGGTCGCATTCCCGCACTAGCCCCCATTTTTTCATTGTAGTGGCCCTGGTACCCCCGCTCTATCTCTTTCATATCTTGGTGGAATCGTTCGCCTTGTTCTTCTGAGTAGGCGCCCATATTATCCTTGAATTTTTCCATGTGAGCGTCCAGCATATGCAGTTTAAGCGAAATCCTGCATCCCATGGCGCCAAAAGCCTTTATCAGATCCTGCACCAGTTGCTCGTAGTTTTCAGCTCTGCAGTTGCTCAGAAAGCCCTTAACAACTGCCTTAAAACAGTTCCATGCTGTTCTCTCAATCCTATTGAGCTTATTGGAGAACTCGGTAGACTCAAACACCTTCTTTATCTGAGGTTCAACAAAAATTCCACCTTTGATTTTGGCCTCAGATAACTTGGGGAAGAACTCAAGAAGGTACTTAAAAGCGGCTGATTCTTGGTTGAGAGCCTTCAAAAACTGCTTCATCAACCCCAACTTAATGTGCAGTGGCGGCATGAGCACAATCCTGGGATCAACCAGTGGCTCCCACATGACGTTCCGGGTCCCAACTACAAATTCTGTTCGCTGATCCCAGTTCTTTCTTTTGTAGTGGTCAGAGGTGGCTCTGCTGTCCCAAAGGCAGAGGAAGCATTGGAATTTGATAAAGCCTCCTTGGAGTCCAAGCAGGAAAGCCACCATCTTGAAGTCTCCAATGATTTCCCAATTGTACTGGTTGTATTGCAGAGCTTCCAAGAGGACTTTCACACTGTAGTAATCTTCCTTTAGGCAGACTGAATGAGCTAGGGGCAGTGTCGGGAACTTGTTTCCATTGTGGAGGAGAACAGCCTTCAAACTTGTGGTGGAACTGTCTATAAATAGCCGCCACTCCTTGGGCCCAAACGGCACCCCAATAATCAAACAGTCCAGGCACATCATGGCAGAAGCAGAGGCCAGCCCTAAGAGTGTAAAAGTCTGAGAAAGGTTTGTGTCGACTTCTCTGACTTGTCAGCTGCACTTCCTCCTTGACCAAGTTCCACTGCTTCATCCTGGAGACGAATAGCTCTGCATTGGACTTGGTCAGACCCATATCCCTGACCAAGTCATTGACTTCTTTTTGGTTTGGGAAGTGAGAAACTTTTTCTGGTACCCAGTATCAATAAATCTCTTTAATCCACTTTTTAACAATTTTATACTTTATTGCACTTTTATAATTTTCTTTAGGTATTACTCTTTATTTTATAATTTTAATTTAATCTGAAACATATATAAAAAAATCATTTAACATAAGCAAATTAAACTTACATACAACGTAAAATCCAGCATACAAATAATTCTAGTGAATAGCTTAGAATTTTTACAAACCCCAACTTTTAACTGTTTAATAGCACTTTTTTTTTATTTATTTGGGACCTAAGCAACACAAAAAAAGTGATTACAAGCCAGGAACAGAGAAACATTTTTTTATTTGTTACACGCTGTTATCTGCATGATGTATCAGCATTGCCCAAATGATGATGGCATCATCTTTAAAATGCACCTAAAGCTTGGGCCCCGTGTTATCTGTCCACAACAAAAATCAAACTCGCATCGCATAACAAGATTGCGGCACAATTATTTCACCTCAATTGGTCCGGCTCTCATTAAAACAGCAACAGACCCCATAAAATTGAAAAAGTCTTTGGACAAATTCTTTCAAGAAATCCCGGATAAACCTTTATACACAGATATGTCTCCATAAAAAATAACTCTCTACTTGAGTGGGCCACGGTGAGATGTATCTATTATATAGACATTAGTAAAATCGAGTTGCATATCGGCTATCGATTAGTCGGTATGTCGATATTACCATGAATAAACAACCTCCTGAAACGATCTTAAGACAACGAATTAGTTAAATCTCTAAACCTCGCCTTTTACTTTCATTGTCCAACCTATATATATATATATATATATACATATCAATGATATTAATAAATGGAAACTATATTTATAAAACCATATTTATTCTATTATATATATTTCAAGGGTACCAAAACTTTGGTACGCCCTCATCAGATGAAATACAAAGTTTGTTTTATAAATATTGACATATCCAGGAATGAGACCTTAACGGTTCAAGTGTTACCTATATATATATATATGTGGAGAGAGACAGGATATATCAATGTACACCATTGTGGATTGGCAGCATCGGTAAAGGGTCGGACACCATGCTTTGACGCATAGAGTTACGGCCCTTGCCATTCTGAGTTCAAATCCCGCCGAGGTTAACTTTGCCTTTCATCCTTACGGGGTCGATAAAATAAAGTACCAGTACCACTGGGATAATTGCTGGCCTTGTGCCAGAAGTAGAAACAATTATTTATACAATGGTAGGGCGGTGGATTGGCAGTATCGGTAGAGGGTCGGACGCCATGGTTTCCAGCATAGTTACGTCCCTTTACGGACTGAGTTCAAATCCCGCCGAGGTTAACTTTGCCTTTCATCCTTGCAGGGTCGATGAAATAAAGTACCAGTACTGTACTAAGTAATTGCTGGTCTTGTGCCAAAAGTAGAAAGAATTATTTATACAATGGTAGGGCGGTGGATTGGCAGTATCGGTAGAGGGTCGGACGCCATGGTTTCCAGCATAGTTACGTCCCTTTACGGACTGAGTTCAAATCCCGCCGAGGTTAACTTTGCCTTTCATCCTTGCAGGGTCGATGAAATAAAGTACCAGTACTGTACTAAGTAATTGCTGGTCTTGTGCCAAAAGTAGAAAGAATTATTTATACAATGGTAGGGCGGTGGATTGGCAGTATCGGTAGAGGGTCGGACGCCATGCTTTGCAGCATAGAGTTACAGCCCTTTATAATCTGAGTTCAAATCCCACCGAGTTTAACTTTGCCTTTCATCCTTACGGGATCGATAAAATAAAGTACCAGTCACGCACTGGGGTCGATTTAATCGACTTTCCCCTCTCCCAAAATTGATGACCTTGTGCCTTTATAAGAAACTATTATTTATACTATGGTGGATTGGTAGTATCGTTAGAGGGTCGGACGCCATGCTTTCCAGCATAGAGTTATCTTCCTTTACGGACTGAGTTCAAATCCCGCTGCCTTTCATCCTTACAGGGTAGATAAAATAAAGTACCAGTAATGTACTGGGTAATTGCTGCCGTTGTGCCAAAAGTAGAAACATTTATTTATAAATATGTTTATATGTGTCTGTGGAAGTGATCGTGCGCACCGCAGCATGTGTGATTACGTTATACGCGGGCATAAGATATCTTTCTGTGAGAGAAAGAGATATCTCCTGGCAAAGACTTTGTTTTTGAACAGAGATTGAAGAATTCTAGCAATCAGTTCTGATTCCAATAATTGAAAATGTAACTAATTTCCTTTCTTTCTTTTATTGGTCCAAACTTTACATTTATTTATACGGAATCAATATGTGATGTCGCTACTTATTTATCTGTCACTATAGCTCCCTCAATCCCCATTCTTTCCTCTTCCTTCTCTATCTCGCTATTCCAATACACTCGCTGTATATCAATACATCTAGCCATTAATCTAATAATCTCACCTCTATATTATCCTTCCTCAGTTAATCCAACAGCAGTCCCAAGCATATAACTGAATTTCTACTAAATTTCACCGAATCTATCACTAAAACACAATGCCTCGATCACAACTAGTATCACTTTCACATTACCCTCTTGCATTCAAAATAATCTTTCGAGCTCCACTTTCAATTCAGAGTACTTGGTGATTTTTTCAATCTCCTTACTCGCAATACTCATGTCATTTGATATAGCTACGTTGATCTGACAGTATTTGTCCGGTCGGTGATACTCAATTATTCTATCAATTTAAAAATCATAATTCCAAAATATCATTGCTTTCCCATCCTCCTACATTACCTTACAATTCTCTATAATTTCATATTAGTATTTACGACACAAAAGCCAATGAATGTATAGACAGATGCTATCATGGCCCCCACATCCACTTACCAAGTGGGTTACATTTTCAACCTTCTATCCACAGAGCCTACATTTCTGGGTGTCAGAAATTTTGTAGATGTTGTACTTCACTGAGTTGGTAGCAAGAACTTAGTCTTGCGCTGCAACTATAATGCTTTCAGTGGCCCATTTCAAATCACCTTGCTTAAACTATGTCCACGATGTTATATCCTTGATATCCAATTTATTTATTTCAAATTTACCATACCTTCTTATTTCTAGATCTTCTCTTCTTTTCTCTTCAGCTCTTTGGTTAAACTCTTCCTATCTAACCATTTCTACTGTATTTATACCCATATCTTATGCTGAATATACAACAACTCGTCGTCACTTTTTACCAAATATTCTGCAAGCGTTTTCATTTCACTCCTTATAGAATGATCCACACTGATGAGGCCTCTGCCAACAGTCTTTCTCTTCATAAATAGTCTATTAATATTTGCTTTAGGGTATACAGCTCCATGTATTGCCATTAACTTTCTCCTCTTTCTATCAAATTTTAATATTTCTTCTTCAGTACATCTGAGAATGGATGCATTATATCTAGCCACTGCAACTCCCTTATATACATGTAAATACGTTTTTTTTTTAAACTGAGAAAATAAATGTGGGAAGATAGGAGTAAGAGGAGATTAAAAAAGAAGTATTCAAGATTTTAAAAGATATGAATTAATTTTGCATTAAGGATATTTGAATGATATCAAATATCAATTAAATTGACTAGAAAAATTAAACAGAAAAGAATTTGTTGAAATATATTACAATGACAACATTTTACGAAGTATGTAGGTGGTACTTGTTAGAACTATGTTTTGAATTTCATAGATGCTATGTTTACCAGATATATTTTCTAGAAACATTTGAACACCTTTCTTTATGACACCTAGAACATCTATCATTATCGGAATAGTTTGTGTTTTAAGGTGCCACATTATGTTTATCTCAATTTCCAGATCTTTATATTTTGAAAGTGTTTCGTACTCTTTCGCTGACACACTTCTATATTGAGAGTACAGTCATGTTAAAGAATAAGCAGGTTTTGTTTTTAAAATCTTTAATAATAACATCATGGCAGTTTGCATTAATAGTGCGATAAATGTGAATGGTAAAGTCCCAATGATTGTTGCTCCGTCCGTCTCACTACTTGTGGTTTGGGTTCATACCAGTTTTCTGTAATTTCTGCATTGTATGTTTTGCATATTATCATGTCCAACCCTATATTATATTGGTGTTAGCTTGGAGCATTATGTGGTCAAATGCTTCAAGTTCTACGTCACATATCTGGTCCAGGGTGGTAAAAATAAGTTCTTCTGTTTCAGTCTTTAATCCTGAACTTTGTAGACACTGATAGGTTCTGCTTGATCTACATCAGCATCGTGGGTGCAAAGTGGGAATTGGCCATGCAGAGGTTTTGTTGCCATATTTCTCTAAATGATTTTAGACAGCTTTAACTTGCTTCTGTGGATTTTTGCTGCTTTGGTCACCTTCATTATTTAGGTGTGTCTTCAGTTTTTACTGAATTGGCAGTATCGGTAGAGGGTCGGACGCCATGCTTTGACGGTCCTTGCCATTCTGAGTTCAAATCCCGCCGAGGTTCACTTTGCCGTTCATCCTTACGGGGTCGATAAAATAAAGTACCAGTAATGTACTGGGATAATTGCTGGCCTTGTGCCAACAAGTAGAACATTATTATCATTATTCTGGTTAATTTCTATATTGTTTTATTACTTCTTTTATTCAATCTTTCTGTATTGTTTCTTGTTTCTGTCTCTCTTTCGTCCTTTCTTTCTTTTCTTCGTTCTATATTTCTTTCCTTTTCACCTCGTCGTTTTCTGTTATTTCTTTGATCTACTCTTTCTTTCTTTCTTTCTTTCTTTCTTTCTTTCTTTCTTTCTTTCTTTCTTTCTTTCTGTTTTGCTTTCATCCTATTTGTATTCAACTTCCCATTCCTATTCCATATATAATAAATACATTACCATCTCTACATTCTGTGTCTATATATGTGTGTCTATCTGTTTATATGTAAGGTTGTTTTATATCTTGTTTGTTGATAACTTTATACCTTCATACTCCATATTACATCCGTCTGTTTAGATCTCTAAAATATGAAACTATTTTCGACAATTAATTAATTGCCCCCCTAATTATTTTTCCATAAGTTATTCATTCGTCAATTCATTCAACTTCAGTCAATCATTGCAGCAAATTTTTCTTCTAACAGAAAACACAAAACAACAATAATGGCAGTCCTTTCCACATAAAAAAAAAAATAAACCCAAAAGAAATTAATTTAATTCATCATCGATATTTTTTTTTATCAAAATTAAATTTCCATGGCAGGACTTTGAAAATTCCAATATTGGCTGGGATTTAAATTTGAGAATTCTTCAACTGAACAGAATTTCTATCTTGTATGAGATTGGTAAAATTATAGAAAGTGGAACTGTCATCGCATCCTTACGAGAAAATGAATACTTTTAACAATAATTCTATTTTCTTTCTTCCTTATTTTTTTCTCATTCTTCTTTAATGTTTCTATCTCTGTCGTTCAATTTCATTCCTTCATTTATTAAAAAAACAAACTGCATCTCCTGTCCCTTTACCACATTACACAATTCTCTCTTTATATATATGTATGTATATGTAATATAGTATAATACATATATACATATATATATATATATGAGTATATGTAGTGTATGTATGATATATGTATGTGTGTATGTATGTATGTATGTATGCATATATATATATATATATATGCGTGTGTGTGTGTATGTATGTGTGTGTGTATGTATGTGTATATGTGTGTGTGTTTATGTGTCTTTCATATCTGTCTAATTATATATATAGTTGTTTTATTTTTCTATTTTTCTAACGAGTTTATTTTCGTCTCTAATTGCTAGGGGTTTTATCTCTCCCTCCCCCCACTCTCTCTCTCTGTCTATCTATCTACCTACGTACCTACCTACCTTCCTACCTACCTACCTAACTACTGCCTGTCTATCTATCTATCTATATCTGTCCCCTTCTTTTGTGCCCCTGTGGCTAATAAAGAAACATATATATATCTATCTAACTATCTCTGGGCGCCTGGCACACCGGCTGTCAGTGGAGAATCCACCTCGTCATTCTATAGAGGGCTAGTGGTTAGCAGGTACGACGACGCCCTCGGAGAAGCCCTAGGCATGGAGGAAGACGAACTGACCAACCTGTTCGGTAGGAAATTCAGCCCGGGACCCATGGATAACTTCCAGAGGTCCCTGGCCTGGCAGTGCTACCGAGGGGCTCTTCCCGTTCGAGAAAGACTCTACAGATACGGACGCCCGGGTAGGGACCCCTCGAAAAAGATCTGTCCCAGATGCGTGTGCGACGAGGAAACCGTTGCACACGCATTGGTACACTGCTCGGGCATTGCCAATCTGTGGGGCTATGTCGAACAACTGCTGTCAAGGGTGGGACCGATCCGTTGACCACCGAGTCTATTGTAACGATCAAGCCGCCTCCCCTCTTCAAAAACGAAGGAGAGGCGGTGTTTCTGTGCGTAATAGCCATGGCGAAAGAGGTTGTATGGTGGACACCATTCTCTCTGGCCAACAACTGGTCCGTTTCTTCCGATATCATTTCAGAAGAAGGATCAGGATGGAGAGAGAGGTGCTGCACCCCAGCCGTTTTTATGAAAGATGGGTGAAAGTGGCGAGAATGGCCCGTGTGAATGGGCCTTCACTCTACATCAGACTATAGGTGAGGAAGATGAAAGACCAAGGAAGCACCGCTTCCTTGTGCTCCTGAGGAGAAGGGTTGCACACTTTTTTCGGGGGTGTGTGCGACCCCCCAAGGCGCCTCCTCTCTATTGAGGACTTTGTTATAAATTTTATTTTTTGTTATATTTTATTTTATTTTTATATATTGTTATTGCCTCCTCCTTATTGAGGACGCCTTGTTTTGTAAACTCCCCCCATTGTACTTGTCCCACTTTTGATGCCCTGGTGGCAAATAAAAGAAACATATCTATCTACCTATCTATCTACCTATCTATCTATCTATCTATCTATCTATCTATCTATCTATCTATCTATCTATCTATCTATCTATCTATCTATCTATCTACCGCTCTATTTCTTTCTTTGTTTGTTTATTTATTTATTTCCTTCTTTCTATTAATTTAATTCTTCGTTCCCTCCTTCTCTTCCTCTTCCATGCATTCTATTTACCTTATTTTATCTTGTCATTCAGGTTTTTATTTCTATTCCATTTATAATCAATACGTTACTATCACTATATTATATGTATGTGTGTGTTTAACCGTCTCTGTGTATGTGTCTATACGTCTATGTATGTGCGCGTAGCTGTTCCTCTGTGTATGTGTGCGTGCGTGTGTGTTTATCTCCCTGTCTACTTGTTTGTATATATAACTGTCTCTATGTGAGTGTCAGTGTGTTTGTGTATATGTCTGTGTGTATAGTTGTTATGAAATGTTATTTCTTTCTATCTTTAAACCTTCTTGCATTTATTACTTTAAAATATGAAACTATTTTCTACAATTAATTAATTGCTTCCTTAATTATATATTCCATAAAATATCCGTTATGTTATTCAACTTCAATCGAACATTGTGACGGAAAACGAAAACATTTTACCGCAAATATAAATCATGAATATATATATATATATATATATATATATATATATATATATATATATATACATACTGTTAAGGAATTAGATGAAAGAATTTTCCAAATCACCAGAATCCCTATATAGTATGATATGCTAAAGTAGAATTAAATGGATCTGTTATGGCAGTCAACCATAAAAGCTTGCTATATTTCTATATTTAATACAGTATGTTTCATCCTCACTTGTTGAGTTTTTCATTTATAAGGGAGGCAACTTGCTATAATATCTAGATTCTTGCTAATAATTAAGACAACTCTATATACATTTTTTATTTAATACTTATTCTAATCCTGTTACGTTTCAGCTGTTATATTTTATTTTTAACATTTATTTCTCTAAAGGTGCTGGATTAGATCATTAGAACACCGGGCAAGATGCTTTTCGGTATTTAACAGCGGCTCTTTACCTTCTGAATTCAAATCCCGCCCTAATCAACTTTGCCTTTCTTCCTCTTGGGGGTCGACAAAATTACGTACCAGTTAAGTACAAGGGTCGATTAAATCGAGTTTACCCTCCCCACAAATTACTGCTCCTGTATCTAAATTAGAAATCAATATTTATTTCTCTAATATTCATAAACAACGTGATGTTTCTACCTAGTTGTGCTACATCCACGGAAACTAATGAGGGCTCATTAAATTATTATGAGAACAATGATACTTACCAAAGGTTGATCGAAGAAAGATCAGGAAAGATAAAAATATTGACAAATGTGTTTGAAAATGATTATGGCGGGTACTTTACTGGTGTCTAAAATAGTGGATAAAATTGTGGGTAGCATTATGAGTAAACTGGTGGGTTGATGTTGGGTAAAATTCTGGATAAAATGTTCGATATCATGGTTAGAAAAGAGTCGGTACTGTGGTGAAAATGTCGGTAAGAAGTGTGTGCGGGGAATAAAATGGCTGCTAAAGGTTTGGTAAATGTTGGGTAAATGTTGGATGAATGTTGGATAAAAGTAGTGGGTTGATGTGGGGTGGGAGTCAAGGTAAATATTGGGTAGGTGTTGGGTAGACGTGAGGTAGATGTAGGGCACATGTTAGTTAAATGGTGGGTATATGTGGGGTATATATTTTGAATAAATGTTGGGTGAGTAGCGGGTAAACGTTAGGTAAATGGGCGTAAAGCTTTGGTAAATGGATATATGTTGGGTTAGTGTTGGGTGAATGCTGTGTAGAAATGATGGGTAAATGGTAGGTACATGTCTGGTGGATATGGCAAAAATGCCGTGTATATGATGGATAAATTATGCATAAATGTTGGGTAAATGGTGGGTAATGTTCGTTCAATGTTGGATTAAAATTTTGGATGAAATGGGTGGGTAAAAAAGTTGGATAAAAATGGCAGACAAGATGACGGGTAAATTTTGCTGAAAAATTGGGTAAATGGTGGGTAAATATGTGGTTGGTAAGAAGATGGATAAAGAATGAAAAGAAAATGTTGGTTAAGATTATGGGTAAAATGCTGGGTAAATTAAAGCTAAAAGTACTAGATTTCACTTAATCTATTCTTTCCATCTGAAAATTTTCTAAGCTTGTGACTATGTTAGAAAATAACTCCACGGCTAATAAATGAATTAAACTTCAGTGAAATAGAATAGTGAAGGGTATTAAATTTACGTCATAATGACGGCTTTTCGATTCCTCAACCTAATTGTATTGTGTTCTTGAGCAAAAGATTTGACTTCACATTGTATACTCTGCTGAAAATGTAGGCAATTTAAGCCTACGATGGACTGCCCTCATATCCAGGGAAAAGTCTTGTACTTTCAGTCGCTTAACGCAAAGGAAACTTGGATAAGCTCCGGCCTAATGAGCCATCGGGATTGAAACAGACTTTAGACTTTAAACTTAGAATATATAGGGATTATTGAACGTACACCGTGAAGATTTGAGCAACGAAAAAAAAAAAAAAAATAATGGAAATGTCATGCTTCACAATTTCGTATATTTATCGCTGATGCAAAGGAACTGTGGCGAGTAGAGTCATGTGCTGATATGATTGACAATACACTATATCAAATATTTCGAGAATATATCGTTAATAGATTATCTCACTGAATATGATGTAATTGCACATGTTAATAATTATGATTTCAATATTATTGATTTATTTTCTTGCTGTCGATTAAAATGTAATTTTACACTGTTAATATATTATCCACATAAGGATGAAGAATTAGCAGAGTCATTAAAGCGTGGGGCAAAATGCTTTGCTGCATTTAGTTACGGCATTTTACGTTCATATCCATCTGAGGTCACCTTTGCCTTTCATCCTTCAGGTTTCGATATAATAAAGTACCAGTCATGTAGTGGGTCGATGTAACCGATTTTCCATTCTCTCAAATTGTCAGCTTTGAACTTAAATTAGAAATGAATATTATTGTTTTATTTTATTGCTGTCGATCAGGAAATAATAATTTCTTCTACATTTGGCACAAGAACAACAATTTAAAGTGAGGGGAAAGTCGATTATATTGATCGTAGGCACTTTATTTTATCGATCCCGAAAGGTTGAAAGGCAAAGTTGACCTCGGCGAGACTTGAACTCAGAATGTTAAGAGACCAAACACTTACTGCGACGTGTTTGACCGACGCTTTAACGCGGATCCAAAGCAATGATCAGGAAATAATGATATACAGATAATATTTTATCTAAACAGTTATATCCCACCTAATATTTTGTCACTATATCGTATGTTATCCCTCCCTTCTCTTCTGCGACACCACAGCTCTTGCCGCCCCCTCTTTTTCCCGTTCTTTTTCTTATTTCTTTCTCGCTTTTTTTTCTACATTTCCTTTTGTTTCCCTTTTTTTCTTATTTTTTCTTACTAAATTTTATTTAAAAAATAAACATCTACGTCCATTCTCTGAAATATTTCTAAATTCAGATTGTCTAAATTTACAGTCATTACACACAAGGAATTTTGAATTTTCTTCAAATGACATGAATTTTATAAATAACATTTATAAATCATTGTATCTTATTTTATTTATAATACATATTGTTTTGTTTTTTTCGTCGTCGATTAGGGAAAAAATTAAAGAAATAAAACAGCAGTAAAAACAACCAACTGGTTTCATCTTGAAACATGGGTTCAAAAAGTCGTAATTTGTCACTACTGACTCTCACACTTGCATCCATGACTGTGGTAACTCTGTCTATAAGTCTTTCAACTGATTACTGGATATATGTAAAGGAGCCTCTTGTTATCAACCCAAAGACTCAAATGGTGGTTCAGTACCGCTTTAGCAGGATGGGGCTTTGGAGGAAATGTTCGTTTGGCGGTAAGTAGAGCGAAAGAGTTTTATTTTATATTCTATACTTAATTATTACAGGTTGGACCACTTAAACCAGGCACGTCTCCTGGTCCAGTAACTTTTGAATCTACTTTCATGTACATTATACATTAATGTTTTGTTTTTAAACCATGCATTATACGAAATAAAAAAAAAAACACTGCTGTGTTGGAAGCATTATTAGGTGATTTAGGTTTTGTTCTAGCTTTGATAAGACATCAATATATATATGTACATGTGTATACATACATACATACATACATATATATATATATATATATGTGTGTGTGTCCATATCTATAAACACATACACTTATATACACACATATATATATATATATATATATATATATATATATATATATATATATATATATATATATGTATATATATATATATATATATATATATATATATATATATATGTATATATACATATATATACATACATACACACACATATATATATATATATATTCAAGGTATAAATCATTCGGTGATTGATTGTAGAATCGATTATACGCTTAGAAAATGTGGCAGGAACTCTCTATTAAATTGACCAAGTACTTCAATGCTACCTATTTTATCGACTCAGAATAGATGAAAGGCAAAATCGATTTGCTTAGGAATTGAACTCAGAAAATAAATATTGTAACTTCATACAGGAAATCGTTGGTAAGGTGTTCTACATATTCTGCCAATCTGATGTCACTCACTTCTCACAATAATTGTTTCTACTTTTGGCACAAGACCAACAATTACCCCAGTGCATTACTGGTGCTTTATTTTATCGACCCTGTAAGGATGAAAGGCAAAGTTAATCTTGGCGGGATTTGAACTCAGAACTTAAAGGGCCATAATTTAATCCTGCAAAACATTGTGTCTGACGCTCTACTGATACTGC
>OZ024741.1:107446775-107456775 GCA_964016885.1 Eledone cirrhosa
CCATACTATTGAGGTATCTAGTTCATAGTCTATTCTTGAAAGTTGGGAACATTGACACTACAAATTGGCCTCCTGTTCGAGGGTTGGTCCAGCTCTCAATGCCAAAGTTTGGTGCTATTTCTTCTATGTGTATATTACTGTGTAATTCTTCCGTCTTCTCTCTATGAAGTAGAGCTTTAGTTCTTTCAGCCTGAAATAATAGCTCATCTCTTTCAATCAGGCAAACTTCTAAATGTAACTTCGTTGTATTGTTTCGGGTTCTGCAGTTAATTTGACACTATGGGGTGATCACATCTGAGGTGACCACGGCTGAGGACAAAAATTCTCCAGAGTATCAATATAGTTTCCTAGTTTCGTGTTCTGAAAGTCTTCAGAATTGAACCAGCCAGTCATCTACACATTGGCACTACTTTAGCGATGTGTATATGAAACGATACATCATTTCTCATGTCAATACACGGGTCAAGTATAGATGTCGATTCAGGGATTTCGTTTCTTCTGGGTCCGATATAGCTTTGTTGTAGTAGCTTTGTGCTGCGGGATGAAAGAGGATGGCTTGAAATCTAGCATTAAACTGCATATTGTTGTCGTCAGCCTATTTGTATATGGCATCAGAATCTTGTAAGAAGGTAACATCAGACAGATTCTTGATTGCACGTGCTGTTTTCGTGTCTTCCGCATATCTTTTGAGTGGTGCTGTCTGTACAACGGAGCATATGTCTGAGAGTGCCACCTCAAACAGCAGTGGGAGCCACCACTTGTTACTGATGATTCCTTTGAAAGGGCTCCGTTGGCCGCAACTGTCTGGCTTCTATCTTGTAAGATGTAATGAAGCCATCAGATAATATTCCAACTATGCCAAAACTATATCTATATGTATAACCTTGTATTATCAAACTGCACCTTGATCTATATTGTATTTCCCCTGTGTTTTGATTTCTCCGATATGTTCTTATATACTTCCGTTTTACTCCATGCATCACCACCCTAGTTATGACGGCATTTTATTTATGTATTTTGCTTTTTATTTACGTATTTCGCTTATTATTCCTTTTATTTATGTGTTTATTTACTCGCTTTACTCTCATTATATACTTATCATTGTGCTCATTAGCACACGACCCTAGAATATTACTTTCTGTACCCTTATATCTGTTTATCTTTATTCACTCCTCCTACCCACCCAAGAACCGCACTACATATAAATATAGTCTATTTGCGCATTTCATCGGGTTTTACCACTTTCAACCTCACATCACGGGTGTGAATATATAATAATCGTTTGGTACACGCGATGATCCGACGGATGTGGCGGCTTACCCGACTGCACGCCAGGCACTCGGGTAGATAAGCCTTCCTTGAGTGCTTGGAAAAATAAATTACCCCTTCTTTCGGCCGGCTTTGACCGCCAAGTTAAACTCTAGGCTTAATCATAACTATTAGCTGTATCATGCCTCCCTCTACTAGCACGTAACTAAATCCCCCTCCTGTGTGAATTACTAGTAATCGTTTATGGCCAGACGGCGGTGGCGGACTCCCGCTAACCCACCCGATGCACATTCTTGGAGTGCTCGGAAAAATTAATTTCCATTTCTTTCGCTAGACGATATTACTCGGAACGTCTGACACGTGGTTAGGGAGGGCTAGCCGGCGTCTGCAGTCGTCGCTGGTTATTGACGGCTATACAAGGACTTAATCTTTACTCTATATCCTACCCTGAAAACTTATCGTGACTATCTATAATACACTTAAACTTTTCCATATAAGCCTCTTTCTGTAAATTCTTTAACTAAATCTTTCAACCCAAACCTTAAACCTTATTTTTCTAATTTCATCTTATAACTCTAAACATAAGTTTAACGTTTCTAATTGTTAACCGAATTTTCTGTCCACACATTATACCATACAGACGCCCACTATATATGTCTTTGTTGAAGATATATGTTCTTTGGAAAAACCATTTTTCGCGGTAATTTCTAGCACGCATGATCAGCCTGATTGAGGCATGTCCTCAACGCTGACATTCCTCTTTGATGGAGAGGTAGTAGCACATTATAAGCTTGCGCCCCCTCACCAGATGGTCATAAGTAGACTTAATAATCAACACTTGAGGGCGGCCGACCGTGGTAGAAGCTGCTAAATAATCGGTCGTCCTCTTGTCTCTGATTTTAAGCCCCATAGATTTTATGTTATATTCCTTTGTTATATTTTGAATACCTGATGATGTCACTGGATTCATACTGAACCCGGTCATTGAAGTGATCATTGTATAATAAACCTTTCAAGGATTTACACCAGTCCAACCTCCTCTTATTTTATAATAATTAACTCCGTACTCGCACTACCAACTACACTAACGAAGACAGGTGAGTTGCATTACATTATGCTCTCCATAATATTACATCGAGGTTGACCATACGGAATGACCAGTTCTATCCAGTGGCGAACCAACAAACCTAAATAAATAAATAAATATATATAATATATATATATATATATATATATATATATATATATATATATAATATTACTTCAAAATATTAATAAATATAGACATTCATGTGATCAAATATATTTTATTATACATATTTCAGAGGTACTGAGCTATTTCAACACTACGTCCTCATCAGATAAAATAAATTGATGTCTGACATACCTTGACTGTATTGATGGCTAAAATTCAGTCATGGCAGTGATTAATTATGATAAAACTCAATATTTATATACCTTAAGTTGAAACATGAAAAGTTACATATAATACAGAGGGTACGTATGAGATTGTGTATAAAAATATATAATAATAAATAAATAATAATAAATATAATACATAAAACTACTTAACTGTTAAAAATTTAAATAATAAAATATTCATACCTCCGTATTGTAGATAGAGCAAGCGAGAGAGCGAAAAAAGCTAACCGGAGGAGAGAAAGAAAAGGAATAGATTTGATAATAAAAACAAAGAAAGGGAGATATGTGAGATAGCGAGAGAGGTAATCAAAGGATAGAGAGAAGAAAAGGAAGTAGGTTTAATAGTAAAAACAAAGAAAGGAAGATGCTTATGGTAACGTATAGATAACGTATAATTACATAGGGGGAAGGAAGATCTAGGTATATGATGCGTGACCGTTTATTTTCAAATCTTAAGTTAATTAGAAATAATCAATTAATTAAATAACTTGAAATTTTAGACTATAAAATTTGAAAGAATCTATATTATTGTATCAAAGTTAAAGCAAATGTAACGTGAAAGAGATAAATTAAAGTTTATCATAACTCCAAGGGTAATCAAGAGTATATTTAAAAGTATATTTAAATTAAAAAATATAGTCAATAATTTAGTTAGAAAGAATTAAAATTACAAAATGGTATTAACTAACCATATAGCTTATAAATGTATTTAATAAGATATTATTAAACCAGATTTATTTAGATATACGCATTTGTATAATTTATATATAAACTATAAGATTTAAGGTTTAAGTCGATATTTGTCAATTATATATAATATTAATTATTAGTTATCATGGAATTGCCGTATCAGGTTCAAAAACTTTGTCGGGCATCCAAACTTCGACAGGATCGACCAGAGGGCTTCCCTGTTGACAGTGTCGAAGGCCTTCGTCAAGTCTATGAAAACGGCAAAGAGGTCCATGTTCTGCTCGACACACTTCTGCACCGGGCGTACAGAGAAGATCATGTTGATCGTGCTGCGGTTTAGGCGGAACCCACACTGAGCCTCAGGCAGGTTGTCCTCCGAGATGTTGGCATTGAGGCGGTTGAGCATGACCCGAGTCAAGACCTTCCCAGCGATGGACAGGAGAGAAATGCCCCGATAGTTGCCACAGTCAGTTTTGCTGCCTTTGTTCTTAAAAGGCGAGACAACTGTGGCATCCCTGAAGTCTTTGGGCACCTCTTCTTCCTCCCATATGCTGACGAGGAGGGTGTGGAAGGCCACCAGGGCAGCTGGACCGGCCGACTTGATATCTCGGCAGGAATCCCGTCCTTCCCAGGGGCCTTTCTTGAGCTGGTCTGGTTGATTGCCTTCGTGACTTCATCCAACGTGGGGGGAAGGTCGAGGCTGCCGATTACGGGCTTCTGTGGGACCTGGTCGAGGGCGGCAGGGTCGACAGTGAAGGGCCTGTTGAGCAGGTTGCTGAAGTGCTCTCTCCACCTCGAGTTGATGCTGCTCTTCTCCTTCAGCAGGATCGAGCCGTCAGCAGACAGCAGCGGTGTGGTGACAGGCTTGGGGGGTCCGTAGACGTCCCCGATGGCGCTGAAGAACAACTTGGAGTTCTTTGTGTCAGCGTATCTCTCGACTTCTTCGGCCTTCTTTTCCCACCACTTGTCCTGCATTTTGCGTAGCGCTGCTTGGGTCTGCCTCTGGAGGCGCTTGAAGCGGTCGCGCTTCGAGGTGGAGCAGCTGTCATTCTGCCACTCAATGAAAGCCCTCCTCTTCTCGTCAAGGAGTTGTCTGATGCGCTCATCGTTTCCATCAAACCAGTCCTGGTGGACTCTCTTCCTCGGCCCGATGGTTGCCTTGGCTGACTCTGTCACCAGCGACCTGAACTGGTCCCACTGTTGAGTTGGGGGTCCAGTCAGTGGTCCATGGGCAGTCAGCCGGCCGTCCAGGTCTTCCGCGAACGCATCACGATGCTCTGGCTGCTTGAGTCGTGCGACGTCGAAAGCTGGCCTACAGACTTTCGGAGTCTTGCGATGCGTTGGGGTGATGTGCAGTAACAGGATGGTCCTGACAAGACGATGGTCGGTCCAACACTCTGCATCACGAATGGCCCTGCTGATTCTGACGTCACGGATGTCCCTCCTGCGGCATATGGCAAAGTCAATCAGATGCCACTGTTTGGATCTGGGGTCATCCATGTCGTCTTGAACTTGTCTGCCTGGCGGAACAGTGTGCTGGTGATGGTGAGGTCGTTCTCGGCGCAGAAACTCAACAGTATGAGGCCGTTAGAGTTCACCTGTGCCGTGAGGTCCCAGCACGCCTCTTGAGTTGCTGCTGTTAGACCCGACTCTTGCGTTGAAGTCCCCCAGTAGGATGAGTTTATCGCTTGGGGGGACGCCCTTCACGGGTGCGTTGAGTTCCCCGTAGAAAGCGTCCTTTGCTTCATCGCTGCTGGTGAGAGTGGGGTGTACGCGCTGATGACTGTGACATGCCGAGATGGGTCGAGGGGGAAGCGGAGCTTCATCAGCCGCTCACTCACAGGTGTTGGGAGGTCTGGTAGCTGCTTGCAGAGTGAAGTCCTGATGGCCAGGCCTACCCCGTGGATTCTGTCCTCGTCCTTTGCATTGCCCTTCCAGAAGAAGGTGTAGCCTCCTTTCGGTTCTGCTACTGATCCTTCTTCGGCAATTCTAGTCTCGCTGAGGGCGGCTATGTTGATATGGTAGCGAGCTAATTCCCTTGCTATGAGGGAAGTTCTTCTCTCTGGCCTCAAGGAGGTTTCCCTATCCATGAGGGTGCACACATTCCATGCGCCAAAAATCAAGTTCTTCTTTCTATTATGTTGGTTTCGACCGCTTACAAGGGTAAAACCGCCAGCCGCGGTAGACTGGCCGGCTTTATGTGGGACGAGCATTGGGTTAGAGCTCCTTTTACCGCCCCTACCCTCGTGTGAGGATGAGCAGTGCTCCCCTGAAAAGGGCTGCTTAGTCGCCCGGTGGAATGCCTGATCTCATCTGTCATCCCAGGGTCAGGAGGAGAACGACTTGCGCATCCAGGCCGCCCACGTATGGGTTTGAAACTGGCAACTCCCAGAGGTTACCTCCACCTGTTACCTCCGCCTCTCGCCCATCGCCGCAGGGCTTTGGGACTGCACGCTAAAGAAGAAACCTGTGCGGGAAAGGTTTATAGTGGGAGGGCCAGTGCACAGTGACGGTCTAACTCACTCGGCCGTAGAAGCCAGAATCCGGTGGTACGACGGACCGTCACGACCAAGGACTTATTTGGCTGCAGTGGATGGCCACGACGCCTGTAGTGCCTTGCTGTGCCCTAGCGCTCCACACCGCCTGCTCTCACCGCCTTCGTGACTGTTGGGACGATGTTGTCATCCTCCACTTACTCCTCCGGGTCCAGTCTTCGCATGCAAGGGCAGGCATCCGCTATCTAACTCACGGGGGTGGATTCAGACCCGTCCGGCTACCCTCAACCTGGTTCGGCCCGCCAGCCAAGGCGGTTTACCAGGGTGTGGCCGCTGTCGCACGCTACAGCTTCTTGTGGTCACAGGTGAGAACTGAGTGTCAGGTGGGACCCAATGCAGGATGAGCTGTCCTGAAAAGGGCATCACTAATCCCCTCCCCTACAGAGGTATATGCCCCTTCCTGACACCCCAGGGATATACACACGTATATACATACACATACATATGTACATGTGTATATACATATTTACACATTTTTGGAAGGCCCTTGACTCTTATCAGTTCTTCCGCCCTTTGTCAGGTTTTGTTTTTTGTCCTACAGGGTGTCCAAAATCACCCTCCTCACCAAGTAAACTTGGTGGAGTTGCCAGTTTAGTCGCCGACGACCCGATCATGCGACAGGTTGTACTGGTTTACATGTTACCAGTAGCACTCAAGAGTATATATATAGTGGCGGACTGTGTCTAAAAATATTGGTTGCCAAGAGATGAAAGGGCACACCTACATATAGAATGTTAACATTTAATTTTTATAATTAATAAATAACATTTTCGAAAAATACAGAAGTGGAAACAAAACAGTGCAATCAAATTTTTGCGGAAAAATATCTTACCTTCTCCAATAAAAAATATGTATTTTACGAAATCCATAGACTTTCAATAATGACCAGAAGTCGACCCAATATGTTACTAATAGGTCTAGGAAAGCCATGAACGACACCACATCTTTTTAACTTTGATTTTGAAAGTAGGTTTATAATTATCAATTTTATTTATACCTTTGTAGCGGTCTCGGTGGCCTAGTTGGAGGAATCATAGACTGTGGTGATCCTGGTCGGGAGTAGGGTTCCCGGTAAACCTTTTCAGTTTTTTACTATTGGTTGTAAAACAAAAACTGAAATTCGTACTTATAAACCTATATTCAAAATGTTTAAAACAACGTGTTGTGGTGTCGTTCATGTCTTTCTTAATGTTATTGCTCCTACCTAAGGTCGACTTCTAAATAATATATACATATATATCTTATATGTATATATATATATATATATATATATATATATATATATATATATATATATATATATATTGTTATACTTGGGGAGGGTCATATTTGTGTAATATTGCCAGAATTAAGTATATATATATATATATGTGTGTGTGTGTGTATGCACATATAAGATATAGGTATAGATTTTACATAAACAGATGATTGCCGGTTAAATACAAATTTTACTTTTTCTTTTTATTTTCTTTGCCTTATAATAAATACCATAGTAAGTTAGTATGTTTCGAAAATTAAAAAAAATATATATATAAGGAGAATATAAATACTCAACTTTTTCCATTTCTCTGAGGGTTCTAAACCCCACTATCAGGCTAAAAATTTCTTTAGTCTAAAGCTTATATTTCTAATTTGAAAGCTTATATTTCTAATTTGAATTAAATAATTGTTTCTACTTTTGGCACAAGGCCAGCAATTATTCCTGTACATTACTGGTACTTTATTTTATCGACTCCGTAATGTTGAAAGGGAAAGTGAACCTCAGCGGAATTTGAACTCAGACTATAAAGGAGCGTAAATCTATGCTGCAAAACATGGCATCCGACTTTCTATCGATACTGATAATGATTAATCACCTCAAGCGCTAAAATTACTGAAATCAATGAAAGAAAAATAGTGTTTACCTTGCATTTAGAAAAACTTGACACGTTGATTTGGATTTCAAGTAAAGACAATAAAAAGAGCTTACTTACTTCATCGGTGAATCGAGATTTCAACACACGCACGTGGAAATCTATGTGAGGCATATCCAATATCAAAATCCGATAAGTATATATCTTTTCAAAGTTATATACCTTCCCTTCACAATGTTTTGAAACAGACTTTTAAGCAATGAAATTAGAGCTTTAAAGAGGATATTTACGAGAGACATAAAAACATAAAAACAAACACGTATCCATAACTTGCCACAATTACACACACAGGCACACACTCACGCGCGCATACACATACACACATATATATATAAATATTAAAGTCAATTTTATTTCACATTCTATTTTGTTACAGAGAACAAAACGACGAATTGTCAACGAATTGTGAACCGTGATGGCAATGCGAGTGGAATGTTAAACAAAACCTTAGGAGATCTCGTAGCAGGTAGGTGCACTGCATGACTGAGTGAACACTCACTAGCACATTCTTATATAAGCACACATTCACAGACTCACACACATACACACGCACGCACGCACACACACACACACACACACACACACACACACACACACACACACACACACACACACACACACACACACATATATGCTACTACGTAATTGTAGGCTTTTCCACTAATTAATTGAAGGAACAAGATGGGGAGAATGGGGAGAATGGGAAGTCTTTCCCAGCCAAGTTATGCAATCTTATAACATGTAATTCTTGCACTATGTAATTCTTGTAATACTTGGGTATTGTTGTGATGAAACTCTACCATTTTTCTTTCAATATTTCATTCGAGTTGTTCATAATACACTTGTGTTGAAGGATAATTGAAGTATGGAATTAAAATATGTCTGCAAGCCAAAAACCCTCTTATTGATTTTTTGTTTCTTCGGAATATTTATACATCTGTGAAAAAATCTTGTTTATAAACGCTGGAGCATGTTTTATCAAGAACAATGTAACAATTATATATGGAATGAGATTATGATTTAAAGTTAAGATGTGTGATCCAAAGCTATTTTAAAAACAGTTTACAAAAGATTTTCCTCAAAATTAAAAACAAATATTTTCCTATATCTCTAAAAAATTTCCCTGAAATATTTTCCTCAAAATATTCTATTATCATTATTATTACAAGAAATACTCTCTCTAAATTATTAACATTTCTTTTTCAATAGTTTTCGAAATATATTTGTAAATAACCTTAATATGTTTCCAAAATTGACTGAAAATTTTCTGAAAAGTTTTTGGGAAATCTTTTCACATAAATTTTGCTAAAATATTTGAAAGATTTTGGGAATATATTTTGATGTCTTTTTTTAATAAATTTGAAGACACACTTTTGAGAATAATTACGTTTCGTGTATAATTTGACACATTTTAATTTCGCATAACCTGAACAATCTAAATTATCTTTAATATTTCATCAAAAAAATTTTTCTTCAAAAGATTTTGTATGAGATATAATAAGCTTTCAACATTTTTCTCAAAATTATTCACCAAAATGTTTCTCAAAGATTTTCCTAAAACTTTATCAAATATTTTCTTCAAAATTATTTTCGAAATGAGTTCAACAAAACTTATTTTAAGAATTTTCCTCAAGATTTTCTAACTTTTTTCTGGAACATTTCCTTAAAATAATTCAGCTCTCAAAATTATCCAAAGTTTTCAAAACATCAAAAAATATTTTAAATCTAATTTTCTCAAACTTTTATCTCCAAACGAAAACCAAACATTCCTCCATAACTTTTCAAAATTTCTTTAACGTTTTTCTCAAAATGTTTCAGATAATTCCCTCAAAATTTTTTTAAAGACTTTATCAAAATGTTTTGCAAAACTTTCACGAACAAGTCTGTCAAAGTTCTAAAGAAATGTTATCACTTTTCAAAAATTTTACTTCAAATGAAAACTTTTGAGAAAAATTTCAAATGAAATTTTAATAGTTTAAAAAGAAAATATTGGGGAATATTTTTCAGGAGACCATTTGAAATTTAGAAGTGAAAAATAAAAAAAAAAAGATTTGAAAAATATTGGGGAAATTATTTGTAAAAATTGTTTCAGAAAAATTTGAGTAAAATATGTCCGACCCTCTAATAATTCCTAGAATGTTACGGAAATTT